>CM077079.1:18067389-18570761 GCA_039513925.1 Platanthera zijinensis | reverse complement strand
GCTATTTATTATCGTAACAATGTGATAGTCTTAGATAAGATAAGTATATTATTATCGAATCGACGATAGGATTTATCCGTCCAAAAGGTGACGTAGTGTTTTGTTCGACGATCTGAGCATCGTTGAAAAGAGTCATAGATGTGAAAATTAGTCTATTATTAGTTGCAGTGAAATAAAAAGAAGATGAACTTTGTTCATCTAAGGGTATTATTATATCACTCTCTAAAGGAACCAGTGGATAATATATAAGAGAGATCTTGTTCTTTTCCACACAATCTCTCAGGAATGGTGCGGAATCTCGATGTGCTTCGTTCTAGAGTGGTGCACTGGATTTTGTGCATAGATATAGCACTTGTACTATCACACATGATTTTTGTATTCGTGTGTGTACCATAATCCAAAAGTTGATTTTGTATCACAGTGAAAGACGGTTAGTTGTCTACCTAAATCACCTAGAGGGGGGTGAATAGGTGAGATGTGCGTCTATTTGCGGAATAAAAAATTGAACACAACGCACATCAAGCAATCCACAGAGAACACAGGATTTATAGTGGTTCCCCAACCTTGGGTACATCCACTCTCACCTCACCAATCTAGTAAATCACTAGACTTGGCTACTCCACTATCTCGGATCAAAACGATCCTACAACTCGGAACAACGTTCCTACAAATCTCGATCCCACTGGATCTACACTCGGAAGAAAACCTTCCTACAAACTCGATCCAAACCGGATCTACAGAACTCGGAGAAAATCTCCTACAGAACTCGGAGTCAAGACTCCTACAGAATAAAAGGTTGTATAAAGAAATATACAAACAGAATTTATTCAGATCTGGATCTTCACTGTCTTCTTCTTTGAGAACTTTGGCTTGATCAGAAAATGTAGAAGACGACTAGAGAAAGATCCACGAATCTGAGATCTAGAACCACCTCGATCGAGAAAGTAGATCTGGAATCTTCAAGGCTCGGCAAGATCGAGTGATTCTCTTTCTTCTGGATCGCTGGAGAAAAGATCGATGAAAACGAAGGTCGCGATCCAAACTTTTCTTCTTCTTCCATGAACGGCAATGGCGGCGGCGTGAAATTAGGGTTCACGGAATTTCTCTTTCTTAAAAAGATATTTCTGTAATAACGCTTAAAAGTCATTTCTGAAAAGACCTATTTATAGGTGGGTTCCAACGGTCATAATATTGATTTATGATGACACGTGGACACGTGACAATCAAATTGACAGATTCAAAATACTTAAGACGAATTAGAACTTAGAAGAATTCTGAATTAGAGAACAGCTATACTCGAGTGAGAGAAGGAATACTCGAGTATGGGAACTTAGATACTCGAGTATCAGAAAACATATACTCGAGTAACAGAAGGATATACTCGAGTATCAGGGATTACTCGAGTATCAGAAACACATATACTCGAGTATCAGGGAATTACTCGAGTATCAGAAAACACGTACTCGAGTATCAGGGTATTTACTCGAGTATCAGAAAACACATACTCGAGTATCAGGGTATTTACTCGAGTATCAGAAGATATACTCGAGTATAGAGAAAAACTTACTCGAGTATCAGAAGTTATACTCGAGTATCAGAAAACACTTACTCGAGTATGGAACAGGAGTTACTCGAGTATGAATTACCTTACTCGTGTATTACAAGGAAATACTCGAGTATAAAGGACTTAGGAAAATTCTCTCTGAGAAAGCTTAGCTCCAAAGCTTCTGTCCATCCATCCAATGTGCATGAAGGATAAGTGTATCCCAATAGAGAGGCTATACATGGGCCAACACCTTGGATCACACAATGAGGGATTACATTGCATGGTCCTGTTTTTGGTGACCCATTACAGACTGACATTGGTCTACACTTGTCAATTAGAGTCCTGCATACATAACTCAAACACAAGATCAAATACACTGCAATTCACCTTAGTTTTAGGAGGACTTCTTCAAATTAAGGTCATTGTGGAAACAAGACCCAACAATCTCCCCCTATTTGAAGAAGTCAGAACACCATCTACTAAGTTGAATTGCTAGAGATATTAAAACAAAATGACATGAAAGAGGATGCATTGTCTTACATTTCTTTACTCTAATTGTCTTGCATTTCTCCCCATTTCTGTACTAGAATTGTTTTGCATTTCATCTCCTTCTGAAATCTTCATTTGGATTTGCAAATTTTCTTCCCTTTCTATCTCTATCTTTCATTTCCTTTTGCTCTCCCTTTTTCTCTCCCCTTTGCTCTCCCCCTTTCTGACATCTTTGAATAGGGGACATGGCAGGGGATATCAATCATGTCTCCATCCTTACTGAAGGCTCAAACACCTTTGAGGTTCTTTTGGACAAGGTGAGCAGCTAGAAGCTCCCCCTAAACCAATGCATGAGGAAGTTCTTCTTCAGCTGCTAAACCATCAAGCTTTCCAACAGAGGTACTTTAATCTTCTAGTTTCAAGAATTTTTCTGGAACTTCTTCTTGTCCATTTGCCAGATAAGAATTTTGTTAGCCCATGGACATACCTGCATTCACAAGATTAGAATCCCTTAGGAACCCAAACAAGATTGGGGTCTAGGTCTCTTGTTAGTATCCTCCCCCTATGAGAGTTAATATTGTGAGTGGTCTTTCTCACATTATCAACTTGAGGAGTTAAAACATATCTGGATTAAACCAGCAATCTATGGCGAAGTGACCAACCTTTGCACAAACACCAACAGTTAAACCATTGTACCTTCTCTTTTTCTTTCTTGCCTTACCTTATGAATAGGGAGGTCTAGCAAGAGCACCTGACTTTAGGAGGAAGCCTTATGATTACAACAAGTACATGGCTTCCTTGTCTCCTTGGCCTTTGTTACACCATTTTAGCTTTTGGTGAATTCTTCTCATTTGGCCCATGAGTGTAAGGACCACACTTCAGTGAGGCAACAGTTTGGCTTGGGATAGCCTTGCCTTTACCTTGGACTGATTTATGTCCTATACTGCTATTTTTCTCAAAGGAGGTTTCTCCATTAGTGATTGGAAGCACAGTTGTAGGCATGGTGAGAGTTTCAACCAGCTTTCGTTCAATGACTAGCTTTGCTTCCAATTCATCCAGGAGAAAGTCTTTATGATTTACTAATTCAGTAAAGTCTTTGATTTCCTCCTTCAAAGATTGAACTTCATCTCTGAGAGGGGTCATTTGGTCAATCTCCTCCCTCAGATTTGATGCCACCTCTTTGAGGGATGCAATCTCTTTTGATTGCAATTTGACTACCTTCCGGCATTTGTCAAATGAAGTCAATAGGACTTGATACTGATTTACCAATTCAAAATCATCCTCCCCAGAAGAATAGCCATTATGACCATTTGAGTCAGAATCTGAGGCAGAAAGAGGTGTGTGAGAATTTACCTTCCCGGTATATGAGGAGTTACCGTTGTCTTTGTCCTCTTGGTCAGACAAGGCCATAAGCCCGAAGTAGGCTTCTTCATCCGCACTTGACTCAGATGAGTCAGAGTCACTGAGGGTCTTTGGCTTTTTGGCAATGAAGCTTCTTTCTTTCTTCCTCAGAGGGCACTCAGTGCTTATATGCCCTGGCTTACTGCAGGAATAACAAACAACGTTAGATGAAACATGTTTGTTCGGTTTAGATTTATACCTGTCATGTCTGCTGTGACGATCACCATCAGGACGTGATCTTCTGGACGAGGAATCATTTTCTCTCATTTGTTTCTTGTTGCTAAGAAACTTCTTGAATTGTCGAGAGAGAAGATGAAACTCTTCATCTGATAGATCTGAGCCTGAGGTGCTTGGCTCGGACTCTTCTTCTTCATAGTCTCCTTGAGTGGAAGCAGCTTTGGCCTTCCTTGAGCTGTCTGCCCTTAGAGCAACTGACATATCTTGGGATGAGGGCCTGTTGAACTCTTCTTCAGCTTGATTACTTCTCTAAAGACAACTCGGGTAGGATCAGATCAAGGTGTTAACCTTTTAACGATCAACCTTCCTCTGATACCAATTGAAAGACGGTTAGTTGTCTACCTAAATCACCTAGAGGGGGGTGAATAGGTGAGATGTGCGTCTATTTGCGGAAAAAAAAATGAACACAACGCACATCAAGCAATCCACAGAGAACACAGGATTTATAGTGGTTCCCCAACCTTGGGTACATCCACTCTCACCTCACCAATCTAGTAAATCACTAGACTTGGCTACTCCACTATCTCGGATCAAAACGATCCTACAACTCGGAACAACGTTCCTACAAATCTCAATCCCACTGGATCTACACTCGGAAGAAAACCTTCCTACAAACTCGATCCAAACCGGATCTACAGAACTCGGAGAAAATCTCCTACAGAACTCGGAGTCAAGACTCCTACAGAATAAAAGGTTGTATAAAGAAATATACAAACAGAATTTATTCAGATCTGGATCTTCAACTGTCTTCTTCTTTGAGAACTTTGGCTTGATCAGAAAATGTAGAAGACGACTAGAGAAAGATCCACGAATCTGAGATCTAGAACCACCTCGATCGAGAAAGTAGATCTGGAATCTTCAAGGCTCGGCAAGATCGAGTGATTCTCTTTCTTCTGGATCGCTGGAGAAAAGATCGATGAAAACGAAGGTCGCGATCCAAACTTTTCTTCTTCTTCCGTGAACGGCAATGGCGGCGGCGTGAAATTAGGGTTCACGGAATTTCTCTTTCTTAAAAAGAATATTTCTGTAATAACGCTTAAAAGTCATTTCTGAAAAGACCTATTTATAGGTGGGTTCCAACGGTCATAATATTGATTTATGATGACACGTGGACTAATCAGAATTGACAGATTCAAAATACTTAAGACGAATTAGAACTTAGAAGAATTCTGAATTAGAGAACAGCTATACTCGAGTGAGAGAAGGAATACTCGAGTATGGGAACTTAGATACTCGAGTATCAGAAAACATATACTCGAGTAACAGAAGGATATACTCGAGTATCAGGGGATTACTCGAGTATCAGAAACACATATACTCGAGTATCAGGGAATTACTCGAGTATCAAAAAACACGTACTCGAGTATCAGGGTATTTACTCGAGTATCAGAAAACACATACTCGAGTATCAGGGTATTTACTCGAGTATCAGAAGATATACTCGAGTATAGAGAAAACTTACTCGAGTATCAGAAGTTATACTCGAGTATCAGAAAACACTTACTCGAGTATGGAACAGGAGTTACTCGAGTATGAATTACCTTACTCGTGTATTACAAGGAAATACTCGAGTATAAAGGACTTAGGAAAATTCTCTCTGAGAAAGCTTAGCTCCAAAGCTTCTGTCCATCCATCCAATGTGCATGAAGGATAAGTGTATCCCAATAGAGAGGCTATACATGGGCCAACACCTTGGATCACACAATGAGGGATTACATTGCATGGTCCTGTGTTTGGTGACCCATTACAGACTGACATTGGTCTACACTTGTCAATTAGAGTCCTGCATACATAACTCAAACACAAGATCAAATACACTGCAATTCACCTTAGTTTTAGGAGGACTTCTTCAAATTAAGGTCATTGTGGAAACAAGACCCAACACACAGGATCTGTGAACAATAACTGGCAGCTGCTATATATTCAGCTTCTGCAGTTGAAGTTGATATAGAGGCCTGCTTCTTACAGAACCAAGAGACCAATCTCTCTCCCAGGAACTGACAAGTTCCTGAGGTACTTTTCCAGTCAACTCTACAGCCAGCATAATCAGAATCAGAATATCCAATTAATTCAAATTCTGACTCAGCTGGGTACCAGAGTCCTAGATTTGGACATCCCTTCAGGTATCTCAGGATTCTCTTGAGAAGAATCAGATGAGATTCCTTGGGGTTGACCTGGAATCTAGCACAAAGGCATGTAGCAAACATTATGTCTGGCCTACTTGCAGTTAAATACATAAGGAAACCAACAATGGCCCTATAATTCTTTTGATCAACAGGCTTTCCCTGATCATCAGAATCAATAACTACATTAGTAGCCATAGGTGTATGCATTGCTGAAGCATCAGCCATCCCAAACTTCTTTACCAATTCCTTGACATATTTGGATTGGGAGATGAAGATGTCATCAGCATCTTGCTTTACTTGGAGACCAAGAAAGTAAGACAGCTCACCCATACTACTTATCTCAAACTTGGAATGCATCAAGTTAGAAAACTTTTTGCACAGTTTGGGATCAATGGAACCAAAAATAATGTCATCCACATACACTTAAACTAACAGGATTGTGTCCTTGTGGTGCTTGACGAAGAGGGTTCTATCAACTACTCCCCTAGTAAAGTTGTGCTCTAACAGGAAACTAGCTAAAGTCTCATACCAGGCTCTGGGAGCTTGCTTTAGTCCATAAAGAGCTTTCTGCAACTTGAAAACATGTGAGGGCTGAGTTGAAGAAACAAACCCTGGTGGTTGTTCAACAAACACCTCTTCCTTTAGCTCACCATTTAGAAAAGCACTCTTGACATCCATCTGAAAAACCTTAAACTTCATATAGGCTGCATAGGCTAAGAAGATCCTTATTGCCTCTAGCCTTGCAACAGGAGCAAAGGTTTGGTCATAATCTATACCTTCCTCTTGTCTGTAGCCCTGAGCTACAAGCCTAGCTTTATTCCTTACAATGATGACATTTGCATCCAACTTGTTTCTATACACCCACTTGGTGCCTATGATCAGTTGGCCTTTAGGTCTTGGAACCAAAGTCCATACTTTACATCTCTCAAACTGATTGAGTTCTTCTTGCATAGCAATGATCCAGTAGGGATCTAGCTCAGCATCTTTAATGGTGAGGGGCTCAATCTGTGAGAGGAAACAAGCATGCATCACATCCTGTCTTAACTGATGTCTTGTTTGAACACCAGCTGATATGTCTCCAATCACTTGAGATGTAGGATGATCTCTAAGTGTGACAACATTAGCAGGTGGGATGTGATCTTCAGCAATAGTTGGGATTAATTCCTCAGGAGGAATTTGATCTACTGTTGGTGGAACAACAACAGCTTCAGCAATATCTTCATCACTGTCTGATTCAGTGATATGAAGAGTTGATAGATGAAGAATCTCTTGAGAGACATCTGATACCTGCAAAGAACTTGAGGAAGGAGAATTTTCCTTCTCCTTGTAAAATATTTGAGATTCATCAAAAGAGACATGCATAGATTCTTCAATTTTACAAGATGATTTATTAAAGACCCTATAAGCTTTGCTTACTTGAGAATATCCAAGAAAAATTCCCATAGAAGCTTTTGCTTCAAACTTTCTAAGATATTCTTTATTGTTATTATGAATATAAACTAAACAGCTAAAAACTCTAAAATAATTTATTTTAGGTTTCTTTCCTTTAAGTAACTCATAAGGAGTTTTACACTTAAACTTGTGTATCAGACTTCTATTCAAGACATAGTTGGCTGTACTAACAGCTTCAGCCCAATAGGAAAGAGGCATATTAGCATCTGCCAACAATGTGCTAGCAGCTTCAATTAGTGTTCTGTTCTTCCTTTCAACTACCCCATTTTGTTGGGGAGTTCTAGGAGCTGAGAAGCTATGTTTGATACCTTCTCTCTCACAGAATTCTTGCATGAGAAGAGAGTCAAACTCAGTACCATGATCACTTCTGATCAAGGCCACATGAGTAGAGTACTCAGTCTGCACACATGATAGAAAGTCTGTAAGGACTTTGAAGTTATCAACCTTAGTTCTCAAAAAGAACACCCAAGTGAACCTAGAGAAGTCATCTACAATGACTAGGGTGTAATACTTCCCTCCTAGACTCTGTACATTTATTGGGCCAAATAGGTCCAAATATAATAAATACAGGATTCTAGGAGAATCACTTTTATTTACTGATTTAAATGAGTTCTTGGTTTGCTTGCCTAACTGACAAGCCTTGCATAGGCTCTCCTTCTTGTAGGGGCAAGAAGGTAAACCTCTAACAAGGTTGTGTTTAGATAACCTAAATATATTCTTGAGGTTAATATGGCTAAGCCTTTTATGCCACAAGGTATTATTATTAGTTACTTCATTAAACAGACAGATTTCAGAATCAGTTGAGTTAAAATCTACTAAATAAATGTTACCTTGTCTAATGCCTACCAATATAACACTATTATTTAAAGTAATATTACAAAGAGAGTTAGAGAATGATACCTGGTATCTAGCATCACATAACTGACTTACTGAAATTAGATAATGCTTCAGTCCAGTTACATAAGCAACTCTCTTGAATGTAACAGCTCCAATTGTCATCCTGCCATAGCCTTCAGTTTGACCACATCTTGAATCTCCAAAGATTACCTTTGGGCCAAGCTTTGCCTTGAACCTTGACAGATGTTCTTTATTTCCTGTCATATGCTTGGAGCAACCACTATCCAAATACCACTTATTTTGAGTGATAGGATAGGTCTTCACCTGCAAATAAATCAATTTAAACATTGTGGACCCAGGTAACCTTGGGTCCCTTGTTTTTCACATAAGAAAAACTGGAAATAAATGAATAAGCAGGCAGAGGGTGATAACCTAACGGGTAAGATCTCCTAGGTGGGATTCTCCATGCAGATGATGGGTCAATGAACCTAGGGTTTCTATTTTCATTTTGGTTTCTAAAGTTCTGGGTGTAATTTTGAAATTCATATTGGAAACGTCGACCAGCGTTCGACGATGGCTGCTCAGATCGTCGATCTCCGTTCGACCACTGAGCTTGCGATCGTCGATCGACGTTCGATGATAGATGCTCAGATCGTCGAGCTTCGTTCGACCACTGAGCCTGCGATCGTCGAGCAGCGTTCGACATTTTTTGTAATTCCTTAAATTTTTGTTTTCTTTTCTCTCTTTTAGCTTTATTCAAGGCTTTATTAACTTGATTAACTTGCTCAGTGTTCTTTATCCCATCAGCTGAGATGAAGTTCACTGGAGTTGAAAGATGGTTTTTAAGAATGATTGGGGGTTCACTAGAAGAAGCTCCTAAGCCTAATTTGTTATTGCCTTTCCTAGTGTTAGACATGTTGGTTATTTCAAGCAACTTAAGGCTTCTACCATTTAGAGACTCTTCTAACCTTTTGGACTTAGCTAATTCATCCTTAAGAAATTTTATTTCTTCACTAGAATTAGTGAGATCTTCCTTTAACTTAATGTTTTCAATAGATATGATTTCTGATTCAGCTAGCCTATATCTAAGTTCTTTAATCTCTTTTTCAGAACTAATTAAATCTAAACATAAGGATTTAAAGTCTAATTTAAATTCATCAGAAGTAAATCATAAGAAGATAGTACCTCATCTTCTGTTGGCATTTCTTCATCTGAATCTGAAATCTCTGCAGCCGAGTGATTGCTGCAGGCATCAATTGCCATCAGGCAAACTTCCTTTGCCTTCTTTTCTTCTTCATCCTCACTGGAGCTTGAGGAGGAAGATTCCTCATCAGAATCGCTCCAGGTTTCAGCAACAAAGCCTCTCTCCTTCTTTTTGTTCTTGTAGGAGGATGGCTTGGAATGCTTCCTGTGCTGATCCTTGTCTTTCATCTTTTCTTTATTCTTTTCCTCTGGACAATCTAGAAGGATATGTCCAGGCTTCCTGCAACCATAACAGATTATTTCTTTAGTAGAAGTGCGATCATACCTTGGCTTTTCTTCATACTTTGAAGACTTCTTTCTAAAGTCTTTCCTTCCCATCTTGAGAAACCTTTTGGCAAATAATGCCATCAGTTCCTCATTGGACTAGCTGCCTTCAGAAGTGTCAGCAGCTTTGAGAGCAAGAGATTTCTCTTTTCTTGTGGGGGTTGGAGTCTTTTCTTCAGCTTCAGCTTCCCTTGACTTCAGCACTTGCTCAAAGGACTTGAGCTTGCCGAGAAGGGCTTCTGTTGAAATCTCTGTTGTACTTTTGGCCTCCTTGATAGGCTAGATCCTCAGATCCCATGTGCTAGGGAAGCACATAAGAATCTTATCATTGACCTCTGTCAATGAAATATCCTTGTCAAGAGTCCTCAGCTCATTGATGATTGAGCTGAGCCTTGTGTACATAGCTTCAACTGATTCAGCATCAGTTTTCTTAAAATTCTCATACTGTGAGATAAGGTTGGACCTCCTGTCCTTCCTTTCATCAGCTGAACCAGCTACAATCTGGTTCAGTGTATCCCATATTGCTTTTGCTGAGGAGTAGTCAGCAACCTTCTAGAATACTTCATCAGACATTGTTTGAGCCAGAATGTTCATTGCCTTAGCATCTGCTATCTTTGCCTTTTTGTATTCATCATTATAGTCTGGAGGAGGCACTGCACTCATATCAGATGATGATGAGGCAGTAGCTGCAGCAGGTGCTCTTGGTGGTCCTGTCAAAATAGAAGCAAAAATACTCTCATCAATAGAGTTCATATATAATTTAATCCTTGCCTTCCAGATGCTGAACTTGGCTAAGTTGCATGCTGGAGGTCTGGTGCTAGAATAATCCTTGAACTAGGCCATGATAGTGAAAGTGAATATCTATAAACTTTGGTATCTATCAGGATCTTGTGACTTAGGTGTTAGCCTATTCAGTCAGTCAACCTCCCTCTGATACCAATTGAAAGAGAAGGGATAGATACTACTCTAGAGGGGGGGTGAATAGAGTAATCAAAAATTGCACTAGCAAAGTTGACTTTCTACTCAACTCCCTTAGAGTTAAATGCGGAATGAAGGTTATAGATATTTGAGATTAAACCTTAGAGCCTAACACAAGTGTTGTGCATAAAAAGGCAGCCAACTGTAATTACAGTTAAGGCTTGGAAACCTAAACAGCAACTAGCAAACCTAGTTAAGATCTAATCACAGCCACAATGGAAGTAATTAATTAAAGCAATCCAAACGACACAAGGAATTTATAGTGGTTCCCCAAACAACTTGGGTACGTCCACTCTTCTACCAACAAGGTAGGAATCCACTCAGGTTTTTGATCAGGTGCCCTGCCACCAACAAGATCTGCTTCAGGTAGATCAAGAAACCCTTTAGACTTTTGATCAGGTGTCTAAAAACCAACACAGGTTTTTGATCAGGTGCTCTGCTACCAAGGGATACTTTTGAAGGGAGTAATAACCCTGTACAGGAGGGGGAAAGGAGGTTAAGGTGTCTTCTCTATTTTACAATAGATTAGAGAAGCACAATAACTTGCACTGAGCTAGAGAGCTCTAAAAGAATCAAGGCTCCCCCTGGCTCAAAGAACGTCCAGGTGAAGTCTTGCTTCAGTACAGAAACACTTCAGAAAATACTGAAGGAAGAACTACAAGAAGATATAAAATAAGAAATGAAAATCTTCTAGCAGTTATCTTCTTCTTCTTCTTCAAAAGATCTCTGAGTCAGAACTTCCTGGAAGCAGGAGAACTCAGGTTGAAGAAGAGCAGAAGAGCTAACACTTCTCAGTTGAGTGAAGATTGCTGAGAGTAGTAAACTTGTTCTTGCTGTAAGCTTGCTGAATGAATATTATCTGAGAATTAGTTGATTTCTTTCTTCAAAGAAGTCTTTATATATCAGCAGCAGCAACGGCTCTAATTGAGTTTGAATCTTGTCTTCTTCTCAGATCTGCAATCTGGGCTGCAAAAAGCATAAAGCAAAACAAACTACTGCAGACAGACAAGCTATAAGAGGATAAAGCTTTCTAAGAATCTGCAAATAAATCTGATGAAATAATATAAGAGAAAGTCACATCAGAAAGAACTCTTTACGGCCAAGGAAGACTTTTTGAGTCTAACGGCTATAAAGGACAGCCTGTCAGATAAAGCAGACAACTTTTTCAACTAATACGACAAACGATTTTGTTAGATAAAGATTAGCTCAGGCACAAGGAATGGAGCAGATATTGCCTGGAAATAATATCTCAAATTATTCAAATAATATGCCAGATAAATATGAAATAAGTCATATCATAGAAGACGACAAAATAAATAAGAGCATACATTTGGTGTTGGAGACGTTGAGGAGGAATCAACTATATGCCAAATTATCTAAATGCGAGTTTTGGTTATCCTCAATCGCTTTCCTTGGTCATATAGTTAGTGGATAGGGAATTGCAGTGGATCCAGCTAAGATAGTTGCTATACGGGAGTGGCCTGTGTTGTCCACGGTAGCGGAAGTCCTGAGTTTTCTAGAACTTGCCGCCTACTACAGGCGCTTCGTAGAGAACTTATCGCGGATAGCGTTACCCCTCACGACTTTGACGAGGAAAGTTCAGAAGTTTGTTTGGACGCCTGAGTGCGCACAAGCTTTCGAAGAACTGAAAAGTCGGTTGACTACGACGCCTTTCTATATTCGTCGAGTGGGACCGAAGGTTTTGAGATATACAGTGATGCTTCGAGCAGTGGTTTGGGTTGCGTTCTACTACAGCATGGGAGTGTAATAGCTTATGGCTCGCGTCAGCTGAAGGTACACAAGAGGAATTATCTGATCCTTGACTTGGAGTTAGCGATAGTGATATTTGCCCTAAAGCTGTGGAGGCACTACCTGTACGGTGTGAAGGTCGATATCTATACCGACCACAAGAGCCTGAAGTACTTGTTGGATCAAAAGGACCTAAACATGCTGCAGCGGAGGTGGATGGAGTTCTTGGGTGACTACACCTTCAAGATACATTTTGTGCTTGGGAAAGGCAATGCGGTTACTAATGCGCTGAGTCGCAGGGCTCACACGCATGCAAACTAGTTGTCGATACATGATGAGCGTTTGATCCATGATTTGGAGGCATTTGAGATCTCTTGTGTTGACAAGCAGACTAGTGTCAAAGCACAACTGAACTGGATAGAGGTGCAGTATGACCTTGCTGATGGGATTCGATAAGCTCTGGATGGGGACAACAACATAAAGCAGTTTATGGGTGAGGCTTTGGATGGATCAAATTCCCAATTTTATGTTAAGGATAGATTGTTATGGAAAGACAGTCGTCTGTGCGTCCCAAGTGGGGGTAAACTACGGGAGGAATTGATGTACGAGGCTCATCATACTAAGTACTCGATTCACCCGGGGAGCACAAAGATGTTTAGAGATATGAAAAGTTGTTCTGGTGGCTAGGACTTAAAAAGGACGTAGCACTTTATGTGGCGAAGTGTCAAACGTGCACCTTGGTGAAGGCGGAATGCAAGAAGCCTGGAGGTTTCTTGAAGTCCTTACCTATCCCGGAATGGAAGTTTGATGATATTTCAATGGATTTCGTGCATGGGTTGCCAAGGTCGTAGAAGGGAAACGACACCATCTGGGTGATCGAAGATAGATTGACGAAGGTGTCGCACTTCATTCCAAATAGGAAGGATGATTCGGTGGATAAACTGGCAAAACTCTGCATAAATAACATTGTTTGACTGCATGGTGTGCTGCACAACATCGTGAGTGACCGAGATAGGCGCTTCACGTCCAATGACTGGAGGTTAGTGCATCAATTGTTGGGAACCAAGCTGAGTTTCAGCACAGCCTTTCATCCGCAGACGGATGGTCAGACCGAGAGGGTCAACAGGACGATGGAGGACATGTTTCGCATGTGCGTCTTGGATTTTAGATAACGGTGGGAGGATCACTTGTACATGGTGGAGTTTGCATATAACAATAGCTACTAAGCGAGTATTCAAATGGCGCCCTTCGAGGCCCTATACGGTAGAAAATGTCGCACGCCTTTGTCATGGTTGGAAACGGGTGAGTCGAAGCTGTATAAACGACGAGAGTGGAAGACGCCACTTCGTTGGTACAAACTATACGAGAACGATTGTTGATCGCTCAGGACAAGCAGGCTAAATACTATAATGCCAAGCATAGGAACTTTGAGTTCGCTGTTGGCGACTGGGTAAATTTGAAAATTAAGCCGTTCAAGGGCGTCTCACGGGTAAGATACTTGAAGAAACTGAGCCTGAGGTACCTTGGACCGTTTGAGATTCCAGAGCGAATTAGTGAAGCAGCTTATCGACTGAAGCTATCCGTGGAATTGAGTGGTTTACACAATGTATTTCATATATCGGTGTTGCGGAAGGCGGTGTAAGAGCCTTCACAAGTTATTGCGGTCGATCAAGTAACTGTTGATAATGGGTTGACGACGAAGGTCAAGCCCGTTGGCATTGAGGACTTTGAAGTCAAGCGACTTCGTAACAAAGACAACAGGATGGTCAAAGTCCGTTGGGACAACTGCGGTCGGGAGGAGCTCTCGTGGGAGCGAGAGCAGATCATGCTTGAGGAGTATCCCGAGTTATTCCACTCAGGTACCGTTTAATTTTTGTGTATCTCTTCCATCCTATAATTTCGGGACGAAATTATTTTTAGGAGGGAAGAATTGTAACGCCCCAAAACTCAAAAGAGGAACGGTTAGTGTTTAAGGCCAAGTTGGAGCCTGATTAGGTTCACACGACCCGTGACACGGGTGTGTCCAGGGCCGTGTCGTGCTTGAGTTCGACGAATTTTCCGTGTGGTCGACGAAATGCACTCGACGATCCTCGGAGACAGGGCACACGACCTGTAACACGGGCGTGTCAACGGTCGTGTCCTGCTCTGTGTTATGTCGGGCTGTGTCGAGTGAGTTACACGGCCTGAGACACGGGCATGTCCAAAGCCGTGTCTGGCACACGGCCTGTGACATGGGCGTGTCACATGGCCGTGTCCTGTTCGGGATGCGACGGTTTCAACGTCGATTGGAGAACACGGCATATGATACGGGCATGTTCATGGTTGACACGGGTGTGTCCCAAGTCGTGTCAGAGGCCGTGTCCTGTTTTGTGTTTACTGGATTACGGCGAGTGTGGAACACGGCCTATGACACGGGCGTGTCACAAGACGTGTTTGGCCCAGGAAAGTGATTTTCAGGGCGAATCGTGGCCGTTCATTTCCTTCAAATAGAATCTGACGGCTCAGCTTTTCCCCTGCTGGCATAAGGTCGGTAGATGAGGGTTTAACCCTCATTTCTTTTCATCCTTTCTCTTTCTAAAGTGTTAGAGAGAGGGGAGAGCAAGGAAGAAGGTGAAGGAGAAATCCGGCCGTCGGTGGAGCTTCAGAGCCCTTATTCTTGAGCCGAGTCCAGATCTGTGGAGGCGAGGCCGTTGCGGTGTTTTTCACCCGTCTAGTTCTCCATGGCGCCAAAGCGAACTGCAAGGGTAACTATTCTCTTCTTGGACATGTGAAGTCCTCTTTCTTTTTGCATAGGAAACTCCCTCCTGCGAGTGAGCAGTGAGTGCGAGGTATTCCTTCGGGTGGACATGGATAGTCCCCGTTGTTTTGCATATAGAGTCCGGAATCGAAGTACGAACATAGACATGGTGTGTGAAGCCTACCCGGACAAGTTGGTCTGGATCGGTGATATTTTCATTATGCTGGTAGTGCTGGAGAAGGCTCCGCGCCGTTTGCTTTTCGGGTTTTCTACGCAGTAGATTGTAATAGGGAGTCTTGAGGATTAACTCCAAGGTGCACTCGAAAATATGGGCAGGAGCGAAGTTCTGCCATTTTGGTGGCCTGGGAGACAGCCTTGTACATAGCCGGGCTATGTACTGTTGTATGATCGATACATTGGGATTTAGTGAAGCTTGTCTCGCACCGATGGCTAAATGGCCGTGGCGAGGTGAGCAACGGGCTGGTGGAACCTTACCCACTCGAAGTGGTTCGGTTAAAGATGGCTTGGAGAGCGAGTCTGGCTTCGTCTTAAAGGACTTTAATGCTCACATTATTTGCCATCATGGGGGCGGTGGCGGACTGCAGAATGAGCTGGGTTCGGACTGAGTTCACCGAGTAAATGCCCTGAGAGCACGGTGTGTGTGGCCGTCCGTGCCTACACCTGTGGTGAAGTGTGTTGTTAATGTACTTTCACTATATTGCTTGGCTATGTTATTAAAATGCAGGGAAGGAGCACCGCCACCCCAAATCCGGGGGGTCATTATAATTTGGTCAGCATTAGCTGACCGTTGCTTTTGTTTGCTGGAATGTTGTTTGCAGGTGCTGCGGAGCCTAGTGACAAGTAGCGGGTTGAAGCTCTTGTTGCTGAGCCGGCCCTTGAAGGCCAATGCGAACGTTTACTTTAATTCTCATGTGTGACCGATCTGCGTGCCGATGTTTAGAAGATACTTATTGTTTAAAGTAAACTCTTGTATGACCATAAGACTAAGTTTTTGGTGTATTTTACTGACATTCCTACTTTGGGTTTAGTGGGAATTCATGCTATGTTTGGGTTCTTTACCTTTACAACATTTAATACTCTTGCGCTAGAATGTACTTTGTGTAGGACACGTTTTATTGGCTAGATGATTTCATTTAGTAACCCTTCGATCTGTCGGTGGTATATAGCGTCGGGCCCTGATCGGACCTACTGTTATATGTCATGTGACGAATATGGGTGTTACATTGAGCAAGCCTACTAACATACAGTAGGTTGAAGGGAGATCCCGACACATGAAGAACCAAGGTTAAATAGAGTGTAGGAGTAAGTTGCAGATCAGCAGCGCTAGAGACAGGAGTAGTATCGCCATTCGCCACATTAATAAACTTGGGATACTCAATATGCATGTACTGGGGAGGTTTTTGAGAAATAATGTGATGGGTGACTCTAGAATCCAGAATCCATTGAGAGTTGTAGGAGAGACAGGAGATACCTTCAGTAGAGAAGGAAGCAACCGAGCCAGAGGAACGATTGACCATGCCCTGAAGCTGCAGTATCTGGATGCGGAGGTCATTGAGATCCGTCCGAGCTGTGGAGGAGGGGTCGGTGGTAGAGGGACCTGCACGAGCAGGGGCAACAACAACAGGAGGAGCAGCAAGTGAGGAGGCAAAACATGCTTGCGATAGTAGGTAGCTTCAAGATGGCCATCGCGACCGCAGTAAATACACTTAAGGTTAGAGCGCCCAGCACATCCCCCACCACGAGACGTGAAGCAGCCGTCCCGAGTAGAAGAACCTTGCCAGAGGGAGCAGGGGTAGGGAGTAGGGGCTGCTGGAGCAAAGCCGGAGAGAAGGTGGCTGGAGCCTCAGGAGGTGGTGTAACTTTGAGCACCATGGAGCAAACATCAGATAGAGAGGGTATAGTAGGAGAAGAGAGAATTTGGGCCCGGATGCTGTGAAGATGACTAGGAACACGGACCATCATCATGACGATCCCAACAGCCTCCTTCTGTGCCCGTTGAGTAGCAAGGTCTGCAGAGGGAGGTAGGTGTTGTATCCAGGCCTCCATCAGGGTTCTGGTCTTGGCCACAAAGGAAGTTAGATCACCTGTGGTGCTAGGGTCCAAGGATTGAAGAGCAGAGATAATGCCGAAAAGGTGTTGTAAGCTATCCTTCCCAGAGTAGAGAGAGTGCAACTCATCCCACATTTCCTTAGCGGTTTCGTAGTACATTGCCATGCGGTAAGACTCCATGTCCATAGAGTTAAACAACCAAGACTAGACTCGGCCGTCATCGCGAAGCCAGTCATTAGAGGGATCAACAGGTTTGACCCGAGTGAGGTGAGGGAGTAGACCCTAAGTCTGCAGAACACGTCGAACGGAATGAGCCCATTCGACATGGTTGGCCTTGTCGCTGAGGGAGATAGTAGTGATGCGGAGTTCATCGCGAACCTCGGGAGGTGGAGCAGCAGCCCGGGCGGGCAGACAGGAGGAAGCTGCAGTAGAGTCAGTAGAGGCCATGGTAGAGAGAAGCAGGCCGGGCGGATAGAAGAAGCAGGCCGGGCGAACTAGCAGCAAAGGACAGAGCAAGGCGAGATGACCAGATCAGTCCGCGATGACCAGAGCAGGTTGCGGGAAGAGAACAGGGTACGAGATCGCAGGTCGCAAGTCGTAGGACGCCGCGACAAGGAGGAGGTCGCGACTACTTGGGAAAAGGCTAGGTGAGGAGAGGAGCCTCGGTAGCAGGAACAAGCATCGAACTAGGGTAGGTCTTACAGCGGACTGGGATAGGCGCGCGCAGCGGACTGGGGTAGGCGCTCGCAGCGGACTGAGGTAGCTGACCGCAGTGAGCTCGAGTGGCGAGAATAGACGTCTAGGAGCAGCCCGCGGCGAGAAGGGTGAGAAGGGAGAGAAGGGCGAGAAGGCAAAGTCAGTCTGCGGCGGGAAAATAGGTTGCGGCGGACTGATGAAGAGAGCACGAGTAGGTAGGGGAGAGGTGGGCCCCACAGAACAAAGAAAAGGGGGCTATAAGAAACCTGAGGAGGAGGGTGGAACCACAGAGAGAGGAGGAAACGACTTCAGAGAAGTCAGGTCGCAGAAACCAAGCGGCCTAGGGAGATGAGCGGATAGGAAAGAGGAGTCCGCAGGCCACAGATAGAATCGTAGGTTGCGGATAGGAAGAGGAGGCCGCAGGAGACCGCAAGCCGCAGATAGAGACGCAGGCCGCGGACTGGAGCAGATAGGAAATAGGGAGTCCATAGAAGGCGACGATTCCCTCTGATACCATATAAGAAGAGAAGTATAGGAGAGAGAAAATCACCCTCAATTATCTTGTGTTGCGAAAAGGAGGAATACATACACTTATATAGAGGTAGAGAGAGGGAGAGAAATCTACATGTACAATGTGGGACTAAAGAGATTATACATGGGCCAATATACATGGACCTCCTAAATGGGCTCATTAGATCTTGTCTCTAACAGTTTTAATATAAGGATAAAATTAATAAAGTTGCTAAGTAGGATACTAAGGTTCCGTTTGTTTCTGTGTTGATTGTTGACAATGGAGCGGTGAAAAGTGCTGGAGATGGTTGTATTTTGGAGTTGTGATGGTGGGAATTTGAAGATTACCAAATGATTTTTTTAGAGTTGACACTGAAAAAATGTGCGCTCGTACAAAAATGCTCGCTCGTGTGATAAATGCTCGACATGAAAAAAAAGCGCTCTGATGAAAAATGCACGCTCTGGCGAAAAACCACTAGTCAATGTGTAAATCACGGAGCGATTCTTGCGTCCGGGCTCCGATTGTAACCGGGGAAGAGGAGGGCGGTTCATTTTTATTGGGATTATCACCCTATAAATCCAATACATCCATCTAAAATATACTTTACACATGACACCTTATAAGTGGTTTTGATTTTCACTCCTCTGGACACAAGAATTTCGCGTAATGCACGCACGTGTGGAAAAATGTGCGACGGGTGAAAAAATACACATCATGGCGAAAAACACAGCCCGGGCATGAAAAAAATGTGTCATGGCGAAAAAGCGTGCCCAAACGAAAAAAGCGTCGCCGGGCAGAAAAATGCGCGCACCGGCGAACACGTGCGTCCGAATGAAAATGCTTGTCTGTGCGAAAAATATTCGCCCATGCGAAAAAACTCACCCCATGCGATAAACGCGCATAGACCGAAATTATCCAATTCGAACATTTAAGCGCGCAAACAAACGATAAAATTGATTTTTTACCTTTCATTTTAATTCGAGGAGTTCAATTCAATCCAATTGAACTGAGACAGTGAGACTTGATGAATTTATAACAAAAAGACCAAGAAATTGTGAATATTTTGAAATACACATGACAAAAATATGAAACACCCCGACATCAATGCTTATTTTTACCGAGAAAAATGGAGGCCATAAAATGCGCAAGCCTCACCTTTTTGATCGCACAAAATCATTTTTACTTGCTTATAATCATTTTTATACAAATATTTTTGTGGATTGACTGCTCCGATCTTCGAATGTTGTTGAACTTGTGGAATTTAGGTGGTGGCGTCGCAACTGAAAAATTTTCTAAGTTCACAAAACTTTGGAAAAGAGCACTCTCACTGATGCTAAATCTTAATGTGAAACCTTGAGATCAGGATCCTCTCCATTTCAAATGAAACGGAGGGGATCCATTTCACGGTTCAGATTGAAATATCTTTGATCCGGCGGATTCATTATTTTCAATGTTTTTTTTAGATTTTTTAATAAAAAAAACTCCACCACATCTTTCAACCTTGTCTTATTTATTGGATGATGAAATGGATCCCCAAATTTCACTTAAAATGGAAAGAATCGAGATCCGAAATCTTAATGAAGCCTCACACTCTAATCCGTTCATTTACCACCATCACCGTGTCAAACAGAGCCTAAACCGTTAAAATATATCAATTTTAGAATGAAAACGCACGAGCCGTCCGATCAAATAACCGGATGTTATAAAACCAGCTTTCACAACCCTAAAAACTCCTCTAACACGCTGAAAACCCCGCCAAGGCTGCCGCGCATTCCTCCCTCCCGGCTCCCGCTCCGGCTCCCGCTCCCGCTCCCGCTCCGGCTCCCAAACCCCGCTTCTTCTTCCCGATCTCGGGATGCCAGTTCTCTACCGCCCACGACATCAACGACTACCTGCTCGCCTCTTCAAGCCTGCCTCCTGCGAAACCAATCGCCGACGCCGGCAGCAACGGTACAAACTCCTCCAAACACCTCTTCCTCCATTTATCTCGATTTTACCACCACATTTTTTATTTCGTCTTCGATTTAGATCCATGCATTTTTTGATTTCGTTATCTAGGGCTTTAGATCTGTCATTTCATTATCTAGGGTTTTAGATTTCGTTATTGCTTGCAGATTTTTTGTTTTCGTTGTTGATTTCATGGTTGATTATGTTTTCGATTTCATTATTGATTTGAAGTCTTTGGTTCTAGCATTTCTGCTGCAACACCGCCGTCCATTTGTCTCAGGTTATACATTCATATCTCACCGCTACACAGAAAGTTGTTCCTTAGAAATCAAAAATAGGATGCGGCAATGTAAATCACAAACGACATCCAAAACTCACCGACGATTGTAAAACTCCTAGACAACTAAAACAAATGTGTATTATATGTCGAGTGCACTATAATTACTAATATGTTTGATGAGATTTTATTTTACTTAATTTTATTGCTACCATAAGTACGTTGTAATTGCAGTAGAATTTTGACTTGATTTCTCCTAGAGCATTAAAAAACAAGTTATGGAAGATTTGTACCTCTACAAAATGAAATGAAAAAAAAATGGTTAAGATTCAGACCTCCCAAAATGGAATGAAGGGGAAGAAGAGTCCATTTTTGCCTGCATAATTTTAGGAAATAATTACCTTGGGAATGGAACCACAAAAATGAAGAAGAGTAAGACAAAGAAGTAGAAAACCATGTTGGATCGGCAAAATTTTTGGAAACGAAAATCCGCACCCGTATTTGGGAATCAGATAATATAGAGATATAAAAGAAATGAAATCATGAACTGCAACTATAATAACATATCAGTGCCCAAACAAATCAAATATGGAAATCCAAATCAAATCTTGTTCAGTTAGGCATTGCACCAAACAAGTAGAAGATGCTACAGTTTATTGGTAGCATTCTAATTTCATGGCAAGAACACAAATAACAGGAGAAAAATGAGTGCAGTTGCGAGACCTGGAGTAATCGGAGATTGGAACGTTCTGGGAGATGACTGAGGAAAGGAAGAGCAGGATCTTCAGTTGTCGTTTTCTGGAAAGTAGAGGTGTCAGAGAAGATGTTAGAATCAGAAAATAATTACTGTAGGAGTAGATGTTATTGAACGAAGTGGAAGATGAGGAGGGAAAGGAGTACCAGGAAGAACCGCAAAACCCTTGCATGCTAGTACGGATGACGTTCTTGGGCACAACGGGAGAGGAAGAAGTCAAGGCGGCCGTCAAATGAAATTGCAAGGGCGAGTAGAGGCAGCAGGCGGGATTTATACGGGAGTTGGTTGAATCCCCCACAATGAAGATGAGGCGGGAGAGGAGTAGCATCGGCCGTCCTCTGTCGTTGTGGAGGTGTCGAGATTTGTCGTCGAGCGGGGATAGGAGGGTGCGAGAGGTTTTCGACAGAGGGAGGGGGCGTAGTTTTAGGGTTTTGTTGACGACGAGTGACGCCGATGCAGAGCTCTAGCGCATTGAGATTTATGTCGTCGAGAAGCAGGGGTGGGTTCGCGAAGATGGAGCGGGAGTGTGGTTGAGCGGGCGTGAGGTAGCGAGAGTGGTTTTAGGGTTTTGGGTTTTTTGAAGTGCAGGTTTTTAATTGGACGTACATGTGAGACTCTTATTTGATCAAAAAATTGGACGACTCTTATGCTTTTGATGGTCCTGTGGTTACGTAAGTATTTCCTTTTATAATATATATATATTAATTAGTTTCTCGAATTTTTTGTAATTTTTTTTTGAATCAACCGACGGTCTAATCATATCCTTCACCTCTCTCCCCTATAAAATTGTACGCCATCTCGATCATGCTCCCCTTCGGCTCTCTCTCGAATAACCAACCAGCGTCATGCGTTCTCGCCAGCGGAGGAGCTCTCGCCCACAAGATTCGTCCTCGGCTCCGACATCTCATGACTCCGGAACGCATGCTCCCTCATCTGATCCACAACCGTCCAGTCACTCGCAACCCGACGACACTTCATCATCACGACCAGCCAGCCGCCCAGTCCCCGGCCTCCAATGGACGCATGCGAAAAACTTGCGCTTGAGCATCTTCTTAAGGGTTGTTCGGAAAGCTTCATGTTCTGGAGGGTGGTGGAGAATAGGACGTCGACTGAGCTCCCAATGTCGACGAGTATTCTCTTGACATTATAGCAGGGATCACCTATCCCGACGCTGATTACAAGAGGGTCTTGGCGAGGTGTCCGGAGCCCCTCAAGGTCTTCATCTCCGAAAGTTATAGGGGTATCTTGCCTGCACTTCTTATCTTCGTGGATGCCCCCCCTGTGTGCATACTAAGAGTATCTGAGCGGAGAGAATGGGCGATCCGACAATGGTCTCGATGTTCCCGACCATCTGCCTACCACCGGCGCCTCCTTGCTGAGCGTTCGGCTGATCCCTGGGCGGTCTAGGAGGGTCCTGCTGGTCTTGGAGGCGTTCCTGTAAAAACCTTCCGAGTAGCCCCAGGCGAACAAGACGCTCGATTTCTTCCTTTAATCGGGCACAATCCTCCATGGTATGCCCGATGCTTCGATGAAATTCGCAGTACTTGGACTGGTCATTCTTGGGATTAGGGGCCGGCTGCCGAGGTCGATGCAGGGCCGGCTAATTCTGGATGGCATACAGTACATTTGTGTGCGTGGTATTGAGGGGAGTGTAATACCGAGGCGACTGATGTCTCTGGTTGTCGCGGCGGCGCTGCTCGTTCCGGCGTTCTTCCCAAAATCTCCCTTCCTGGTGTTGTGGGGCTGGCTCCTTTTCTCTCTTACGTTTCTGAGCTCCATCGATGTGCCTCGATATCCTGTCCGCTGCGATCTGTGCCTCCACGCGATGTACAAGATCTGGATAGTTAGGGATAGTTTCCCTCATTAAGGTTGAGTAGAAGCCGCTAGGCCGGAGGCCTCCGAGAAACACTCCCCGTAGCAGTTCGGGGTCGACCCCTGGAATCTGGCGGGAATCTGCTGTAAACCAGCAGAAGAAGTCTTTCAGGGTTTCCCCTTCGTTCTGACGAATCCCTGACAAATGGGCAGGGTCGCGGACGATCCTGCGATTGGCGATAAACTGGTTGGCAAACTGTCTGGTCAGCTCTGCGAAGTTGGTAATGGTGCCGGTTCTCAGGGAATGAAACCATGTACATGCATGCCCTTTGAGTGTGGCTGGAAACACCTGACAGAGTAACTGATCTGGGGCATTGTAGAACCTCGTTATGGTGGTGAAGTGGTTGACGTGTTCTAATGGGTCATCGGTCCCATCAAACGTCTCGATGCTCGGAAGCTTGAACCCATGCCGAATTGGATGGTCGAGAATTTGTGGTGCCAAAGGGGAGCCTTGGCAGAGTGGTCGGCGAGCATGGATATCTCTTCTGCTTGCCTGGCAGTATTCTTCCGCAATAACCTCCCAGATTTCCTCCCGATTAAATCTCTCGAGCGGGGGGAGACGGGCTTCACCTGCAGAGTTGTGGCAGTAACGATCTGCTCTTACCCCTCTGTGGGCCAGGTGGGTGGTGCTGGTGGCGTCAGAGTACTCCTCGGGCTCCTCATGTCTTGAAGGAGCTTCTGGTATCCTGCCCTCATCTGGACGTGACAGGGGGTTGGCTGGCGCTGGTGGCAAAGGAAGAGCGGGAGGTACTCCCAGGTTCCGGAGTAATGTGAGCATTTCAGTCTGTTGTTCCTCCATCTGACGAACAAGCCCCTCGAGGGCGGTAATGAGTGCTGCGAAAGCAGCTTTTGCTGTTAACAACACGTTTACCAGAGAATGGGAGCGTGCCGGCTCGGTGCGTCCACTGAGGACGGGATCTTTAGCGGTGCGGGCGCTTCTTTTCACCATTGAATCAGAGTTTGAGAGTTGCAAGGCTGGAGATCTTGGTTTCTGAAAGATGTTGGGAATCGTGGTTCCCACAGACGGCGCCACACTGTTGCAGACTAACTCGGAATCCTGGTCGACCGGAATTAATCAGACCGCCTTGGCTCTCGAAACGTTCGAGCGCGCACACAGTCAATGAAATTAGGAAGTTGGCACGAGATTTTAACGTGGAAAACCCCTCAACCGGGTAAAAAAATCACGTGACCGGATCTGTGCCGGTCAAAGTCCACTATCAGCTTGCGGTTACAGGGCGTTTGAGGAATCGAGGGCAATATGCCGCTCCTCGTTACAACTTGGAGGTGAGAGAGAGATTTCGACTTGCAACGAGCAACAAACTGCGCCGAGGGAGCAACTTGAATGCTGGAAGTTGGAAAGTGGCTCCGGTGTTTGGCTGGAAAGTTGAATGCTGGAAGCTGGAAAGTGTCTCCAGTGCTTGACTGCCACCACCGTGCAAAATGGAGATTTTATGTGATTTTTATTAGGGTTTATGAACACAATATTGATGTTACAAAATAGAGTTGAAATCCTCTTAATTCATTGGAGTCAAACGAATATTATCCATCAGACAGTTCAGTAATGATGTTTTTTTTGTTCATATAGGTTGAATAAATGACGATCAATCTCGACCAATAAATGAATTAGTGTCTTAGTTTGGTCACAAATGAAGATTATCAAAATTTGAAATCATTTTTGATGCTCTTCGCATCGACATTTCATAACTGCATTTCCCCATCTTTAAATATCAAAATTTGTAATCAGTTTTGATTTTTAATCTAGTTTAGAGTTCTAATTTTGGAATAATTTTCCGTTTTGATTTTCAATCCATACTTCAGCTTCTCATTTCAGTTGAGATTTCTTATTCAGCTCATCGTATCTTTGATCGCCGGCCTCATCTCCCTCTCTCACTCCAAGCACTCAGGTGCCAGTCGTGCACATCGCACGAGGCTTCAATTTTTGATTTTGGTTGCCTGCACCTCCTATGATTGCTCTCGCAAGATTACTGTCTCTGATTTCTACCTCATCTCATTGTTACAGCTACGAAACATCTTCGACATCCACATTTGGTAGTGCAAGCTGGGCTTTATTTTGAATGATGATAAATTTCTATGCAAGGTCATGGTTCTAAGTTGGACTTTATTTTGAATGAATGTAAGGATCTACAAAGTGTTTGTAGGTCACCGTAGGAGGAGTTATCTTCATAGGTAATAATAGTAGGTTGATTCAGTAGATAAAGACACAGATAGAATAATTCCTCGCTTTCTCTGTTTCCTAATCATACATGATCATTCTGCAACATTGGAACCATTACAGCTTCACTCTATTTACAAAACCGCAAATTTCAGCTTTGCACTACTTACAACATTTACTCGCTCCTCAAATGGCACTTATCGCCTCACATTGTTCAGTTTTCTATCATTTGCATTTTTAATTTCAGTTTTGATTTAGTTTTTTTTATTTCAGTTTAGGATTCCATTTGAATTTTTGTTTATAGAATTGATTTTTTGATTTGTAATTTCTGTTTTAATTTCTTATTACAGTTTTGAATTTCAGATTTTCAATTGTGATTTCAATTTTGAACTTTGATTAGATTTTGGATTTCAATTTAAATTTCAGATTTCAGTTAGATTTTTAAGTTCAGTTTTGAGTTTTTGTTTTCAGTTTGAGGATTTCAGTTAGGATTTCAAATCAAATTTGAGTTTAGGATTAAACTTTTGAATTTGATTTCATATTTAATTTCACGTGGTTTAGGATTTCATTTTCTAAACATAACTTAATTAACCATTGCCTCAACTGCTCGAAGAAAACATATCATCGAGCACGACTCCTTCAATTCTGACACTATAATTCACTCCTGACACTATAATTCACTTCTGACACTATAATTCACTTCTTTGTGGGGAGAGTTAAGCTCCCTTACATTGTTTTCATTTCTAAATGTGCTTTAAAGTTGATTGCTTCGGTTGATTGTTCTAAATTTTGGGGTTTATTGGTCTAAAACCAGCATTTGTGGCGAATGTATCCGCCTCAGTCAAATGTAGCCCCCTCGACAATTGTCGCTCCCACAACAAATGTCGCCCCCACGACAAATGTCTTCCCCTCGACAAATGCCGCACCCACGATGAATGTTGCCCTCACGAGGTACTTTTGGTTGGGATTTAGCTTTTCAGACGAATGTCGCCCCCACGACGAATGTCGCCCCCGCCGAATGTCGCCCCGACACCGAATGTCACCCTGACGCCGAATGTCGCCCCCACGCCGAATGTCGCCCCCACGACGAATGTCGCCCCCACGACGAATGTCGCCCCCATGACTAATGAGGCGACCACGACGAATGTCGCCCCCACGACTAATGACGCCGCCACGACTAATGACGCCGCCACGACTAGTGACGCCGCCACGACATAGCTAATTCTAATATCAGGAAAAACATCTATAAAAATATACGAGCATCGAGCATGGGCGAAGCATCTCATAACACCGCAACCGACTATAATAATATACGAGCATCTTCGCACGGGCTACGCCCGTGCTCGATGCTCTCGGGCGGCCTTCGGCCGCATCAGGCGGGCTTCACCCGCCTGCGCACGGGCTTTGCCCGTGCTTGATGCTCCGGGCGGTCTTCGGCCGCATAGAAGCGGACCCCGCTTCCACACAATTCACCGGCTCGGCGCCGCAAACGCTACTCGCGTCCCCGCATTTCACCGGCTCGACGCAACCTCCACTCGCCGCCCCACGGCGCGTACGCAAACACACACAGGCATATGTATTATTCAATGACAATGTTTGTATCTTAAACACATAGAAAACCCCCCGCCTCTTTGCACGGGCTATGCCCGTGTTTGCTTACGCGCCGCGGGGCGGCGAGTGGAGGTTGCGGCGTCGAGCTGGTGATATGCGGGGACGCGAGTGGCGTTTGCGGCGCCGAACCGGTGAATTGCGTGGAAGCGGGGTCCGCTTCTATGCGGCCGAGGGCCGTCCGGAGCATCAAGCACGGGCGAAGCCGGTGAAATGCGGGGACGCGCACTGTAACCACCCACATAAATATTATTACCATAGTTAGGGGTGTATATTTGGACCATTAATTTTGCTATATGTACGCCAATTAATTAATAATAAAATTCTCTCACTAACTTGGCGGTTAGTGGGTGGTTACCCGCGAATCGGACGACGGGGATCGACTTAAACCGATCGGACAGCGAGGGGGCGTTCCCTTGAACGGACGACGATCATGCCGGCAAACATGTGGGTCGTTCGAGGAAGCGTATACATTCTGAGACAATTTCAATATGCTGCATGCTAGTTAGCTTCTTGGAAGATAATTGTTTTGGAAGAGAAAGTAATGAAATGCTAAAATAAAAAAAGTAAATGTTAGGCTGCTTGGGGTTACTTGTTGCTCCTGATGAATTTTTTTCGGTAATCATCTTCGTAGGCTCGTTAGTTTATGATTTCTAAAAATTATATAAAAATTATCAGTGCTGTTTCCTTTATTATATCCTGCTTGCCAATGGAATTTCTTGTTCATTGAGTCTATCTCACTGTTTCAAATCAAATTTTCTAAACTTGGGCAATCATATTTATTATGAAGATATTTTAAAATGGTTGATGGTGAAGGTTTAGGTTTTGGATGGGACAAAAAGACGCAAATGCGGGCGACAAGGGTATCCTTACCATTAAGTTTCCACCTGGACACGAACACATAATTGTTAGGAACTGGGATGACATGGAGAAGGTATGGCGTCACACATCATACGACGTGTGTCGAGGTGTGGCCCCTGAGGAACACACGGTACTTCTCAACGATCCGAACATAAACGTTGCAATGCAGACCCTCATCTCCCTTCAAGCCAGCGCTCGCACTACCGGTTTGTCTCTCCATAACATTATTCTCATCGAGTTCATTCGAACTTGTTGCACTAAGCCTTGCATTGTTTTATCGACAGGTATTGGTGGAGACTAGCCCAGATCAGGTCGACGCAAAAGTGTCTGACGTCGCACCCGACCGGATCGTTACCATCCCTGAATCATTTACCTATTTTATTGCATTTTATTTTATTTTGCAGTTTTATGTTTGAACCATTTTATTTTGTCGCACGCCTGCGTGCGCAGCCATATTTCATTTACCTATTTTATTGCATTTTATGTTTGGGAGAGCTTTTTTTTCTCCTTTTTATTTTCTGGAAAATGTTTGTCTATAATATTGTGTTTGTTTTCTCTATCAGTGGAAAGCGTTGCTCATTCAAATGGAGTTATTTTATCTTTTTAGAATGTCACTCGTCCCTAAAACAAACACAATGTTATGGACGGTGGTGATTTTCAGAAAACTAAAATGAGGAAAAAACCCTCATAAATGGTGTAAGTTTGCTTCATGTAGGATCATCGTCCACCAAAAGTGCTTCTGATTCCCCCATGATTGGTTATACTTCTTCAGACGTTATTTTATGTTCTTATCTGATTATTATTGTGAGTTTCATTTGATTTAAGGTTCGGATTGTTGAGGGTTATTATTATTATTATTATTATTATAATATTATATATTTAAAAGAAATATATATAGTGATCTGCCAAAAAAAATTTATTCAAAATTAGAGGAATTAATTTGGGTCGTTGGATGTGTATCGATAATTCAAAGGTCGTTGAATTAATTTGATTGGATGGTATCGCTGCTACTACGGATCTAAAACCCCTATATAAAGATGTTGGAGGAAGGGATTGTGCATTTCTCAGATGTGTTCACAGAGCTAGATATTCACAAATGTATTCGTAACACCTGTTGGCTAATTTATGGCGTTCGATCAATGTCAAACGACAAAGCCAGGAAGAATTTTGTCCATGAGATAGAATTTTCTAAGTATTGTTTTGTATGCATTGACTTGGTCAAATGGAAGATATATATAAAAAAAATTACTTAATATATGTTATATATTGATATACACAAATCACTTTTTGCTATCCGTAAACATTTGATATTCGCAAATCACTGTTTTTCAAATTAGCTATCCGCAAACATAATTGTTATCCGCAAATCACTGTTTTATAAATTTGTTATCCGTAAACATAATTGTTAGTCGCAATAATGACATCACAAATACATAGATATTAATAAATTTTTCAAAATATCATCATAATGTAATTAATTTTAGTTTTTCTAAAGTCCATACGAATATAGTTAACATTCAAAAGAAATCATGATTGTAGCCTAATATAACATTACTTCACACCGGTGTTTTAGCCTGCAATAATGAAGAAGATATCAATATTAATAGTTGCCTTGAAAAGAAGTCATGACTAGTCTTTAAAGTTGCATGAAAATATTTAGCATCGTTTTTGGTCTAATCTGTCACTGTATTTTGTCAGTGTTTTTGCTTGCATATGGAGAAAAATTAATATTAATAGTTGTAACATTATCATTTGTAAATTTTCTTTTTCTTTAATTAATGTCAAGGCTTGTATAGAAATCTTTCCCACTAAATTTGTATACAAGGGAGTTGTGAAATCTTTGCTAACTTTGATACAACTCTCACCAAACGACCGTTTAATTTCTGTGTGTTGGAGGTTCAACATTTGATCAAAAGTGTTCCATATAGTTGTCAAATTACCAATTGAAACCTCAAAGAATTTTTTCAATTGACTATGTCCCCCCTCCAAACGATTTGTACATGAGTTGTCCAAGTGGAAGTACTTATCAATCCATGCAGAAATAAAATGATCTTTATAGGGCTCTAACCAAGTGGTAGTAACATAACCCAGTACATCAGAGTATAAGGATGAAAAGTCAATAACCAAATTATTATAAGAAACATTAAAATCACTTTTTGTACCAACTTCAATCAACATTTGCCACACCTTCATGAAACGTTCGAAATCCTTGCCACTACTGAACATCTTCTTACAATTAGCTAGAATGTTTTTATTAATGTGCACACGCCATAAAATATTCTTCGTGTGTGGAAATACCTTGGCAATAGCATTAATCAAAGTAATCTCTCTATCTGTAATCATAACTGATGACAACCATTCGGGCTCAAAAAGGGACTTAAAACATTACAAAGCTCATTCATAACTTGACTGAGTTTCATCAAACATAAAGGAAAAACATGAATAAAATGACTTGGTGGTTGATGTCATTCCAACTATGCATAGTAACGACACTCGATATCAGTTGGTCTTATACGTGCAATCAAGTTGAAAAACTGATGGAAATATATTTGTTAGTTTAATCATGGTTGTGCACACCACACAGAACCTGAAGCTTCCACTCTTCTACATTTGCTTCCTTTTGTCCAATAAGCGAAAATAAACATCCACAACGTTTGGACGTAGTTCTACGGAGCCCCTTCTTTACCCAACCCTTTTTGTTTTGATTTTCCCAGTAGTGGCCACTTCTGTCACAACCTAAGAACACACGCGGTTTTAATCGCCCATCAATCTTATCCGATCCCTTTATAGTTACAACATAGCCAATATTTTTTCCAACCTGGCGAGCCCAATCAACAAGTTCTTCCTTAGACCGAAACATAGTGTCAGTTTCAAAATGTGAGCTGACATCTAATTCAATTTTTTGAACTTCGACATTTTGAATGATTGGGTCTACATGGCCAACAAAAAAAAGGAAGGACTATTAACTAACAATACAAACAACGTTATTTGAAAATGCATATTAGTTGTATACTACATACCATACACAATCAAGGAAGACTGTTTCTGGTCCATCAACATCTCAGACATGATCCAATTGCACGCTACTCAAACCTACAATAAAAGTGTAAAATGCATTTAAATATTTGAAGTAGTGATTTCCCCTATTTTAACAGTACAATCAAGCACTTATTTTGACAAATCGTAGGGATAGAAACCACAGCAAAAAATGCTATTACGGTTTTCATAACGATATAGAAATAATACAGTAATGAAGGAAACAAGTGTGTTTGTATTCATAAGTAATTCATAAAAAAGAAGAGAAACTAATAGAACCGTAATGGAAAATTATAACACAGTGAAACAAAAGCTTCGCAGTCAATAAACCTTGACAACAACCTCTTCACTCCCACAGTTGGAAATCAAGTAACTATAATTCTCGGAATCTTGTTTAATGTCCAAATCTTGCATTGTCTGGAGAATCTTTATTGCACTGTGATTGTTTTTCTAATAAAATATTAGCCCAATTCAAATGCATACAAATAGGAATTATGAACCAAATCAAACTCAAAATTTGCAACAACATTCAAGTGTGGATATAATCCAATATTCTTAAGAATCAGAAGCACTCACTTCAAGCAATTCTCCAAAAAGAAGGAATGAATGAAACGAGTATTGAAATTGCAAATAGGATTCAAGAGATTTCAAAATGCTTTAGTTTAGGCTCTTTAAGAAGAAACAATAAAATGAAATTATATTTGTTCATAGTCAAAAAATGAGTTAGGTTCAGATAGAAATTTCATAATTACGATCACAAACTAGAAAAGGAGCTATTATTCACACAACATCTGAAAAAACTGTAAATCTAAAAGGATATCAATCCGGCAAAGACTTTTCAGCTCAAACTTGTAGCCCCCCCAGAAAAATTTGGTGAATGTTGAACCAAACAAAGATGTAAGCCTAATCAACAAGCATAAAGGACTAAAATGGCATAACTATGAGTAAACTTGCAAAACTGTTAAAGAATCCAGAAATTTTAAGTTTATTTGTGAGCGATTTATACAATTTTAAGTTATTTATTACCTGATTTCATCTTCCTAGTTGTCTTAAGCATGGTGCAAAACTGTTAAAGGCTGGATATTCATGCTGCGGAGAAGGGGCGATCAATCAGGCACAAGGGCTAAGGATCAATCTTAAATTGATTGTCATTTGATATAAATAGAGAATGAAGGAGGAGGAGAAGAAGAAGGGCAAACCTGTGCGGTCGCGGGCCGGCGGAAGCAGAAGCGACCGAGGTGGGGGGGGGGGGGGGGGGGGGGCTGAAGCAGCAGTTCGTGAGGTGAGACTGATTTGGCGTGGGTTGCGGCGGAAGGAAGACCCAGTTTGCGGATATAAAAAATCAAAACCCTAAAAAACTAGTAAACCCGGTTTGCGGATAGCGTAATATGATTTGCGTATATCAATTCCCTTAATTTATGCAAGATGGCGGAACAGGCCACGCGATATCTGCCATTAAACGACACAATTGTAGCGTGATGTAAGGGCCACGTGACCTTCTCTCATTTGTTGCATTTCCAATATAAAGGCTTGTACAGGAAAGCCGAAATTAGAAAGCGTGCAGAAGCTGGACTCGGATCCTCTCTAGTTGGAAATTGTTAGGTCACCACTCGGGATCATGAGCATGATCCGGACAAACAATAAACTCCTAAATTATGAGGGCTCGCCAGATCAGGTGCGAGTGGAGTTCCGTCGTCCGATTTCCCAAGCGAAATCAGGGCTGCGAACTGGACCCCTCCAGTTCGCCCCAAATGGAGACGATCCCGGTCCGCAGAATCTTGGCAAGGTTGCGTCAGATCTGAGAAAACCGTGGACTGTTTTGTTGCGTGAGCTTAGTAAAGCAGCGTGTTTCAAATTTCTGCGGACAGAAATTTGCATGTGAACAGTTCCAGGAAGAAGTGTTGCGGCTTCTCGTTGGCAAAATGTAAAACTCCATAAGATGTGAACAACTTGCTGACTGAAGCTTGCGAACTCCATATACTTGAAAATTACTCATTGGCGATCTCTAGCAGAAGAGGCGGTTAAGAAGTGTAGTTTGTAATACCAAAGTTTGATTTGTGTTGTGTTGTTATCGTGGTTGAAGACAAGTTGTTGTTGTTGTTTGTGTTATGTAACATTTGTTTGATATTAAAGAAGTTGTTTGCTCCTTTAAATTGTGTGCGCCTACTGGGGGGGGGGGGGGTTCAAGCCATCCCGGGGGGGGGGGGGGGGGGGGGGGGGGGGGGGGGGTTCAAGCCATCAAGGAACCAAATTGTCATGACTGTGCCTTAGGCTCAGTTTGAGATGACTTATTTTTATTAAAGATCCGATTCATGTGGTCGTAACCGCTTGACCGGTAAAAATAAGTCCTCCCAAACGCAGCCTTAATCTTTTTATCTTCTATCATGATTTATTTCAAAGATTTCAATTAAAAGCATAATGCTTAGAGTTTCCTTCTTATGAATAAGTCCTCCCAAAAGCAGCCTTAATCTTTTTTTCTTCTATCATGATTTATTTCAAAGATTTCAATTAAAAGCATAATGCTTGGAGTTTCCTTCTTATGAAAATAAGCTAAGCTCGCGTTCTATCATTGTTTTGTAAACCACATTGGGATGAGTTCCGTAAATCTTTTCTTCTTTGTCCGGGTGCCAGGAAACTTATGTCCCGTTTGAAAAGGCTTTTTTCCTCCGTTTTGTTTTCTAGAAAATGCCGTCATGCATAATATTATGTATGTTTTTAGGGACGGTCGACTTTCTAAAATATCAAAATAACTCCTTTTTAATGAGCAGTGTTTATCAGTACTGATAGAGAAAACACACACAATATTATGTATGATGACGTTTTCTAGAAAACGATAAGGAAGAAAAAATCCCTCCCAAATGGAGCCATAAATAGTGGGACTTTAGCAGGGAGGTTGGGTGAATGTTAAGGTGCATTAAACTTTAAATACGACGATTGAGTTTTTGCTACGTGAAGTTTCAGGATGAAGGAATTAAAGAAAAACAGAAGAATTGGGAAGGATTGGATAGTTGGACATTTCATCTCTTATTAAAAATTTATAACACCATTGACCCCTTCAAATTTTTTTTGTTCCATTTCTATTAATTACTCTAGGAGAAAGCAGATTCTCAACAAGGAGGAAGGATTGGTCGTTTTCTGGTTTAATGCAAGTTTAATTTCTTTTCTCTATCAAATTTTGATGAGCATCCTAATTTTAGTTTTTTTTGAAGATAAGTAGAGATAATGATTGCATAAAGATTCTTCTCCATTGTTGTGGATTGCTCGGGACCTTTGGTAGATCGGGCTATCTGACTGTCTTAGCCCCCCAGCGCCCGAACGTGCAAACAGATAAAGGGTCTCTGAAGAGACTGAATCCAAGAGCTGATGACGTGGAAAACCCGCAATCGAGGTGAACAACCACGCGCCAGAGCGGTGCTGGCCTAACCTTCACTATGCTTTGAGCTTCTTTACAGATTGCCTTTGAGAGAGAGAGAGAGAGAACGAGGGCGACAGGCCGCGCCTCGTTACAATAATGGGGGAGAGAGAGAGGTTTCTTCCTTGCTCCAATGCTATCCTGCCCCCTGAGTCCTGGCTTCGTTCGTACCACTGCGGACCTTCAAATACGTGATTGGTCTTCTTATAGCGAACTCCTCCATGCTCTGGGTATTGGTCTCCGTGCTCCGAGCGTTGGTCTCATGATAGCAAACTCCAAGTGTCTGAGTGGTCTCCTGATAGCAAACTCCAAGTGTCTGAGTGGTCTCGCGATAGCAAGTTCCTTTGCGCTCTGATGATCTTCTGATAGTAAGTTCCATTGCGCTGTGCTCCAGAGGTCTTCCGTTAGCAGGTTCCACCGTGTTCCAGTTGTCTTCTCTTAGCCGCTTCGTGTAGAGAGATAGTGGAGAAAGAGAGAGAGAGAGAGACAGGAAATGGGGGAAGAGTTAGGGAGAATATAATGATCCAGATGAATGAGAATATGGGCCTATTTATAGGTTCCGAGGGGGCAGTCCGGTAATTTTCCCTAGTAATTATCGGACGGTCGAATAGGAAAGCTCCGTTTAGAGCACCCGACGAAGGTGGCGGTGGCTCGGTGCACCGGTTAGCACCATGAGCGGTTTCATCCGGGGTGGTTGTGTGCGGCCTAACCGGCTCGACCAAGCCGGTTTGGGGGGACCCATCATTTGCCCCCTACTTCCCGTGGTTCGAAGCCGAAGAGAACAAAGGATGGGGACTTTTGCCAAACTGTGCATGGACGGTTTGCTGCGACTGCAGGGGTGACAAGCAAGTATGCGCGAAGGAAGAAGACGTTAAGGGGGAAATGGCGCGCGGGTGGGCGCGTCGCGCGCCTTGCACGTGGGATCTGAGCCAGCGCGCCTTGTGCGCGCGGGGTGCTAGCGCGCTTGCTCCTAGCACGTGCGGTCCTAGCGCACGGTCCTTGCACGTGCACGCCTTATGCGTGCGCGCGCCTTGCGCGCATTGTGCTCGCCCACACGCCTTGCGTGTGCGGGGCTTGGGATTGCGCACCTGCGTGCCTCGTGCGCGCAGGGCACGCTCTCAGGCGGGGCGTGCGTTTGCACGCCGCGCGTCTGTGAGTAGCGCATCTTACTTGTGGGTGGGGCACTCGTTTGTCATGGCAGGGGCGTGTTCCTATACGCACTCTTGTGTGCGATGTGGTGAGGGCACTTGTGGGGCCCCTGAGACATTTACTTTTGCAAATGCCTGAGCGCATATTACTCTTAAGGGACCGAGGTGTCGGACACTAGTTGGACTGACGTGGTTGTGTTATACGCCTACTATTGAGCATCGCCAACATCTATTGGGAGCACTATTTGTGCAGCGAGTATGATTTATTGGTGCTTGTACTCAGTGGTGTAAAGCATAATGTGTGTTACGCGTACGCCAGGCGCCATGTTCGCTTGAGTGTGTAAGGGGCGATGCGCGCGACATGTGATATGCTTGCGTAGGGCGCGATGTGCACTGTGCATGCAAGGAGCTCTATGCGCGGCGTGTGCTGTGTTTGCGCGAGGCACGATGTGTACTGTGTGTGTAAGCTGTAAAGTGTGTCGCGCATCAGCGGTGTTTGTAGGGGAGGCTGACGTGGTGACACTCCTTGTCCTTTGCGGAGCGGATTGGTGTTTTGAGAGGGAGTGATCGACGGTGTGAGATAATGTCGGAGGCGGAGGTCCATCGCAGGTGTAGACGCGGTGTTGCGGCGTAGATCTTCCCTTTTTGTCCCTTTATGCACTTTGCGTTAAGCTACGTCTTAGCTCTTCGGGTGGCGCTTGATGGCATGTTTACTGTTCTGATCGGGCGCCCTTAGTGGCGGTCGTGACCGAGCTTCGGCGGTGTCGAAACCACTGTTTTGTGTGAGGAGATACGTCCTGCTCCTTAGAAGCTAGTGCTTGGTGTGCGTGGTACAGACGGCTCCTGGACCCTAACCTAGGCAAAGAGCGAGTGGTGTTTGGCTAGCATGAGTGTGTCGTTGTAAGCCTTGGTCTTGATGACCCCCCTAAGGACAGGTGCGTCAGGTTTGTCGTCCGACGTTGAGGATCATGCTCCTTAGTTTGTTGTTCCGGGCGCTGCCATGTGTACTTATTACCCTGGAGACGCGCTTGATCCTTCATCATGTGATGGCTCACGGCTTCTATAGTTTGTTGTTAGCTATGTGCCTTTTCTTGCAATACCCGTGGCCTTGCTTTCGACGATTTGTCTCCGGCACACTCCTTCAGAGTTCGACGAGAAGGAGTAGACTCCTACTTTGGTTATAGTTGCATGTTTGTTGATCAGACCTTGCATCCTGATTTTGCTGTAGCAACTACGTGCGTTTTGGCTCAGACTGATTGTCGCATTGTAGAGTTGAGCCCTTGTTAGAGTTGTAGCATTGGTTCCGTCATTTTTGCGTGGGCAACTTTTGAGTACTCCCTTAAAGGTTGACTTCTCTGAAGGACAGGATCTAGGGGCTTCATGACCTACTGCCAAGGCGAAGGGCAAACACTTCGAGCCGGGTAGTGAGAGGTCAGGCGTGCCGAGCCGGGGGATGTCGTAGAGTGTTCAAATGAGACCTGGGTGTTCTGGGGGATGTCGCTGAAAGTTCGGGCGCGGCCCAGCGAAACTTCGAACCGTGGCGACTGAGGGGGGCAGGACCTGGTGCCGCGACCTACTGTGTAGAAAAGGGCAGATCTACGATCCTTGACAGTGAGAGGTCGCTATGGACAAGACCCAGGTAGCCTTGTGCTCGATCACCTGGGCGAAGGGAGAACTCTTCGAGTCGGTCAGGGAGAGGCTTGGTTGGCTACCCCGGGTAGTGTTGCTGAATGTTTGGCGGTGAAGAGCTGATCTTTGAACCGGTGTCGTACGAGGGTGGCTTTCCCTGATGACGGTGTGGCCTACTGTGCGGAGAATGGCGGAACTTCGATCCCTGACAGTGAGAGGTCACAGGCGTAGGTCTTCCGACCTTACCTAGGGGCAGGCACCGATCGTTAAAGGGGGTTATCCTCTAGCGGTTGCAGGCGTAGGTCTTGCGAACATACCTCTTGGCAGGCGTTGTCCGCTAATGGGGTTAGCCTCTAGCAGCGGCAGGCATATGTCTCACGACCTTACCTATTGGAGGGCGCTGACCTCTAAGGGGGTTAGCTTCTAATAGCAACAGGGGTAGGTCTCGTGACCTTACCTATTGGACGGCGTCGACTGCTATGGGGGGTTAGCCTCTAGTGGTGGCAGGCGTAGTTCTTGCGACCTTACCTATTGGCATGAGCTTATGAAATAAATCCCCTCCTTAGGCAGGTGTTGACGCTAAGGATACCTCAAAAGGCACTTGAAGATTGAGCACAAATAAGCGTGTCCTTTGAGGTTCCCCTTGGGTCTTATTTATTATTTTCCAGATTCTGGCCTGTCAATAGGAAAACTCTGCTGTTCTAAATTTACTAGAATACCTTGGCCCGGTCTGCCAACAGCCATGCTCCGCTGTTCCAAGAAGCTATGGGCAGACCAACAGGGGAAAAATGACAAGAGTACTTCGCGGAACGCTAGGCGAGTGCGAGTCGGACTTGCTCGCCAAGGCTAGGCGACAGCAAGCCGAGCCTCTCTAGGCGGGTGCGAGTCGGGCTTGCTCGCCGAGGCCGGGCGAGAGCGAGCTGAGCCTCTCTAGGTGGGTGCGAGTCGGGCTTGCTCACCGAGGCCAGGCGAGAGCAAGTCGAGCCTCTCTAGGCGGGTGCGAGTTGGGCTTGCTCGCCAAGGCCAGGCGAGAGCGGGTCGATCCTCTCTAGGCGGGTGCGAGTTGGGCTTGCTCGCCGAACACGGGGTTGTACACAATCTCCGCTCTTTCCGAGGTTGTTTTGCAAGCTCATAAATAATCATCCAACCCACATGTTTGGCAAATTTCTGCTGAGCTGGAAGGAATCTTTGATGGGTCCCACCGACACGCTATCTAAATAGCTTGCCCTTAGTCAATTTCCCCGACCTTTCATCTCTCATCTTCCTTTATCGCTTGCTGTGGGTAAAGGATGCCTGCCTCAGAGGAAGTTTTCGCTCCCTTGGCGGCGGCGAGGGAGCATACACGAGACAAGCTTCGGGATGCCACCTTCTGCCGAGCACATGTGCCGCCTGTCCCAACCTTCCGCCCAAAAAAGGCTAAAGTAATCAAGCGGGAACTTTTGGGCGGCATCCCCGCCGATCATTCCGCCGACCAGGGAGCTTCCCAGCAGGTATGTGGGTCGGTCCTTAGGTCATCTTTCACTCTATCTTGACGGCTTATTTATAGGAAGTGCTCGACAAGGACATGGAGCGGAGGCATTCCTCTCCTCGAGTATCTGATCAGGTCACAACCCTATGGACACGGAGTCCGCCCCTCCGTCGACCTCTGTTGCTCTTCCCTCCACTGGTCAGTTTTCATCTCGCATGTTTCATCATTTTCCGCCCAATTCTGACTTAGATCGTGCAACTTTTTGTCAATAGTTGTGGCTTCCACGGCCACCGATCCTCCTCCGCCGGCTCCATTGTCTCTCGGCGGACATGGGTTGGGGAAGCCACCGATGGGCCTTGCGAGCAAACCATTCCAGGGGCGGCCTGGCATCTCGAACATTTCTCTTGGTACGAGGGTGCCGGTCCCGGGTGAGCCCTCTTAACATATTTTGCTGGTTGTTCGCCTGCTCTTCTGATTCCCTCCGCTTTTAGGTTTCAATGCGGCTTCGTCGTCGGAGACCGACATGAGCGAGGGATATTCTCTCCTTCCTGCTTCGGAAAACCTTTCCGACTACCTGGGCGATCCGCATGATGTCGTGAAGATGAAGAAGGGGACGGTAGAGCTGTTTCGGAAACACGCCCAGATGACGAAGGCCGCCTTCGAGCGAATGGCCGAGGACAAAGCGGAATTGGAAGCTCGCCTCGAAATTCTGGAGGGCAGGCGCCGAGAAGACGGGGAAGGAACGACTTCCCCGGGAGTTCATATTGTGCGGGCCGAGTTGGAGCTGCAGGCGATTCGCGAGTACCATTATCCTGCTCTGGAGTCCGCACCAGGGGTAGGTGGAAGTGGATCCAGTATTGATCCGCTTGTCCCTTCTGCGTTGACGACCCGCGGGCCGGGACCGCCCCTACTATCCGGCCACAACCGAATGCAATTTTATTTTTCCTGTACTGTAGCAGACAATTATTTAAAGACTGCTTGTTCATTTGTAGGTTAATGATGTGCGTTCTTGCATTCCTTGCTATTATTTATCTTGAGCAGGTGCGAGTTATCCCTGGGCTCATATGTTTTTATGGCGAATGCGAGTCGTCTGCCTTACTTTTGATGAGAGCGAGTGGGGCTGCCTACTTTTGGCGAGAGCGAGTAGGACTGCCTACTTATTGCAAGAGCGAGTAGGACTGCCTAATTTTGGCGAGAGCGAGCAGGACGGCCTACTTTTGGTGAGAGCGAGTAGGACGACCTACTTTTTGCGAGAGCGAGTAGGACTGCCTACTTTTGGCAAGAGCGAGTCGGACTGCCTTGCGACCGCCTATCTCTATCGACCTCACCTCTTGATCCCGGCGGGCCCGAAAATCGAAGCGTCGCGGACCTCTTTTGCTAACTGCACATTTCCTGCCTAGAATCTTCTTCCCGCCCTTATCCCTTTCTATAAATACCCTCTCCTGCCAGCTCCACCCACCGCATTTATTTCTCGTTTTCTCTGCTCCTCCCCGTCTCTTCTCTCTTATCTCGCCCCTTTCTTGCGAAGACAACATCATCTCGCCCGTTGCAATGGGAGGAGATGGCGAAGCCGAGGGTCGGAGAAAATGCTCCTGGACATTTGCCGATCATGCTTTCGAACCCTCCATCCTTACCCAGGATGAGTATCTTGCGGTGGTCAACCTTTCCATCTCACCGGGGTTTGTGGTGAGACGCCCGGCCGTGGGAGAGAAAGTGAATGATCTTTCAAGGAGCGAACTCGCCATCCCTATTGCTCATTTCGATGCTGGTCTCTGGCTTCCTCTATGGCCGGAGGTTCGACAGATATTGAAATATTTTGGGGTGGTCCTGGGGCAACTCACTCTGAACTCCATGGCTGTCATGATTGCGTTCTCTATGGCCGGAGCTAGACCAAGACATCTGTCATGCCGGTCTGTCGAGCTCTAGTGCAGTCCGCATCTTGCCGGACTCAGAGGATAGAGAATCTATCCGCCCGCTTACCTTCTGGGAATGTCTTGCTGGCTGAGCATAAGCCGGCGTTGCTGGCCGCCACCTCTGTTCGCACAAACCGCGCGAACAGACCGCCAAGGACGCCAAGGAACAAGCTTCCTTAAGTAACTCCGCCGACCTGGCTAACCGCCAGTCCTGTCCACATAGACCGCGCGGACAGGTCGCCCAGGTTGCCTGAATACCAGCTGACTACTGCCTCATTGCCGCCCTGCCTATCCACCTATCCTGTCCGCACAGGCCGCGCGGATAGGTTGTCCAGGTCGCACAATCCCCCACTTTCACTTCACCATTTTCAACAGATCTTCTATCAAATTGGGCTATCGGTTTCTTCAAGTCATTTTGTAGGAGTATTTAATGGTTAGGGATTATAGAAAGAAGCTAAAACAGACTTTCTTCTCCTGGTTTTAGAATTGTATGTAATTTTTATAGCATTTGCATAATTTGTTGGGGTTCAGCCCCTAAAGGTGAAATTTGTGTGAAGAAATCCAGATGTTGCAACATGGTTTTTCAGCGTTGCAGTTTTCTTTTTACTGACTTTGAGGGGATAGTTTTATTATAAAATTGTGAACAGTTTTTTATTTGAATAAAAACTGTTCGGCCATTTATCAAAAGGTGATGTCAGTTATTTTTTTAAAAAAAAGAGGCGTGACTTTTTATATTCTATCATCTCCCGATTAAAGAGGCGTAAGGGTTAAGGAAGAGAGTAGTGGAAGCCTTCCTCCGCCATTTCCGCGCCAACGCCGTCCGCCGTTCCTGCGCCGACCGCCGTCAGCGTCGCCCCGCGCCGTTCGCCGTCTCCGCACCAGCGCCTCTCCCGCGCCGTTCGCCGCCGCTGGATCTCCAGTTTTGCCGCTGCTGTAGGCGGAGTTTTGCCGCTTGAAGGAGGTGTTTCCTCTGTGCTGAAGAAGGAGTATTTCTCTACCGTTTCGAGGGCTTCTTCGTCTACGTTATCAGGTGTACCCTTTCTTATCTTCGTTTGCTATTGTGTTTGAAGAGAGAGTAGGATTTTATCCTGTTGTAGAGAAGTTGTGGATTTGTCTTGGTGGTAGAGAGGAGGGGATTTGTGTGTCAAATCTGGAGGGCTTTCTAGGTTTGGGCAAACCTAGATAAATTTTGTAATCCTTATTTATTATAGTGGATTTTCGTTGTGCCGTGCCCCATGGTTTTTGACCTTCAAGTGGTGAAGGTTTTCCACGTATATCTTGGTGTTCACTTGTGTTGTTAATTTTGTTTCTTATTATTGCTTGTGCTCTATTGATCAGTGGGTGTTGCCGTTATCTTCGGACACCCCGTTGCCTAACAAGTGGTATCAGAGGGCCAGGTTCTTTGGCTAGTCGTTTTTATTTCTCGGTTTCTAACTCGGCGCGGTAGGTGACGACCATCGGTCCGCTCCCTATCCTCTCTTGTTAATCCCTTGAAATAAATCGATTTGTGGACCGTAATAGAGTTACATGGTTTAGAAAGCAATGGAACAGAACACAAGGATGGTCAGTATGAATGGCAAGAATTGGAGCATCTGGAAGCCTCAGATGGAGGATCTCTTATATTGTAAAGATCTTCATGCTCCGTTGACGGGGAGACCTGCTTCAGTTAAGGATGATGAAGAGTGGAAGAAAATGGATCGAAAGGCAGTAGGGTTCATTAGACAGTGGCTCGATGACTCTGTTTTTCATCATGTTTCCACAGAGACCTCGGCTCAGGCCTTATGGAAAAAGCTTGAAGCCTTATACGAGCGGAAGACTGCAGGTAACAAGGCATTTCTGATTAGGAAGCTTGTCAATTTGAAGTACCGAGAAGGGTCACAGATGACTGAGCATCTGAACCTTGCTCAAAGTATTATCAATCAGTTGGAGTCCATGAAGATCACTTTGGAAGATGAACTCCAAGCTCTGATGATCCTTAGTTCTTTACCCGAGAGTTGGGAGACTCTAGTAGTGTCGTTGAGCAACTCAGCACCTGATGGTGTGGTAACCATGGAGATGGTGTCTGGTTGTCTCCTGAACGAAGAGCTGAGAAGGAAGGATTCTGGATCTTCCACTTCGGGTGTTTTTCTCATGGAGGGAAGAGGCCGGTCTGTGAAGAAGGATGTGAAGCACAGGGACAGTTCCAGGAGTAAGTCCAGGGGCAAGTCTAAGAAGGACATTGAGTGCTACTATTGTAAGAAGAAGGGTCATTTCAAGAAGGATTGCTTCCAAATGAAAAGAGACCTGAAGGGAAAGACCAAGGAGGTAGGAGAATCCAGTGGTGATGCGACGACTTCGATTGTGGAGGCTGAGCCGCTATGCTTGCAGTGCAGTGGTTCGTCTTGCCAGGACTGCGTTGACACAGACTGGATCGTGGACAGAGGTGCATCCTATCATTGCACTCCTCACAGAGATTACTTCTAGACTTATTCTGCGGGAGATCATGGTGTGATCCGGATGGCAAATTCCGGTGAGTCGTTAATTATTGGCAGTGGTGATGTCCACTTGGAGACTGAATTGGGGAAGATTGTTCTCAAGGGTGTCAGGCATATTCCTGACTTAAGAATGAATCTAATTTCCGTTGGTAGGCTTGATGATGGTGGTTTCACAAGCATTGAAGGTGGAGGGACCTGGAGGTTGATGAAGGGCTCTTTGGTGGTAGCCAAAGGAAGGAAGTGTTGTGGCCTTTATCGTACTAAAGCCAAGATCTGTGGTCCAAGTGTGAATGCGGCAGAGGGCGACTCTATGGAGTTATGGCATCGCAGACTTGGGCATATCAGCGAGAAGAACTTGAAGATCTTGGTGAAGAACAAAGTCTTTCCGGAGCTATCAGGAGGGCTTCCTGATACATGTGCGCACTGCTTGGCCGGTAAGCAGAAACGTGTTTCCTTTGCTGATTCTGAATCAAAGAGGAAGGCGGAGTTACTATACTTGATACACACTGATGTGTGTGGTCCTATTGAGCCCAAGTCTGTGGGCGGAGCCGCTTACTTTGTCACGTTCATTGACGATCACTCTAGGAAAGTCTGGGCATATTCTGTGAAGCAGAAGAGTGATGTTCTAGCAAAGTTTGAAGAGTTCAGAGCGAAGGTGGAGAAGATGACCGGGAAAGAAATAAAGCGAGTTCGATCTGACAACGGGGGAGAGTACATTGGTGCCTTTGACGCTTACTGCAGAAGGCATGACATAGTACATGAAAGGACAATCCCGAGGACGCCGCAACAGAATGGGTTAGCAGAAAGGATGAACAGGACGATTATTGAGAAGATCAAATGTATGATTTCTCAAGCTGGCATTGGTAAACAGTTTTGGGCTGAGGCTGTGCAAACTGCTGTACATCTGATAAATCTGTCTCCTTCTGCACCTCTGAATGGTGATATTCCAGAGCGTGTTTGGTCCGGGAAGGAAGTGTCGTACGAACATGTGCGGGTGTTTGGGTGCAAAGTTCACGTTCATGTCCCCAAGGAAGAGAGATCGAAGCTTGATGAGAAATCCCGGGAGTGCATCTTGATGGGATTTCCCCATGAGGAGTTTGGCTATAGATCACTCTGGGATCCTGTGAACAAGAAAATGATCAGAAGCAGAGATGTGATCTTTGTTGAAGATCAAGTGGTTGGTGAGCAGAATGCTGCGGAGTCACAGGTTCCACAGTTTCCACCTACGAAGGAGAGACTCTATGTTGATGATGGGCTAGTAGAGAATGCTGCTGATGATGGGCATGCTGAGGAGGACGTTGGTGAGCTTATTCCTGATGAGGAGATGATTCCGGATGCAGGGGGAGCTCTGCCAGTTGATGTACCACCTGTGGTGGAGGTTCCTCTTGTCAGATCTGAGAGAGTCAGAAGGCCCAATACCAGGTACTCCTCTCATGAGTATATTTTGCTTACAGATAGTGGAGAGCCTGAGTCCTATGTGGAGGCTCGGAGTGCTGAAGATCGTGTGGCCTGGACAGCTGCCATGGAAGAGGAGTTGTACTCCCTTCAGAAGAATGAGACGTATGATTTAGTCCCATTGCCTAAAGGGAAGAGAGCTTTGAAGAACAAGTGGGTCTTCAAGCTAAAGTTGGATGAAAATCGCTCTCAGCCAAGGTACAAGGCGAGACTTGTGGTGAAAGGATTCAGTCAGAAACAAGGTGTCGACTTCGACGAGATCTTATCCCCAGTGGTGAAAATGTCCTCTATCAGACTGGTGTTGGGTATGGCTGCCTCCATGGATCTTGAAGTCGAGCAGATGGACGTCAAGACGGCATTTCTGCATGGCGATTTGGAGGAAGAGCTATATATGGAGCAGCCCGAAGGCTTTGTGGCTAAGGGGAAGCATCATCTGGTCTGCCGGCTCAAGAAGAGCCTTTATGGGTTGAAGCAGGCACCCAGGCAGTGGTATAGGAAATTTGACTCTTTCATGATGAAGAGCAAATTCCAACGGACCAGGGCTGATCACTGTGCGTATGTGAAGAGGACTGAGAAGACGTTCACTATTTTGCTGTTGTACGTAGATGATATGCTGATTGTTGGGGATGACAAGGCCAGCATAGCTGAGTTGAAGAAGGAGCTCAGTGAGTCCTTTGAAATGAAGGATTTGGGACCGGCAAGGAAGATCCTTGGAATGAAAATTACCAGGGACAGGAGTGCTGGTCAACTATGGCTATCTCAGTCTGAGTATGTGGAGAAAGTGCTGAAGAGGTTCATGATGGACAAGGTAAAACCCGTTGCTACTCCTCTGGCCGGGCACTTCAGACTTTCTAGTTCTCAAAGCCCCTCATCTGAGGAGGAGGTGGAAGAGATGAGCCAAATACCTTATGCATCCGCAGTGGGGAGCCTGATGTATGCTATGGTCTGCACTAGGCCAGACATAGCTCATGCTGTGGGGTCTGTGAGCCGTTACTTGGCAAACCCAGGGAAAGTTCACTGGAGTGCTGTGAAATGGATACTCCGCTATCTCCGAGGTACCTCAGACCTTTGTTTACAGTTTGGTGGAGGTCCACCAGAATTCATTGGGTACTCGGATTCGGATATGTCAGGAGATGTTGACACGAGGAGATCCACTTCTGGATGCGTGGTCACTTTTGGAGGGGGAGCAGTGTCATGGCAGTCAAGACTTCAGAAGTGCGTGACATTGTCGACGACGGAGGCTGAATATATTGCGTTGACTGAGGCGTCAAAGGAGCTTATTTGGATGAAGAAGTTCATGCTAGAGCTTGATCTCCGACAGGACGTGTACACAGTTTTCTGTGACAGTCAGAGTGCTATATTTTTGGCCAAGAATCCCGCCTTTCACTCCAGGACGAAGCACATTGACGTGAAGTATCATTGGATTCAGGATGCTGTGGAGGAGAAGCTGTTGGTGGTGGAGAAGATCCACACGGATGAAAACCCTTCTGACATGATGACGAAGGTCGTCCCAAGGGAAAAGCATGATTTCTGCCGACGGTTGATCGGCATGATCCCCACCTGAAGGAGTCGCGGTGGGATACTCCCCTTTATGGTCTGAAGGGGGAGTTTGTTGGGGTTCAGCCCCTAAAGGTGAAATTTGTGTGAAGAAATCCAGATATTGCAACATGGTTTTTCAGCGTTGCAGTTTTCTTTTTACTGACTTTGAGGGGATAGTTTTATTATAAAATTGTGAACAGTTTTTTATTTGAATAAAAATTGTTCGACCATTTATCAAAAGGTGATGTCAGTTATTTAAAAAAAAAAGAGGCGTGACTTTTTATATTCTATCATCTCCCGATTAAAGAGGCGTAAGGGTTAAGGAAGAGAGTAGTGGAAGCCTTCCTCCGCCATTTCCGCGCCAACGCCGTCCGTCGTTCCTGCGCCGACCGCCGTCAGCGTCGCCCCGCGCCGTTCGCCGTCTCCGCACCAGCGCCTCTCCCGCGCCGTTCGCCGCCGCTGGATCTCCAGTTTTGCCGCTGCTGTAGGCGGAGTTTTGCCGCTTGAAGGAGGTGTTTCCTCTGTGCTGAAGAAGGAGTATTTCTCTACCGTTTCGAGGGCTTCTTCGTCTACGTTATCAGGTGTACCCTTTCTTGTCTCGTTTGCTATTGTGTTTGAAGAGAGAGTAGGATTTTATCCTGTTGTAGAGAAGTTGTGGATTTGTCTTGGTGGTAGAGAGGAGGAGATTTGTGTGTCAAATCTGGAGGGCTTTCTAGGTTTGGGCAAACCTAGATAAATTTTGTAATCCTTATTTATTATAGTGGATTTTCGTTGTGCCGTGCCCCATGGTTTTTGACCTTCAAGTGGTGAAGGTTTTCCACGTATATCTTGGTGTTCACTTGTGTTGTTAATTTTGTTTCTTATTATTGCTTGTGCTCTATTGATCGGTGGGTGTTGCCGTTATCTTCGGACACCCCGTTGCCTAACATATTTTGGGTTCTAAATTTGATCAATAGGTTGGTTTTTTGAAGTTTGACTTGTAGGCACCTATTGTAAGTGATTCCAACATAAAAATGATTATAAATTTTTATGATTTATGTTGAAATTGAAAGAAATAAACTTCCAATTTTACTTATTTGCTAACTGTGACTTTCTTCTCCCGGTTTTAGAATTGTATGAAAATTTTACAACATTTGCATAATTTGAGCTTTTGAATTCTATCAGTAGGTTGGGTTTTTGAAAGTTCGGCTTTTAGGCGCTGTTTGTAAATGATTCTCACTTGATTGTTTAGATAGATTTATGTTGAAATTGGAATATAATCGAAGTGATGAAGCTCATCTAAGGTCCGTTTGGGGGGACTTATTTTTACCGGTCATGCGGTCGTAACCGCTTGAACAGTCAAAATAAGTCCCCCCAAATGGAGCCCTAGTATTTTTAGAAGTTTGGTTTGTAAGTACTCATTTGTAAGTGATTCCAACATGATTATTTAGATATTTTTATGATTAATGTTGAAATTGGAATATACATGTTGTGATGGAGCTTATCTAGTCATCTTGGTGATGCCTATGTGGTGCATGTGCACATACGAACTTTTAGGTGTCTATACATAGGCTCCGTTAGGGTGGACTTATTTTCACCTGCCAAGCAGTTACGACAGCACGAACCAGGTTGAAATTAAGGTCAGGTTCATGCGATCGTAACCGCTTGACCGGTGAAAATAAGTCCCCCAAACGAAGTCATAGTTTCATAGATTGTCATATTATGAAAATACATTGATAATAATAAAAAAGACATAATCAATAGTATAACTATTAAAAGATACTTAAATAAAAATACTTGGATAAAAAATTTAAGATTTCATCAAGATGGATGACATTTTAAGAAAATTCCAAGCACAGCATATTGCAACCTTTTTGGAGTTCAATTTGAGATGATGCTGGGTTTGACACGGTTTTTTTTACTCTGATGAGTTTTAACAAATACGTCATCGTCATAGAATGTATGTTTGGCATGACACGATTATAATTGTCATCAAGAAAAAAATAATTTTGAACATAAAAATAGATGAAATTCCTCATGTGAGACAGAGCGTTCACCAATAAAAGTTCACAACCACAACACATTCACGGCGGCCAACGCGGCACCAACTTGAGCCTTAAGTAGCAAAAAATCTATGCTAGAATTCTCAAAATAAATGTGCATCAATTGACTAAATAGTGGGTCAATTTCTATTCATCTTTACAATTTGTTCTCTACTTGGTGCAAGTTATTCTGGTCCTCATGGAAATTCGTGCCACCTCTAATCTATTTGAGCACGAGTCCAGTTCAGGCCAACTATAGGCTGACTTTGGCTAGTCTTTAACTCAGCTAAATAACAATGCCGTACTATAGATTATTTTAGATCATTTAGGCTCTGTTTGGCATGAAGGTGGCGGCGGTCATGAATGTGGCAATTATGAACCGTTTTTCACGAATGCATGGCATTGCCTATGGAATTTCATTCACTTTTACATTCAAAATTTGATGGGGTTGAACCCACTAATTGGGAAACCAAGGCCGGACCCCGATTTGGAAGCGCTGAGATTTGGAAACAAGATAATAGGGAAATCCTGCCCGCTTAGAAATCAATTCAAATCGAGCCTCATTTGGAAAACCACGCGCACAATCGGCACACCGAATCGTGCACGCGCGGGATCGACCCGATGACACGCACGACCACGCTCGCCGCCGCCGCCGCGTCCGGCCCCCGCGAGGGCTGGCCGCCCACTCCTCCGCAGCCGGCCCCCGGGAGGGCCGGCCGCCCTCTCCTCCGCGGCCGGCCCCCGCGCGGGCCGGCCGCCCTCTCGGCCACTGCCGGCCCCCGCGAGGGCCGGCCGCCCTCTCCTCCGCGGCCGGTCCCCACGAGGGCCAGCCGCCCTCTCCTCCATGGTCGGCCGCCATCTCCTCCACGGCCGGCCAACGGAGAGGGCCGGCCTCCCTCTCCGCCGCGGCCAGCCACCGCGAGGGCCGGCCACCCTCTCCGCCGCAGCCGGCCACCGTGAGGGCCGGACGCCCTCTCCTCCGCTGCCGGCCCCCGCGAGGCCCGGCCGCCCTCTCTTCCGCGGCCGGCCGCCCTCGCCACCGCCGCAGCCGGCCGCCCTCGCCACCGCCGCGGCCGGCCGCCCTCGCCACCACCACGACCATCCGCCGTCGTTTCCCCTCTCTCCGTCGGGCCTGATTACCCCAAGTGTTGAAACCAAAAACTTGGTCTCTCGAGCAGTTCGGAGTCCCAAGAAAGGGGTGACCTCACACCTACTACACTCAGGAAAACATCACAGGCCAAAGACTCAAGAAGCTAGGAACAGACCCTCGGCTCTAGCGTGGAAGTCCCACCTCACACCCGGAAGACCTTTGAGGTCTCCCCCTCCCTAGCCAATGCTTGAGCTAGGTGCCTTGGAGGAAGAAAGCAGGGGGATTTAAGTGGCTAAGAAGAAATGCTCTCCAAGGCACCCTCAAGGGTCTATTTATAGTTTTCCCAAACCTAGGGACCAAAAAGTCAGAAATACCTCTAAGACAAAAAGGTCCTGTGTAACACCCCAAAACTTGGAAAAGGAACCGACGGCGTTGTTTTGGCCAAGTCGGGTTTTGGGTAGGCTGACACGGCCTGTGACACGGGCGTGTCACAGGGCGTGTCGCGCTCGGGTCGTCGAGCATCGCTGGGGTCGACGATCGTTGAGAAAGAACATGGCCTTGGACACTAGCGTGTCCCTGGTCGTGTCCTTCTCGGGTGGCTTGCGGGTTCTGTGCACGGCCGTGACACGGGCCTTGATTCGGGCGTGTCAGCTGAGACACGGCCGTGTTCGAAGCCGTGTCGTGGGCCGTGTCCCGTTCGGGAATTTTTGGGAATTGGTACACGGGCCTGACACGGGTCGTGATACGGGTCGTGACACGGCCGTGTCGGATCTGACACGGGCGTGTCAGAGGCCGTGTCCAAGGCCGTGTACTGGTCGGGATTTCTGGTTCGACGGCGAATGGTTGACACGGCCATGAACACGACCGTGTTGCAACCCGTGTTCGGCCCAGATTTTCTATTTTAGGCCCCGATCGTGGCCGTTCATTTTCTCTTAATGGGATCTGACGGCTGGGGGTTGTCTCTGGAGGTTTAAGGCCGGGAATAGGGTTCTCAAACCCTTATTTTTCCCTTTTGGCTTTCTCTCTTGAATCTAGAGAGAAGGGAGAGCAAGGAGGAGGAAGAAGGCCAAGATCCGGCCGCCGGCGAAGCTTCGGAGCCCCATTTCGCGAGCGGAGCCCAGATCCGCAAAGGCGGGATCGTTGCAGTGGTGTTCAACCGGCCAAGTTTTCTCCATGACTAGGAAGAAGGGTCGAAAGGTAACGACACTTCTCCTCTTGGTTTTTAGGATTTAGGATGCATGAATAACATCTCCTTTCTTTCATGTTTTGAGCACCGGATCTCTCAAATGAGAGGGATTCGCGTAGCCTTGGTTCAAGAGGAACCTCCGGGTTGATTGTATCCGTCCCCGGCATGATTTGCATTAGAAATCCGCTTCGCTAGTGGATTAGGCATTGTGGGTGAAGCCGTAGTCGCGACCGTTAGTCCGACTCGGTGATGTTGCATAGCGAGCGTTGAGGATTTGGTAGAAATCCGTTGCGGCAAGATGCCGTTGTGATATATGTGCTTTTCCCCCTTTTCGTGAGTGAGTACTCGTAGACGGAACCGGACAAGGTTAGCTCCGCGTTGGCGGCAGATGTTTTCCTTGGCGCACGGGGAAGTTACGGTGTGAACGTTGGATTAGGGTGGGGAAATTGTTTGGTTGTGTTGTGCTAAGGTGCGACTATGTCTCCGTGGTCGGCTGGCTATCCCGTGATGTGCAAGTCATGTGGGGAAAGTGTCCCGACGAGACTAGCCCCTTCTGTGTGACTGACGAGAATGCCGATCATAGGGCAAGCCCGGGCAATGAGGCCATGAGCGGGTGGGGTCCAGCAAGGGTTCTTAGAATCGGTCTGTGTGAGACGGAACCCTGACGTGTGAAGTCAGAATGTGCGGGCAAGCCCGGGGTTTAAGATCCATGTGCGGGTGGGGCCTTTGCAAGGTTTTCGCATGACGGCGTTTGGGCCGTTAGGGACATGGTGGTTCCCTTTTGTTTTGAGGCTTTAAGCCAATTGGGAAACGATAGTACCTAGTGGTTTGATGGTATGTTAGATGCATACGAAATAGGGTGCCTTGGGCAAAGCCCGGGTTTGCATTCATGTTGCATAGTAGGCCCCTTCACTCTGTTCAAACATAGAAAACGTGTATGTTGTATGAGACATCCAAACCTGTTTTTAAAGCTTTATATATTTGTACATTTGGTATACGAAGAGCTAACTTGCAGGTTGGAGGGGTACCCCGGGGTCCGTTAGGGGCGGCCGGGAGGAGATGTGTTTGTTACACAGTAGAGGTCAGCCTTTGCTGACCCACGTTACTTCAAATCCTTACAGGGCAAGGATCGCAGGCAGGAGCTAGCGCGCTGGGCAAAAAGCCCTAAGCCTCATGAAGAGTTGCGGTGATTTAGATTGCATCCTTTTCTTGTTTTGCTGCTCTTTGTTTTGGACTTTGACCGGCTTGCACGCCGAGGTAGTCTAGGGGTGCTTTGCACGTTCATATTTTGACTGTGAGTTGTATTTGGACTTGGTTATGTAAGGCCTTAAGGCCAATGCTTTGATACTCCTGTTAGTAATGGATAACTTCTTGTTGTTTGGTTTCTTTTTATCCGCTGCGTATGTTCTGAGTTTTGAGATCAGGTAGTTTATATCATCTTTTAATACTGTAACTGTGGAGTCTGTATGTTGTGGGGCCCTGGCCGGACCCATATTATATGGTCATTACAGGGGAGGTGTTACATCCTGGGCCAATAAAAAACATCCACACCAGGGGGTAAAGAGGTAATTCCACCCTCGGGGTACAATGATAAAAGCATGGACAAAAGAGGTCCGGGCGAGCTGGCTGCTGAGCGAGCACAGGCCGGGCGAGACCGACGACCTAGGCGAGAAGGCGGCCTCGGCGAGACCAGCGGCCTGGGCAAGAAGGCGGCCTGGGCGAGACCGGCGGCCTTGGCGAGACCGGCCGCCTGGGCGAGACCGACCGCCTGGGCGAGAACGACGGCCTGGGCGAGACCGGCGGCCTGGGCGAGAAGGTGGTCTGGGCGAGACCGATGACCTGGGCAAGAAGGCGGCCTGGGCGAGACCGACGGCCTAGGTGAGAAGGCGGCCTGGGCAAGACCGGCGGCCTATGCGAGAGCGACAGCTTAAGCGAGAAGGTGGCCTGGGCGAGACCGACGGCCTGGGCGAGATAGCGGCCTGGGCGAGACCGGCGGCCTGAGCGAGAAGGCGGCCTGGGCGAGATCGGCAGCCTGGGCGAGACCCGCGGCCTGGGCGAGATCGGCGGCCTGGGCAAGACGCGACCTGGGCAAGCTGCAGCCTGAGCGAGCTGCGGGCTGGCGGCCTACGAGCTGACAACCTGGGCGAGTTGCGGCTAGGGCGAGCTGCAGCCTGGCAGCCTGCGAGCTGGCGACCTAGGCGAACTGCAGCTAGACGGGTACTGGCCGGGACGACCCCTCAAAGGGACCAGAGGGAGACAAATATTTCGTCTCCCTACTAGTATATAATGTAGGTTGAGCCTAAATTGGCCACCTAGAGTGTCAAACCCCTCAAAATGCTTAAAAAATGCATAGATAGCCCCGCACCTGGTGGAGGGAACTCACTCTGGGAATATGGAGTTGTACACAATCCCCGCTCTTTTCGAGCGAGTTCCACGCTCGGAAAGAAACATCCAACCCAACGTATTCGTTGAGTGTAGTTCGTTTGCGCGGTAGAAAAGATACTTAGCCTCTCCGGGGGGTCGACCTGTCATGTCAGCTAACAGGAGCCTGGGTGACGAAACAGCCTCAGGGTATAAAACACTTGGCCTCCCTGAGGGGTCAACCTGACATGCCAGTTAATGGGAGCCTGGGTGACGACACAGCCTCAGGGTAGAAAACACTTGGCCTCCTCGAGAGGTCAACCTGTCATGCCAGCTAATGAGAGCTTGGGTGATGAGACGGCCTCGGGGTAGAAAACACTTGGCCTCCACGAGGGGTCAACCTGTCATGCCAACTAATGGGAGCCTGAGTGACGAGACGGCCTCGGGGTAGAAAACACTTGGCCTCCCCGAGGGGTCAACCTGTCATGCCAGCTAATGGGACCCTGGGTGATGAGACGGCCTCGAGGTAGAACACTTGGCCTCCCCAAGAGGTCAATCTATCATGTCAGCTAATGGTAGCCTGGGTGACGAAACGGCCTCGGGGTAGAAAACACTTGGCCTCCCCAAGGGGTCAACCTGTCATGCCAGCTAATGGGAGCCTGGGTGACGAGATGACCTCGGGGTGAAAAGGACTTGGCATCCATGAGAGGTACAACTGGCCCTGCTAGCTAGTGAGAGCCTAGACAACGGGACCTCCCTGGAGCAAAAAAGGACTTGGCATCCACGAGAGGTACAACCGGCCCTGCCAACTAGTGGGAGCCTGGACAGCGGGGCCGTCTCGGAGCAAAAAAGGACTTGGCATCAACGAGAGATACAACCGGCTCTGCTAACTAGTGAGATCCTGGACAGTTGGACCATCTCGGAGCAAAAAGGACTTGGCATCCATGAGAGGTACAACCGGCCCTGCCAGCTAATGAGAGCCTGGACAGCGGGACCGTCTCGGAGAAAAAAGTACTTGACATCCACGAGAGGTACAACCGGCCCTGCCAGCTAGTGAGAGCCTGGACAACGGGACCGTCTCGGAGCAAAAAGGACTTGGCATCCACGAGAGGTACAGCCGGCCCTACCAGCTAGTGAGAGCCTGTACAGCAGGACCGTCTCGAAGCAAGAAGGACTTGACATACACGAGAGGTACATCCGGCCCTGTCAGCTAGTGAGAGCTTGGATAGCGGGACCGTCTCAGAGCAAAAAGGACTTGGCCTCCCCGAGGTACATTTGACCCATCTCGCTAGTGAGAGCCTGACATGAGGAGATCCTCTCGGGGGGTGGGACTAGGCATCTCAATGAAACCTTACCAAATCTAACATCCTCAAACGGAGAAAATATGGGTTACATGATCCCCTGACTCTGCTGGTCAGGGGTAGAGCTTGTTACAAAATAAGAAAAAGGAAAAGACTCCACCAAGGTGAGGCTTCTTCAGGGGGGCCTGGGCATGATGGTCGTCATCCGCTTCCTTCTCGTCGGACACATCCATCTTGCTCAAGCTCTCCATGATCTTCTTAATCTCCTCTGCCTTGGCCAGCCAAGAGATGGTGTTGACGGCCGTGACGTAGCGCTGCCTTGCCATCCTGGGGTCTCTCTTGATTCTGACCTAGATCCCTCCTGAGCTGAACTTAGGCACTGGTGGAATGATGACGACACACAGCGGAAGGCGCTGATGAGGGATCTTCCAAAGATGGCGTTGTAGCTGCTTGGAGCGTCAACAATAACGAACCGACAGTTCCTTAAAGTCTCCCGCCCCTAATTTTACTTGGAGTCCTACTCCACCTTCTACCTCTTTCCTCTCCCCTGAAAAATCCGAACAGAGGTCCGTCCGAGGCCAATACCCTCCTCGGTTCTACCTTCATCTCGTCAAATGCCTTCTTGAAAATGACGTTGACGGAGCTCCCACTGTCAATCAAGATCCTGGAGACGGTGTAGCCCTCAATGGCCGTTTGGATGACCAGCACATCGCAGAACGGATCTTCATGATCTGGCATGTCCTTCACCGAGAAGGTGATCATCTCCTCCTAGGGTGGGGTTTGGGATGTCGAAGCGACGCTCCGTCGGTACATCACATGGAGGCTTGCCTTTCGAGTGGCTTCGATTCCTACTCCATTGTGGATCACGGTTATACCACCTCGGGGTCCGACATCGACCCGGTCCTCACATATGTCATCCCCCCACCCTGGGTAGAACCCATTCAACCTGTGTCGGCGGCTGAGGCTGGGCAGGGCCTCTCGCCCCCCTCACTTCCAGGAACTCGAGGCAGGTAGCCGTGGCGTGACCCTCCACTTGGTGGAAGTCACACTATAACAATACTCTTCCTCCCCTCCTTCGGCGGGCTCTGCGGTCTCTCCCATTGTCTCCTCCTCCGCCTATCGCCATGGTTGTTGTGGTGGGGGTAGGAGCTGTATCAGGGCTTTCCTCTAGAAGTTGAACCTCCCTTGGCCCCGTGAAAGTTCCCCCCACCCTAGATGAGAGCTCTTCCTGGACCCTGGGCAGGTCCCCCCTGCTGCCTCCAACCTGGCTCCGGACCCTCCTGTCCCTGGAACCCCTGAGCTCTCTGCTCCTCTCTCCGTCTTCCCTCTTAATGTATCAAGCCACCTTGCTCCTTTGACTCCGTCTCTGTTAGCCTTGCCAACTTCTTGACAAATGCTGGGTTGGCTGCCTCCATGGCTATCTCCTCTGCCACCCTTTCCATCAGCTCCTCGAAGAAAAGAGGGGACTTTCGGGTCAGTCTCATCTTGAAGAACCCCTTGCGCAACCCCACCGTGAACGCCATCTGGAGGGCATATCCCGGCATCTCCTGGATATCCAGGATCTCCTCTTAGAACCTGTCAACGTAATGGGTCAGCGACTCCTCGGCCCCCTGCCTTATCAGGAATATAGACTCAAGACTCTTCTTCCTCTTCTTGGATGTGGAGAAGCGAAGCTGAAAGCTCCGACTCAAGTCTTCGAACATATAGATCGATCTCGGTGGGAGTTGATGGAACCAGTCCCTTGCCTTGTCCTTCAACGTGATCGCGAAAAGGCAACAGTTGAAGGCATTCATCATCGGCTTGATGGAGACGACATCCTCAAACCACTGCAGGTGCTGGACAGGGTCATACTTACTGGTATAGTAAGCCATGGCAGGCTCTCTGAACCCCTCGGGAACAGGAGCTGAGATGATCAGCTCGCTGAAGGGTGACCCCCTGAGTGGTGGTCTCGCAACCTCTACTCGCGCGACCTGCTCGCCTGAAAGGCTAGCACTCGTCGGGCTGGGGAATAGCTCCCGGCCGGTGAGGTCTCGCTCGATCCCCTCTCCCATCATTTCCTTCCCAGGCCGTCTCCCTGGTGCACTTCCTTCTACCCCTGCTAGGGTTAGCTCTCCTATGCCCCTGAGAGGCAGCTCGTCGAGACCACTCTGGGTCAGCTCGCCGAGACCCCGGGGAGCCAGTCCCTGGGGGGTGGGGGTTGAGATATCAGCCCGAGGGGAAATACTTCGCAGCATCTCAATAATTCCTTGGATAGATGTCATGAATTCCTCCCTTCCTACGAAGCGTCCTGGGTTGGGGAGCTCGCTGAGATCATCACTACCTCCCTAATCTCCAGCTATGACACTCTCCTGAGATCTTCTGTGTTGGTCACTCTCCACGCTCACCGCACCAAAATGTTGAAACCAAAAACTTGGTCTCTCGTGGAGTTTGGGGTCCCAAGAAAGGGGTGACTTCACACCTACTACACTCAGGAGAACGTCAAAGGCCAAAGGCTAAAGAAGTTAGGAACAGACCCTCAGCTCTAGCGTGGAGGTCCCACCTCATACCCAGAAGACCTTTGAGGTCTCCCCCTCCCTAGCCAATGCTTGAGCTAGGTGACTTGGAGGAAGAAAGCAAGGGGATTTAAGTGGCTAAGAAGCAATACCCTTCAAGGCACCCGCAAGGGGCTATTTATAGTTTTCTCAAACCTAGGGACCAAAAAGTTAGAAATACCCATAAGACAAAAAAGTCCTGGGCCAATAGAAAACATCCACACCAGGAGGTAAAGAGGTAATTCCACCCCCGGGGGTACAACGGTAAAAGCATGGTCAAAAGAGGTCTAGGTGAGCTGGCTGCTGAGCGAGCACAGGACGGGCGAGACCGACGGCCTGGGCAAGAAGGCAGCCTGGGCGAGAAGGCGGCCTGGGCGAGACCGGCGGCCTGAGCGAGAATGCGGCCTGGGCGAGACCGACGACCTGGGCAAGAAGGCGGCCTGGGCGAGACCGACGGCCTGGGCAAGACCGGCGGCCTGGGCGAGAAGGCGGCCTGGGCGAGACCGGCGGCCTGGGCGAGAAGGCGGCCTGGGCGAGACCGGCGGCCTGGGCGAGAAGGCGGTCTGGGCGAGAAGGCGGCCTGGGCGAGACCGGCGGCCAGGGCGAGACGACGGCTAGGGAGAGACCTGCGGCCTGGGAGAGACCGGCGGCCAGGGCGAGACCGGCGGCCTGGGCGAGACCAGCGGTCTGGGCGAGACGCGACCTGGGAGAGCTGCGACCTGAGCGAGCTGCGGCCTGGCGGCCTGGCGGCCTGCGAGCTGGCGACCCGGGCGAGCTGCGGCCTGGCGGTCTGCGAGCTGGCGACCTTGGCGAGCTGCGGCTAGGCGGGTATTGGCCGGGACGACCCCTCAAAGGGACCGGGGGGAGCCAAATATTTTGTCTCCCTACTAGTATATAATGCAGGTTAAGCCTAAATTGGCCACCAAGAGTGCCAAACCCCTCAAAATGCTTAAAAAATGCATAGTTAGCCCCGCGCCTGCTAGAGGGACCCTACTTCGCGAATACAGGGTTGTACACCTAGGGGTAGGCTTGTCAATTTCAGAAATTTGGTGATCTGTGTGCCTCAAACGGAGCCTTCCTATTGGTTGGCCCGGTAATTATTAGGGAAAATTACCTGGCCGCCCCCTTAAAAACCTATAAAAAGACCCCTTAGGCTATTCATTTGAACACTCTTGGCTCGGGGCTCGAATTCCTCTCTCCCTTTCTCTCTGCGTTCTTTCTCTGTTTTTCCGCGGGATGGATTAAGGCTATTGAGAGACCACAAAGAGATCAGGACTTGGATATTTGGAGGCCAGTCGAGGCGACTTGGAGTTCAGCACTTGGAGACCGCCGAGACGACTTGGAGTTCGGCACTTGGACACCGCTGAGGCGACTTGGAGATTGGCGTTCGTCGACCGCGAGACGACTTGAAGCTCGACGGCAACTTGGAGTTCAACGCGAGGTGACCCGGAGTCGAAGCGCACGGAGATCGCCATTAGCAGACCGAGAACGAAGCCACGGTCCGCGGAGGTGCTGACGAAGACCAGACCCGGGGGCAAGCCCGCACCGGCGCACAGCGACGATATCTCTCTCTTCCACCATTGTAACGAGGCGCGACCTGTCGCCATCGCTTCTTCAAAGACTAAGTTGTAACAGAACCCGAAGCATAGTGGAGTTTAGGTCGACACAACTCCGACCGCGTGATTTTTCACCCGATTGCGGGTTTTCCACGTCATCAAGTCTCGAACTCGTCTAACCGGAGACCCTCTATCTATTTGCTCGCCCGGGCGCCATGAGACTAAGACGGTTGAGTTGTCCGGTCTACCAAAGGCCCCGAGCGATCCGCAACAAAACTAATTTTTCTTTTTTGATGGCTGTCATAACTGTTGTCATGTCAAACATAAACTCTATGACCGTGATGTTTTTATCCAGCTAACCGGAGTAAAAATGCCACTCCAATCCATACCTAGTATTCTTACAAGATTTCTATTATTTGACCTCATGCCAAATTTTCTATTTTAAAGAAAATAATTTCTACATAGTTAAATATGTGATTATAATCCTAGAATAACCTAATATGCTACTTATAATCCCTACACAAACTCAGCCATTGACAAAACATTGGCTGCACTGCATTATTTTTTAATGAAAGAGAGACCACTATGACTCTGTTTGGGGCAATTATAAAACTATTGTGAGAAAACAGTGGTGAGAATAGAGTTGTCAGGAAAGCACTAATAAGAAAACTGCGGACGGTTTGAAGAATTTGGTGATGCTAATGAGAAAGCTGTTGTAAAAAATGATATTTTATATAAACATCAGACGATTTTAAGAATCTGCTGATGCTAATGAAAAAAACTGTTGTTAAAAATGATATTTTATTGGTAACTGTTTGACATAATAACTTTCTCAATTTTATTACACCCATGAAATTGTACACCCTAAATACATACACAAATGATACAGATTCATATAGATAACAAATAGAAAAACAATCCAATTCATTCAAAACAAATAAAGGATCCTTCTTTGAATATCATTTTGTTAGTTTTCTAAGCATATCTAAGTATCTTTTGTTAAATAAACAACACGTGGTTTCAAGGAACCTCCTTTGCCCGATAACTAGTGAATCGAAAATACAAAGTGGAGCGAAAGAGAGAGCAAACTAAGTAATGCTAACTATATGTACTAACATCATACTATCCAACTAAAACAAAGAATAGAAATGAAAAATCACACCTTGCAGGGTAGGTAATTCCGAGCCAAGTGAGATACTTGGAAAGCTAAACTGCATGTAACCAAATCAATAGCACCAAATTTCTTTCCCAATTTCGCCAAACGCTCGGGAGATTGCGAGCAGCTGAGTGTCATCGAGTTGGAAAACCATCAGTGTCCAGGGTACCATTGCATGGGGCATGAGGTCCCCCTTGCACTGCCACTCATATAAAATATATATATATTTACCATAAATTCTAAGAAAATTATAATATCACTTTGATGGTACATTTTCATCTTATACACTAAAAAAATACATGCACAGAGACTCTTGTTATTTCCTCTAATATTATATAGGAATAAAAAAGAGAGAGTATTTATAAGGATGTGGGCCTGCAAACAGGACTGAAGGGGAAAGCAACTAATATGCTAATATGGTCCAAATTTATGTTTTTTCAGCTAATCATCCCACTGTAGCAGACCTAATATGCTAAAATGTTCCAAAAAGTAGGCAGCATAATTTGTAGGACAGTAAAGCAGAAGGATTTAACTACAAAAATGGATGAATAAAGAGGTTTAATGATTTTGGGTAGAGAGTAATTGAGCAGGGAAGCAGACAGAGAAAGCTGCACTGAGCAATTGCCAAAGTTGTGATATTTTCTGCAAAACATGGAAGCCAGCAGCAGGAGGAGGAGAAAGCTGCTCTGATTTTATCAACGGATCCATAAGCTGAAGAATTGCTTCCAGCCGGTTTGCTGCTGCATCACTTTCCATCCGTTGAAATTCCAATGCTTTTCTCACCTGATTCAATTTTCAACTTCCATTCAATTTTCAATTTCCCTAAAAAACAGAAATATAAGAGATAAAACTAAGAATACTATAGCTTTACACATGCTACTACAAACTTGATTCTGCTCCTCCATTTTCTTTGGATGATATAAAGAAAACAGAAATAAACAAAAAAAGCTTTCATAGTGGATATTAAAGTCATGAGGTGCTTGTAGATTGACATTAAAAAAACTGCAGTACAAGAATTAAGGTCCGGTTCATGCGATTGTAACCGCTTGACCGGTGAAAATAAGCCCCCCAAATGGAGCCTAAATAGGGGAAAAACAGCAGTGAAAGGATTGATTAATAATCATTGTAGCATTGGTTTATTTGGGTATTATAAAAAAGTTATAAATTGATGTAAGAACATAATGAAAAGTCAAATGAATCTCTCGTAGAAAATAGATATCTTAAGTTTCATAGAATGACATTTGTACAAATAAAACTATCAATATAAAATCATCAGCTGGATGAAGTTTATTAAGCTTTTCTGTTACAGGCATATAGGCTAATATAGCCTTCTAGGATTATATGTTTCAAGAGATTCACCATATTTGGGCATTTCTGCTTCACTGTCATGTATTTGGTTATTTGTGCTGCACATGGCATAGTTGCGACCTCACTCACCAAATAAATTAAAACCTCCATAATGTCCATGCATATTTCTTGTCTACTCTTTAAATAAAAGGGCTTACAAATAACAAATGTATTGATCAAACTACCCAAAAATATATCTTGATTTCATTGAGAACGAATTTCCCTTCACAAAACTATACCCACTAATCCTCGAGTTTGTGACAAAACTACTGCAAAGTGGGCCCCTCGCTACCTTGTTCCTTGCTTACCTTGCTCTCGGCCTCCATCCTCAGACATCAGCCTCAAAGGTAATGTTCCACTTCGTCCGCTATGACCACGCCTAGTGCGTCTGTCTCAGGATCCGCCACAGATTCAACCAGCTGTGAAACTTCTCACAATGAGGCTATGAGATCATCAGTCGCATTTCAAAATACAATCGGGGGAGTTCCAGCACCCATTCAGTCGATGACTTATTTCCATGGATTTTCCTCTCATTCCATCAGCAAACTCAGTCAGTTATCTCTGTTGATAAAGCACCCATCCAAGGCTGTAAAAGTCCTGATCAGAGCCCCAATTGTTGTTACAACACAAGACAATGCACGTCCTGCAGTTTTCTAGTTCCTTGTGGATTAGAATCTGATTGTCAGCCGCACTGTGGCCTCAGATCCTGTCATTAATTTGGTGCTGCTATTCCAGCCAGGGACAGTCTCGAGTCCCATGTTTCTACAGGTTGGAGTCACTGTTTTCAGTTCCAGACCAAAAAGATTTATAGTCTCCTTTGGTTGCTCCTTGCTGCTCTCCACTGCTCTTGGATTTTGATTTCACTCAGACTGAAAATTTGCGGAACTCGAACTCCCCCAACTACAACTAGCATCATCCATTTGGGAGTTTCCCGATCGACAGCCTCACGTGATCATTATACGAGCTTCGGGAAACCCCAAGCCTAGAGTACAGCCCACAATATGTTGAATATCGACCATAAACAATCACCCAATGATCTGTTATTCCCCCGAACGCGCTACGGTTCAAAGGGCACAAATATGCTCGACGACCTAAGGAGGCGACAGGAAGCAACGGGGCTGAACCAACCGGTTCAGCCCTCATTCACTAATCTCGGACCGGCGGGGCTGAACCAACCGGTTCAGCCCATTTGGGGGCCGGCCGGCCCCTTGGTTGCGGGTATATATATACTCGGAACCCCTCTTGGAGCATTATGAAGAATTAATCCAGGTATTCTCTTCCTCCTTACCCTAACCCTAATCTCTTCTCTCTATCTCCTAGCTTTTCTTCTAGTAGCATAACATTTGGTATCAGAGGTCTCTTCCTCCCACCATGGTGAACACCCGTTCGAGTGAAGATGTCGTCCGACTAGCTTTGTTAGAGGAGAACTACATCGGGTTGACGGATTTGGTAGCGGCCATGGAGGAAATAATGAAGGTTTCAACCCAACAAATGGAAGAACGAATGGATGCCCGCATGGAGAAGATCAAGACCCTCCTAACTCAAAACCTAAAAGAAAGGCGGTGGTTATAGAGGGATCGGAGGCGGAAATACCCGATCCCGCTTTGCAACAGTTCCCACTATCGGTTTGAGCAATTTCGCGCGGGTCGGCCCCGACGGCAACCCGTACCCCATGTTTGGCATAGGCGGAGGTCATCCGACAGGAATTGAGGCCAGAGGGGGACGTGCGGGATTCTGGCGGCCTCCGGAGCAGACGGCGGAAGCGCACGGTCTGGGCGGCTTTTCAGCGGGCTTGGGCGAGTTCGACACAGGCCACACGCCCTTTGGGCGGCTTCCGGGGCAGGCGACGGGGAAGATGCGGCCTTCGGCAGCCCCGGGTGGTTCCACTAGAGGGATCGTTGGGTTATTACCCCTTCCCCGGAATATCGGACACCCCACGGGCTACGGAATTGGCGATCAAAGGCACATGCGGCCACCACCGGCAGGGATTTACGGGGATGGACAACACCCTGGCGGCGAACAAGGAAGGGAACGTTTTTTCCCAGCTGCAGCCCCAGGAGGAATACACTTCCCCAGACCTCGGGGACCATACCCCCCTGTGGAGCAGCAGAGGGCAGCGGGGTACGGACATGAGATGGGTGGGTTTGGACAAGCGCATCAGCGGGCCCACATGGCACCCAAGAGGACTCGCATGAATTTTCCGAAGATCAGGGGCGGGGATGCACTCGAGTGGATACAAAAGAAGGAATTGTTTTTCCATTATCAGGAAATCCCTGAGGAGCAATGGGTGCAGCTAGCAGCCTTCCACCTAGAGGATGACGCCTATCAGTGGACGTAGTGGTTCTTGAGGGAACGAGATTTTGCACCATGGACCGAGTTCGTTGGGGAATTCTCAGCTCGGTTTGGGCCTTTGGAGTATGAAGACGTCGAGGCCATGTTACAAAAACTACAACAGCGGGGAACCATGACGGAATATCGCACCGAGTTTGAGAGATTGGCCAATCGGGTCCGTTGGGAGGAGAGAACCTTACTGAGCTGTTTTGTCTCGGGTCTAAAGGATCACTTACGGGATGAGATTCATGCTTACATGCCCCGCAGCCTGATTCATGCTATCAGTTTGGTGAGAATACAGGAGGAACGTTTCAACAGACAACGGTCCCGTACCACAGGGAAAGCGGCCACGGCCCCCACACCGGCTAGGCGGGACCAACCGGCGGCAGGGAGAACGACGATGACACGACTAACATGGCCTGAACTGCAGGCGTGAAAGAAAAAAGGGTTGTGTTTCAACTGCGATGAGAAGTATGCTCCAGGGCATAAGTGTCAGAAGGTCCAGCTTTTCATGCTGAGAGAGGAAGATGAGGAGGATACCATCAAGCTGGACCTAGAGGGGGATTTAACCCTAAGCGAGTTCGGGGTCTCCATCCAGGCGATGGAAGGGTGCACAACCCCCCTCACTATGCGCATAGCTGGGAAGATCGCCCAGGAGCGAGTCACCATACTGATTGATAGTGGGAGTACCCACAATTTCATCAACCCCACCGTGGCACAAAAAGTGGGGCACTGGGTAGATCAGAGCGCAGCGTTCCAAGTCATGGTAGCGGATGGGAGCAAACTAAGGTTTGAAGGGGTGATGAGGGGAGTCGACCTGCGAATACAGGGGTACACTTGCCGCACCGATGTCTACCTGCTGCCCATCCGTGGGTCCGATATGGTATTGGGAGTTTAGTGACTGCGACAGTTGCGGAGAGTCACTTTCGACTGAGACCAGATGACCATGGAGTTCGCACAACTCGGACAGGAACACTGCATCCACGGCCTCAAATTTGCCCCACAGAAGGAGATATCAGTGCAAAGTCTGGAACGTCTATCCGAAGAAGCCATTTCGATGGCGATGATTATGGGCCTAGCATCTCAGCCCCCCCCCCCCCCTCATCTGAAGTACCAGAGCTGAAGCGACCCTTATTGACTCAGTACGAAGATGTCTTCCAGGATCCGCACACCATTCCTTCACCGAGATTCTGGGATCACGCAATTCAGCTCAAGGTGGGGTCAGAACCTACCAATATCCGACCATACCGCTACCCGCACATCCAGAAGGAGGGGATCGAGCGTAGCATTCGGGAGATGCTCACTACCGGGACCATCCATCCTAGCACCAGTTCCTTCTCGTCACCCGTTATTTTGGTAAAGAAGAAAGACGAGTTTTGGCGATTCTGCGTTGATTATCGAAGTCTGAATAGTTCAACAATCAAGGATAAATTTCTCATTCCCATGATTGAGGAACTCTTGGATGAGCTACACGGAGCATGTTTATTCACCAAACTGGACCTGCACTCCGGTTACCATCAAATTCGGATGTCGGATGAAGACATTCATAAGACGGCCTTTCGAACCCACGATGGACATTACGAATTCCTCGTGATGGCCTTCGGGCTTACCAATGCCCCCTCTACCTTTCAGGCGGTGATGAACAAACTCTTTCGGCCGCTTCTACGTCGTTCAGTGTTGATATTTTTTGATGACAACTTGGTTTACAATCGCAGTTGGGCAGAGCATCTCCAGCACGTGCAACAAGTTCTCACCATATTGTGCCACCATCAGTTGTGTGCTAAACAGTCCAAGTGCTCTTTCGGCCAAGCAGAGGTCGAGTATCTAGGCCATTTGGTTTTGGCCCAAGGGGTCCGGGCCGACCGACACAAAATCGAGAGTATGGTGACGTGGCCCCGCCCCACCACGTTACGGGCTTTACGAGGATTCCTTGGTCTCACTGGATACTACCGGAGGTTCGTAAAAGACAACGACAAGATCGCACGACCGCTTACTCAGCTCTTACAGAAGGAGAGATTCGTGTGGCAGGACGATGCTGAGGTAGCTTTCCAGGCTCTAAAACGGGCCATGACGACTACACCGGTCCTTGCCCTACCGGATTTCGACAAGGAGTTCATACTAGAGACCGATGCGTCCGGAGTGGGTATCAATGTGGTTTTGATGCAGGACGGGAGACCGTTAGCCTACTTCAGCAAGTCTCTCGCTCCCCGCACTCTTGGTTTGTCCACCTACGAGAAGGAGATGCTAGCCATCATACATGCAGTGACCCTGTGGCGTCCGTACTTACTGGGGAATCATTTCAAGGTCCGTACCGACCACCAAAGTTTGAAACATTTCTTGGAGCAATGCCTAGCTTCCCCTATTCAACAGAAGTGGGTGACCAAGTTGTTGGGTTATGATTACGAGATCATCTACAAGCATGGGAAGCAGAATGTGGCCGCTAATGCCCTCTCCCGCCTTCCGAAGAGCTCTCGTCCACATTTCGGGCCCCTTGATCGATTCCCTCAACGACATCCAGGCGGAGGTGAAACAGGATCCCGCACTCCGGCTCATCGTGGACGCACTGCGATAGGGGCAGCCCGCTACACTGGGGTACCAGCTCCAAGAGCGCACCTTTACTATCAGGGCTGAGTGGTCATTCCCTCTTCCTTAGCTTGGAGGACAGTTATGATGCAGGAGTTTCATTCGTCACCGACGGGAGGCCATGCCAGTATACTCCGGACCCTCCAAAGGTTGAAGGTGAATGTCTTCTGGAAGGGCTTACGTCGTGACGTTCAACAGTTTGCAACAGTGTGAGGTGTGTCAACGACAAAAATATGAAACAACCTCTCTGGCTGGTTTGCTTACCCCGCTGGAAATTCCACACTATATTTGGGAAACGGTATCCATGGACTTCATCGATGGATTGCCCAAATCTCAGCGCAAGTCAGTTATCTTGGTTGTGGTCAACAAACTCTCCAAATACGCACATTTTCTTTCCCTGGGCCATCCCTACACGGGCAAAATCGTGGTTGATCTCTTTGTTCGCGAGATCGTACGCCTTCACGGGGTGCCCCGGTCTATCATCTCGGATCGTGACCCAGTGTTCGTGAGCAACTTCTGGAAGGAGTTTTTTCGGCTATAAGGAACACGACTACGCCTGAGCACGGCCTATCATCCTAAGTCAGACGGCCAGACAGAGGTTCTCAACCGCGGGGTGGAAACATATTTACGCTACTTCGTGATGGACGAGCCCTGGACGTGGACCCGATGGTTACACTGGGCCGAGTACTGCTACAATACCTCGTATCATACTGCCAGCAAGCTTACCCCGTTCCAGGTTGTATACGGCCGCCCGCCGCCTTCTTTGGGCTCATATGAGCCCGGCAGCACAGCTCTTCCATCAGTCGACCGACAGTTACACGATCGTGATCGCACCTTAACTCTCCTGCGTGACAATCTTAGGGTAGCTCAGGACAGGATGAAGGTACAGTCAGACAAACATCGGACCGAGAGGGAATTCGCAGTGGGAGACGAGGTATTCCTCAAACTCCAACCTTACTGACAGCTCTCCGTCTCCCACCGAGTGAATCAGAAGCTGGCACCACGATACTATGGGTCGTTCCTCATTACTCAGCGGGTGGGAACGGTGGCATACACCTTGGCACTTCCGGAAGGTTCCCGGATACACCCCACTTTTCATGTATCCCAACTCAAAAGGAAGCTTGGCGACGCCGTCCAGACAAGCCCTCTCTTACCCGAGGCTACTACAATGGGGGAACTGATGATCAAGTGGAAGCAACATGGTGCTGAATATCGGCCTGAGATACTAGTTAAATGGAAAAATTTGACAGCTGCACACAATACCTGGGTCGATCTGCTGGAGTTCCGCGACTCATTTCCCGATTTTCACCTTGAGGACAAGTTGGTGCTTGATGGGGAGGGGAATGTTATGCCCCTGAACACGCTTTGGTTCAAAGGGCACAAATATTCTCGACGACCTAAGGAGGCGACAGGAAGCAACGGGGCTGAACCAACCGGTTCAGCCCCCATTCACTAATCTCGGACCGGCGGGGCTGAACCAACCGGTTCAACCCATTTGGGGGGCCGGCCGGCCCCTTGGTATTTTCTTCGTCCTTCTTACCCTAACCCTAATCTCTTCTCTCTACCTCCTAGCTTTTCTTCTAGTACCATAACCTGATCACACACAACCAGAGCTACATCAGTCAACACTCACATGGCTACAAGCCACTCACCAAGCCTAGAGGGCAGCCCACATTATGTTGAAAAGCGGTGGCATGTCGCTACCCGTGCGACTTTGCTGCGCACGGCTGATTTCTCCCATGCATGAACAAATCGCACGAGCAACCTGTGTTTGACTAAAAATTTATGTTGTATTGCTGCCCGTGCATTTTAGCCTCGCACGATTGATTCCAACCGTACGTGATCATTATCGCACGCGTATATTACAGTTTCCAAATCTCACGGCCGTGTGATTTCCTTCACGCACGTTCCAGACCAATCGTGTGCGATCAACTTACAAAAATACGCATTTTTCTGTCAATCTGTTTCTGCCCATGTGATTTTCTTCACGTATGGTCTCCGCTCGAGCGATCTACCTGCGTGTCAACAAATTCTGCAATCTTTTCTATTTAAGCTGTTTCGTAGATTCATTCCGCAATCCCAATTTTTCTGCTTGAAAACCCTAAGGGGAGGAGATTCTGCTCTGTTTTCTCTTCCCCGTCAGCTAGAGCTTTGCCCTAGGCCACCTTGCATCATCTGAAGCATCAAGAGAGGAGATTCTAGCCTCAATTTCATCGCCAAACAAGGAGAACTTTGCATTGGGCGTGGCCGGATTGTGACACCGGAGAAGACAGGTAGTATATTGGAAGAAGGTAAGAGCTCTTCTAGATCCTGGACGATAGTTGGTGACCGAGCTAGGATACAAATTGACGACCCAGTGATTCCTACCGAGAATCTACAACGAGCCTCGGAATTTGGTTGTATCTTTTGCCTTTTTCTCCGACTAATTAGATGTTTGTGATTGTTTTTTTCCATAATATTGATGATGTATGCACTCTAAACACCATGATCTTAACTTCTATTTCATTTCTATGAAATTTTGTGAATGCTTTAGAGTTGCTTAAGGTGTGTCCTATTTCATATTTGTGTTAAGGTAGATTTTATAGTCTGTGAGTGGATGTTGTAATAAATTGAGATAGCTACACTAGCAATTGCTAGGTGTGAGTAGAGCGAAGAGGTGATTACGACCTTCAAATCCACTATCACTTTCACTTTCCCTTCCGCACTCTCACTCACGTCCACTCGCCTAGCGAAGTGATGTTAACGACCCACATAATCCATCTTGTTGCCAAGAGGTGAAGGTGACCCTCAATTTCACTTCCGCACTCTCACACATGTTCACTCGCCCTAGCGAAGCAGTGTTAACGGCCCGCAAGATCCCACGTATTGGCAAAGCGGTTAAGGCGACCCGTATTAGTGCTAGTTATTGCAAAGCGATGTCGGCGACCCGCATAGTTAGTTTAGTCCTTTTTTGTTGTATTCACAAAATCAAACCCTCGTAAACCATTCAAATAAAAGGACTTCAATCTCAAGTCTTTTGTCAAAAGATATCTCCACCTCGTCGTGTTCCACGTGAGATCGATACTTGGGGAACTCTCCCATTTTATATTAATTGTGCGACCGGTGCACTTGCTGAACACGCATCAAGATTTTTGGCGTCGTTGTCGAGGAACACGGAAGTGTGAGTTTTTGAAGAGAGAGCTGAGAGATAGAAGCCCGTTTCCATTTATATATACCATTTTATTTATTTTAAATATCTAAATAACATCATTTAAATTTCTTTATTTTTAATCTATTGTGAAATTTTTAAAAGCAGACCATTCATTTTAAATTGTTGGTGTTTAGTTAATTCTTGCAAATAATATATTTGTTTGCTGAATTCTCCCATGTTACGTCATGTTTTCATGTTTATATACTTGATGTCGTTGGTACGGGGATTATGACCATAAGAGTGAAGATTATTATATGAGAGATCATCGTTACAATTCATGTGGGCCACCGTAAGGAGCACCAACAACATATGATACTACATATAGTGCGCCATCTTATTATAAATATGCGCCACCACATCATGCATCGTCTTCAGCTCAGGCCCTTAAAGGCCGAAAGGAAACGGGAAACAATGCCTATTTTGTCGTAGCACCAATCACTCATTGAAAGATTGTGCGGAATTTCAACGCTAGATGGAGAGGGATGATGAACCGGGTATTCTAATCGGCCCATCCTCTTCTTTTGGTGTTCCTTCGGACTCTGATGATATTATATGCAGTATCACCTTGTCTATGGGGGACTACTGCGGATATTTCCATCAAAATCTCTGTTGATCGGTGTGATAACATGGTGGAGCCTCCTCTCCCCACGTATTTCTCGCCTCTTTGGATTCACCCTCGGAGGAACCACGTCACATATTCTCTGATGATGTTAGAGCCTCCTCTCCCTACGCAAGTGCACCATTTCATATGTGCATACCAGAAGCTAATTTAAATTTCAGTTTTTCAAATTATATGTGCATAATTTCAGTTATCAGCATTTGCCATGCACACTACTGCACCCACTCGAGCGCGCACTTACTTGTTTGAGCATCTTGAGTAAGGCCCAATTTTTCATGTTGATTAGAAAATTTGTCGTGTTGGCATAGTATTGAATCGTGGACTAACATGTTGACTTGTGCAATACTCCTAGTCGAGTGTACGTGTCACGTGTAGAATTCGTGTAGAAAATAGAATTAGCTTTTTCATGTAAGTTTAGATTTATAATTTTTTAATTGCGTTGAAGTCATCTATTTTATTCGTAATTAACGAATCTGGTAGAATCAGACGGTAGTGTAGGTGAGTGTGTAGACAATCGCTAGAGTAGTATTGCTCGAATCGGGTGGAAGTATATTCTTTTTTGATGACTAAAACTTTCCCCAAGCGACCCTCGAAGCATTGGTATAAATTAGTTCTCTAGTTCGAACGTGATATAGACCATCCATTGGCCCGGTTAAGCTTTTGCACCAATCCTACACGTATTATCCTTGCTCACACCACTTGTTCCTAACCCCTACCATTTGATTCAACTCCACCAACAGTCCTCTAAAACCTAAATGACTATCCTAATCACACACCTAAGTCGAGCTCAAAATGTTAAGTGCAAGTAAAAAAAATTGGTGTGGATGTGGTGCATTCTTGAATGAGATGGATGTGCGTCATCAATTATATTGAGTTGAGTTTGTTCAAAAAATTGCCAAGTTAAAAATCTGTGAAAAAAGAAAAAGTGAAAGGAAATTGTATATGGGAATAGACAATGCACACGGCCCATAGTATCTTGTTTAATTCTGGGATGCCGTGTACATCTTATCATTATGCATGGATATTATTCGTATTGCGAGCTCATTTAGGTTTAGGTGTGTTAAGCCTTCGCGTTTATCTTTTGATCACCGCACCGTAAACCTAAGCCTACGCTATAACTTAAAGCCCTATTGATTTGTATTATTGAACATAACCGGTACTGTGGAAAGGGTGTGAACGGGCAAGCATATGGCCATCGTCATTGATGGATTTCTTTGGAGGCTATCCCAATCCCCAATCTCTAGTAATATTGCTTTGAGTAATCGAGCTGCTTTCTCCCTATGCATGACTTGAGGATTCTTTGTCGATTCCAATTACCAGTAGGTTTAAGAGGTTAAAACGCAATCTAGAAATTTATAAGCTAAATCGTATGTGTAAAAGTTTTTGCAAATAAAATTCCTACGTGAGCATACATGCGACTTTGCATTGTACCCCACGTATTCAATTTCTTAGCCAGCTGTCAATTTTCCCGGTCTTTATAGAAGATTGTTTGCTTGGGACGAGCAAACGAGTAAGTCTGGGGGTTTGATGAGTCAAATTTATATAATGTTTTTCGGACTAATCTTGGCTTGTTTTCGTATTCAAACACTTCATTTTTTATATGAATTCTCTAATATTTCACTAAATCGTTATTTACATAAGGGCATAATTTGCCCAAGTTGCTGTGCAATTGCGCACTCAATTGCTTTCGGGGTGAGCTCATCGTGTCCCCCCATCATTGCATCATTTCATATTAGCAAATGTATGTGCTTGCCGGAGGTAATTGGCCCCAGTGGTTTTTGACACATGGGGGAGGATCTCAACACTTTAAATGAATTGTGCAGTTCACACAGTCATGCGATTATCCTTCGCGCACGGGAATTTTGCCCGTTCGAGATCACTTACTCGACGACATGCCACAACTACACTATCGCACAATCGTGCAAAAATCCTTCGTGCACGCTTTCTCTAACCGTGCACGATCATTATGCTGAAAATCGGTGGTCTGCCGCTACCCGTGCGACTTTGCCACACACTGTTGATTTTTCCCGTGTGTGAACAAATCACACGAGAGTAACCCAAGTTTGTCTAAAAAATTATGTTTTATTGCTACCCGTGTGTTTTAGCCTCGCACGGTTGAATGTTGATTCCAACCGTGCGTGACCATTATCGCACGCGTATATTGCATGTTTCTAGATCGCACGGTCGTGTGATTTTCTTCACGCACGTTCCAGACTAATCGTGCGCGATCAACTTACAAAAATACGCAGTTTTCAGGCAATCTGTTTTTGCCATGTGATTTTCGTCACGCACGGTCTCCACAAGTGCGATTTTCCCGTGTGTCAACAAATTCTACAATCTTTTCTACTTAAGATGTTTCGCAAATTCATTCAGCAATCCCGATTTTTCTGTTCGAAAACCCTAAGGAACGAAGCTCCTGCTCTCTTCCCCATCCCCTAGGGCTTTGCCCTAGGCCACCTCGCATCATCTGAAGCTTCAAGAGAGGAGATTCTAACCTCAATTTCATCTCCAAGCAAGGAGAACTTTGCATCGAACGTGGCCAGATTGTGACACAGGAGAAGACAAGTATATTGGAAGAAGGTGAGAGCTCTTCTGGACCCCGAGCAATAGTTGGTGACCGAGCTAGGGCACAGATTGACGACCCAGTGATTCCTACCGAGAATCTACAACGAGCCTCTGGATTTGGTTATATCTCTTGCCTCTTTCTACGCCTAATTAGATGTTTGTGGTTATTTTCTCCATATATTGATGATGTATGCACTCTAAACACCTTGATCTAAACTTCTATTTCATTTTTATGAAATCTTGTGATTGTTTAAGAGTAGTTTGAGATGTGCCCTATTTCAAATTTGTGTTATGGTAGATTTTATAATTTGTGCATGAATGTTGTGATAAGTTGAGATAGCTACACTAGCAATTGTTAGGTGTGAGTAGAGCGAAAAGGTGACTGCAGCCCTCAAATCCACCATCACTTTCACTTCCACTTCCGCACTCTCACTCACATCAACTCGCCAAGCGAAGCGGTGTTAACGACCCGCATAATCCATCCTGTTACAAAGAGGTGAAAGCGACCCTCAATTTCACTTCCGCACTCTCACTCGCGTCCACTCTCCCTAGTGATGCGGTGTTAACGGCCCGCAAGATCCCATGTATTGGTGAAGCGGTGAAGGTGACCCGCATTGGTGCTAGTTATAACAAAGCGGTGTCGGCGACCCGCATGGTTAGTTTAGTTCCTTTTTGTTGCATTCACAAAATCAAACTCCTGTAAACCATCTGACTAAAAGAACTCCAATCTCAAGTCTTTTCTCAAAAGATATTTTCACCTCATCGTGTTCCACGAAAGATCGATACTTGGGGAACACTCCTATTTTATATAACTTGTGTGACCAGTGCACTTGCCGAACACGCATCAATTACTGATTCAGACGCCCACCATTTGTTGGATGCTTATTTGGGAATCAAGCCTGATGAGCTCCCTCTCCTTTGAGAGACAATTAACATGCGATTGATTTAGTCTCGGGGGGCAACTTTACCAACCTTACCCCCCTACCGCATGAACACGACTGAACACACGAAGCAAAAGCAGAAAGTTCATGATGACCTCTTCGAAATAGTTTTAGATGTGAGAGTTTGAGTCCATGTGCAGCACCAACCCTTCTTACTCTGAAGAAGGGTGGGAGTCGGCGCATATGTATCGATAATCATGTTATTAATAAGATAACAGTGAAATACCGTTTTCATATACCCTACCTCAACGACCTTTTGGACGCGATGTTGGCGTCCATATCTTTTCAAATATCAACCTGTGTAGTGGGCACCACCATATTAGAGTGAGAGAGGGGCGAGTAGAAGATAGACTTCAAGATGAAGGATGGTTTGTACGAGTGGCTACTTATGCCATTTGAATTATCAAACGCACTCAACATGTTCATGAGGGTGATTAACCGGATCCTGCATCCCTACATGGAAAAATTTATGGTAGTATATCTCGATGACATTGATTACAACCAGGGCTGCACCGAGCACCAAGACCAGATTCACTAGATATATGATATTCTTCAGAGATAGAATCTTCAGTGAGAGCATCTATATACAACCAGCACCGGGTGCTAATTCTTATCCACGCCTGTCCATTTTCTCGTGTAAAACGTATCGCAGCATATCCCTGGGATTTTGATATTTGAGAGTTACAAGAGGAAACATCGCAAAACATTGTGGTCCAAATAAGACTTGGGTTAGTTGAGGACCGCTTCTTTAGGCCTAACCCGAAACGATGTTGTCGTTATTAGGCATTGTGTCATTGTCGAATCTGTCACACTGTAAAAGGGACACGCAAACCACTACTTATGTTGGATCGATAGAATTTCTTGGGGGTGAATAAAAGAGTTAAGCACAGGGGAAACAAGATTTTAAAACTTGGAAATCAGAGAAAAGAAAATATAAAACATCCTTATAAAAACTTTTTCAAAATACAATGTTTGATAATGATGGCGCTAAGATTGTAAACGATGAAAATGTAATCTTATCGTTTTCTATACCGACTCTTCCAAGGAATCGGTTGACCTTAGCCAATTCACCGCAGAATTGGCCGCACACCCCCTAGATCTATACATAGATCTAGTCGCCACATACGAGAAGAATTCTCCGCCCGATAGCTACACCTAAATCTAGTCGTCACATGTGAGGCGAATTCTCACACGATACAAAGATATGAATACAAGATCAAATAAAAAAATACAAAGAGCAATATAAATTCTCGAAAGAAAATTCCTTAGAAACTTATGTCGGAGAAAAACAAAAAAGAGTCGCTTGACATCGTCATCATAGAATACGAGCCCTTCGCTTGAATGATGTGGTTTAGCATCGATCTTCATTCATATTGCTTGTCGTTGAAGGATGGGAGCACTGGAGAATCTTGGGGAGCCTAGGGCGACCCATTCTCTGAAATTTCTCGTGATGGAAGGAAACCCCGAGAGAATAAATCGTATTTCTAATTTTTTGGGAGCTATTGCCCGCGGCAGTGGATATCATCGGACGGTAGCATCGAAATATGAGTCCCCGCGTCTTTTGCACCTCTGGGAATAGCAGAGCTTTTTTAGGCTAAAGCTAACATCGGGCGATAGTGAGCTATTGCGTGACAATAGTAAACTAGAATTTCCCGCTCATGTTTCCCTCCAAGCCACGTTGAGACGCATTGTTGCCATAATAAGTCTTTCATGTTATAGTCGGGCAGTAAGGGACATCGCCGGCGGTATCCACTTTCGTGAGATATATATGTCAACCTCAATTTTTCCAAATAAACAACAAAGCTTGATTGTAAGTCGATGTACGTTCAGTATTATCACCGGTAGTACGCTGCAATTTTGTCCTTCCACTCATCATTCTAACCTGGTTCTTGTTATAGCAAACATGTCTTGTATCAGGGGTGATTACACGACTTGCATAATACGAAACACTTGCAAAGATAAATAAAATACACGTCACCATTTGTTAATCTCAAACAAGGTGTGCCGAACGGGATGTGTTGAATCATATTCCAAAGAACTCCCTCCTTTGATAATAAATCCCGAGATTGGAAATAAAGAATGCAGTATAATAGGTGTTCATAGTAGTGTGCATATTATAATCATTCAAAAGTGGTGAGAACATGCATATGATAAACGTTTTAGAATAATTGATAAAAGATTGATTAAACTGCCCCTAAATGATAGCTCCTACTAAATTTGTGATCTCCTCCTAAGAGTGGTAGTTATCAATCTCTCATTTTATCTCTCCCCGTTTGTTATTAACAAAAGCAAGGATCACAACCGAAAATAATCATGATAGCGCAAGATAGCGATAGTTTCAAAAAATTTAATGGGCGAATCATAGGCGAGTCAATGATAATCTTGAAGACAAAACACAGATTATTGTAAAAATCATTAAAATAAATTTTATTATGATTTGATTGTAAGCTTTATAATTCATATATAAGAATAAACAACATAACCAGCGTAAGCTCAAGAGATAAATGTGACGATAAAAAGATCCAACGATAATGAATATCTAGTGGAGCCGACGAAAAAGTCATTAACAAAAAAGTCAACAAAAGAGGAAGAGGACGACGACGATACTGAACAAGGCATTTTCATCCATAGTTTTAAAAGACTCATGTGAAATGTGAAGAGCAAAAACAAACTCCAAAAATATATAAACAAGAAGGGTTCATCGTCTGGAAGCTTCTCCAAATGAGCACGAAAAGTCGGCTCTTGAAGGCCATCACAATAGGAAGCCCGACCATATCAGAAGCAACTGCCTCAAATACCCAAAGAAAGGGAAGGAGAAAAAAAGTGGAGAGGAAGGTCCCGAAGACGTCCACTTAGGATGATTCAAGTTTTGATTAGTCGAGCGTTCCAAGTTTCAGCAATAACGAGAAGACAAACATGTGCCTTATGCTAAAAAAACACAATTTGCAGATGACGACACCAGTGTCCACAGCGACACTGAGGTACCTCCACCCTTTTCGATGACTTATATAAAGTATATGAAAACATGCAAATTTTGTAACATAAATTTGAAAGATTTTGAAAATAAAACTCTATTAAAATAAAATAAAATTATATAAAGAATTATTTAAATGTGGGAATGCTAAAATTGATTGGCAAGAGTGTTACAACTTTTTGACAAAGATAAATTAACTTAATAAGATGTTCTCTAAATTTAACTCTAACATCAAAACTCTTACTAAAAAAAACAGTGATGTAGAGCAAAATAAAAAATTCATTTTCATTTTCAATTCCAGCTAGACGAAAAATAAGCAAAAATGATATTCTTACAAAAAAAAGAGTGATGTAGAGAGGAAATAAATTAACTTAATGAGATGCTCTCTAAATTTAACTCTAACATCAAAACTCTTACTAAAAAAACAATGATGTAGAGCAAAATAAAAAATTCATTTCCATTTTCAATTCCAGCTAGACGAAAAATAAGCAAAAATATTACTAAAAAAAAGAGAGATGTAGAGAGGAAAAAAAACTCCCATTCAACTTTCAACCCTCCAAAAGCTATCGCACGCCGGTAGCGTAGAAAAATTCTAGATCGGAGAAAACGACTACCTGATTGCTTCAAAACACAATTTTTGCATCAATACTCCGCAGATATCGCCGATTATTGTCGGTGGTACCTCTTGCATGATCTCTCAAAGCTTATTCCACTCACGCACCAATCGATTTGAAGATCTATGCATGGATCTCAACAAAACCCTAAGCGAAAATCCGAGTTTAAAAAGAGGAATTGGCTAGTGTTAGATATGATGTACTTTATGAGTAGTAGTGTTAACTTACAGCTGCCACGGGTGTTAGGATCACCCACCCTTGTACATGTATATGTATTACCTTTGTTCAATTGTGAATATACAGAAATTCATTCAATCCTATCATGGTATCAGAGCGAAGGAAAACCTAGCCGACCTCGCATCTTCCACGTTCCCGTCGATCGTTCACGTCACTGCTTCGGCCGATCTTCCCGTCGCTACTTCTGCTCGATCCAATCACCGTTTCCGCTGACGCTACTTCCGCAGATTGTTCTCGTGGCTGCTTCTGTCGATCAATACTGTCGTTGCAAAGATCGATCCCGTCAGCGCCCGGTCCCGTCTGCTTCCGACGCTCAAATCGCTTTTTCGGCCAATCTTCACGGTCCCGTCTGCTTCTGACACTTCCCTCACCATTGCTTTCGGACGACCTTCTAGTCTGCTACATCCTGATGGAATCGCTGCTTATTGTTGTGACTTCAGCCCGCCGTCTGCATTTTTTTCCTGCTTCTGCTTTGATTTCTCCCGCTCTCCAGGTTTCCAGATCTGCTCGATCTCTAGTCAGATTGTTCACGTTCCCGCCGATCATTCACGTATCTGCTTCGACTGATCTTCCCGTCGCTACTTCTGCTCGATCCAATCACTGTTTCCGCTGACGCTACTTCCGCATATTGTTCCTGTGGCTGCTTCTTTCGATCGATCATGTCGTTGCAAAGATCGATCCCGTCGGCGCCCGGTCCCGTCGGCTTCCGACGCTGGAATCGCTTCTTCCGGCCAATCTTCCCGGTCTCGTCTGCTTCTGACACTTCCCTCACCGCTGCTTTTGGACGACCTTATAGGTCGCTACTTCCTGATGGAATCGCTGCTTATTGTTGTGACCCCAGTCCGTCATCTGCATTTTTTTTCTGCTTCTGCTTCAATTTCTCCCGCTCTCCAGGTTTCCAGATCTGCTCGATCTCCAGTCAGATATCGCCTTTCATGGTTCCCATCACTGCTCCCTACAACAGCCCGTTGTTTTCTGGATCTGCGCTTTCTTCCCTGTGTTTAAGCCCTAATGGCCTTGCTTTACTCTCTGCAGCCCATTGTTTCCCGCTGCAACCTGCGGCCTTCGTCGGTCCGCTGTCACTACTGTCAGTGTCTTGGAAACGTCAACTCTGAGTGTCGCAAGCTTCAAAGGGCTCAGTAATTCGGTCAACATGCGTGCTCCTGGTGCTCCTTCTACTCATTTTTCGGCCATGGCGCAGTCTTTCTCTGCATTTGAGCTTACTCAGTTGATTGCCCAGCAATTCTCCGAGCAAACTTCACTGCCTCGCTCCTCTCAGTCGGCTGCCTCCGTCCCCGCAGGTATCTCCCCCTCTGACTGGTTGCTTGACTCTGGAGCCTCCTTTGACATGACATATGATGTCATCCACCTCTTGTCCTGTCAATCCGTCTCCTCTACCCTTAGTATCATGATAGCAGATGGCATCACTCACCAACATTATCAGTTGTGGTCTCCTTCATACTAGTCATTTTCATATTCCCGATGTCTCCTTCATACCCAGGTTATCCATGAACCTTATATTCGTCAGCCAATTCATATCTCAAGCTTGTCTTGTTATTTTTGATGAGCTTACATGTAGTGTGCAGGATTGTCTGACTGGGACATTCCTTGGAGTTGGTCGTCGTCGTAGCAGGGTGTATTTTCTTGATCGTCTCCACCTTTCATCCACTTCATCGTCACCTGCAGCTTCCTCGCTTTGTCTTCCTTCTGTGAGTTTCTCTCAGTGACACTACCGTCTTAGTCATCTCAGTGGTTCACGTTTAGCTTCTCTCATTAGTCATGATTTCCTTGATCGTGTTTCTATTGATCGGCCTCAATCTTTTTGAGTTATAAGCTCGATAAACAGTTATAACTCACATATCCGTCTAGTTAGTCCATGTCTCAACGTCCTTCTGATTTAGTTCATTCTGATGTATGAGGACCCGCACCTTTTGTATCCAAAGGCGGACACCGGTACTATGTTATTTTTGTTGATGGCTATTCTCGTTATTGTTGAGTCTATTTTATGCATTCTCGATCTGAATTTTTAAAAATCTATGTTACTTTTTTGTTATGATGCGCACACAGTTTTTTGCTTTCATATGCATTTTTTGTCCTGACTCAGGGGGTATCTCTTTTATGCTTTTTGAGATCTGCTAGCTACCCACAACACTCCCCCTTAGCTTGTCTTTCCCGGTGCATAGGCTCAGAATGGCACCACTAAAAGTAAGCATCATCATATTATTAAGACAGTTTGCACCCTTCTTAACTCCTCTCACGTTCCTCATTTATGGGCTGAAGCTATTTTCATTGTTGTCTATCTTATTAATCTGATGCTCTCCACTTTCCTTCAGGGTCAGTGTCATGGTGAGTATCTGTACTCTCGACCCCACGTTACACTCATTTTTGTGTTTTTGGTTGTCGATATTATGTTCTACTCCATCCACGTCTCTGCTCAGCATGTTCCTTGTGCCTTTCTTGAATACAATACTGAATATAAGGGTTATCAATGTTATGACTCTGTTGCACATCGACTTCTCATCTCACGTGATGTTACTTTTGACGAGTCTCACCCTTTCTTCATGTCTTCTGCCCACTCGATCTCACACTCATCTGTTACTCCCTCTGATGTGCAGTTTCTCACTCTTTTATCTCTCTGCCTCATGTATACTCTCCTATGGTATGTCCACCTCCTCTTCCCTTGTCACAGTCTACTCTGTCACCTCCTCATCCCTTACCGCAGTGTACTATGTTACCTCTTCTTCCTTTTTCGCAGTCTACTCCGTCACCTTCTCACTCCTCCACTTCATCGCCTACCTATCCCTCGGACACGCTTGTCGTCCCCCTTCCATATCACTACACTTGTCGTCCATCTTCTGTTGCCCTGTCTCTAGTGCCCCATGACTCAGTGCTTGTCTGCTTTAGCGAGTGTCCTGTGGATGATCCTTCTGTGCGACGCAACCCACCTCATGAGAGGCATCCTCCAGACCACTTTATCCATGCTACCCTACCATTGGACCTACCTGCCCTTCCCGCTACTGCCTGAAGTACTCCAAAGCTGACTTCCTACCACGAGGTTGCCCAGATACCTGAGCGGCGGGTTGCTATGTCTGCTGAATTTGAGGCGTTTGAGCACACATACATGGGACCTTGTTCCTCTTTCACCTTGTGTTGTTCCTATTACTTGCAAGTGGGTCTTCAAGGTGAAGACTCACTCTGATGATTTTGTTGAGAGGTACAACCGTACAAGGCTCAGCTAGTTGCTTGTGGTTTTCAGCTGGAGCAGGGGAGAGACTATGACGAGACCTTTGCTCCAGTCGCTCACATGACTACGGTCCAGACTCTTATTGCAGTTGCAGATGTTCGCCACAGGTCCATGTCACAGCTCGAAATGAAGAATATATTTCTTCACGGTGATCTTCAGCAAGAGGTATACATGATTCCTCCCCTGGGTCTCTCTTCCCCTCCAAGCCTTGTCTGCCGCTTGAGGCGAGCTGTTACGGAACTGCACGACGACAAACCAAAATGGCAAGTCTACACGCGTCGGACGCGTATACCGCAGGGGCCCACCGAGACCGCGGTGAATAATTAATAATTATTACGTTCTAATTAATATTTATCATGTTCTATGTTTGACTATCGCATTTTTAGTATTTCTCGTGTTTGCTGAAATTCAGTTTTTCTTTTTGTATTCGTCACTATAAGAGGACGCGTGGACCTAGTAATGTTCATCCCGGATGAATGCATGTTTCCTCTCTTCCACTAAATCTCTAACTCTAACCTCTCTCTATCTCCCTCTCACGAATTCAATACCACCGCCCACCTTCCTCACCCATCGGATCTCCATCACGAGCCCTTTATGGGCTTAAGCAGGCACCCCGTGCGTGGTTTGCACGTTTCAGCTCAGACATTACAGCCGCAGGTTTTCAGTCATGTCCACACGATCCAACACTGTTCGTGCAATGCTCCTCTCGTGGTCAGACCCTTTTGCTACTCTACGTGGATGATATAATTATTACAGGTGATAATCCTTCCCATGTGACATTCATCAAACATCACCTTCAACAGCAGTTTCAGATGACTGACCTTGGACAGTTGAGCTACTTCTTGGGTCTTGAAATCAGCTCTACAGATCGCGAGTTACAGCTCTCTCAGCAGCGTTACACATCAGATCTCCTAGCGCGGGCTGCTCTCTCTGACTCTCGCATAGTGGACACCCCTATGGAGCTCCACATATAGCTATGTCTGAATGATGAGGTTCCACTCTCTGATCCTACTTGATACCACCACCTCGTGGGGGGTCTCGCCTATCTCACCATTACTCGGCCCGACATTGCTCATGATGTTCATGTGTTGAGCCAGTCTGTTAGTGCGCCCACCTCTGTGCATTATGGTTATCTGATACGGCTCCTGCGCTATCTCTGGGCAACGACTTCTCGTGATCTCTTCTTCTCCAGTAATAGTTCTCTACAGTTTTGTGCTTACTCGGATTCTATCGGGATTAGTGATCATGTTGATCGTCGTTATGTCACTGGTTTTTGTCTGTCATTGGGTTCTTCACTTGTTGCATGGAAGTCCAAGAAACAGATTGGTGTGTCTTATTCTAACACTTAGGCTGAGCTTCGAGTCATGGCTACCACCGTTGAGGATATTATTTAAATCCGTTGGTTTCTTGAGGACCTTGGTGTCTCTTCTCCAGATCTCACTCCCCTCTACTGTGATAACTCTGGTGTCATTCACATCACTCTAAATCTGGTGAAGCATTCTCTTTCCAAGCATATCGGTGTGGACGCTTTCTTCCTACATGAGCATTACGGTCGTGTCACTCTTGCTCCTTTTATTCCTTTGAAGCAGTTGATTGCAGATTTGATGACAAAATCGCAGACCGAGGACCCAACATGCATATCTACTATCCAAACTCTCAATGTATGATCCCCCGTAACTGTAAGTTTGTGGTAGGTATTAGATATGATGTACTTTATGAGTGGTAGTGTTAACTTAGAGCCACCACAAGTGTTAGGATCACCCGCCCTTGTACATGTATATGTATTACCTTTGCTCAATTGTGAATATACAAAAAAAACCCTAGCACATCTCTACCTTCAGATCTTGGATCTCTGATTAAGAAAAATGCATGATTTGCAAATATTCTTACCATGAACTGAAAATTAGATGAAATCTCAGGAGATGAAGGCAAGGAACGACCGTTCGGAGCCCTGGAACCCTGTCTGGAAGTGTTAACCGACAAAATGAGAGGTCTAAATCCTTTAAAAGGGCGTAAGTAACTATACTACATTTTCACGAGCTATCACTTGGCGGTAAAACCAACTGCTCACAATAACACATCAATGTCTTTTAAAGATTTTTTGTCATATATATATGAACGAATAACAAATTATTATCAATGTGTACAAACATAAGATACCAGAAGACAAATTTTTTGACTTTAAATGATACCAACCACAGTAGTTTTTCTACTGTCCGGTAGCTTCCTTTTTGCATACTTTTGCGACTTTTGAACATAGTACCTCCTACGGTACTTATTCTACTAATTGAGTCTCAAACTCCCTTATAGTACTACTTGTTTTTCATTTTGCTTACTTTTCTTATTTTACGATATTTTAATTTTCATTATTAAAAAAACACCCCGAATATAAGACAAGTTTTCTACAACAAGAATCGAGCTAAAAGGATTATTTGAAGGCCAAAACTATAGTCTACCGTTGGCGATAGCACTCAGACGTACATTGACTTATAGTTAGTTAAGTCTTGTTGTGTGTGGACTTGGAAAAAATGAGGTTGCCACGTATAGCTCACGAAAGAGGTTACCGTCAGAGATAGCCCTTATTGCCCAGTGATAGCATGAAATTCTTATTATGGAAACAATGTGTGTCAATGCGGCTTGGAGGAAAACAAGATCGGAGAATTCAAGCTTACTACCGCTGCGTGATAGCACATTATCGCCCAACGTGAGCTCTAATCGAAAAAGGAAAGCTATGTCATTCTGAGGGGTGAAAAAATACGGGGACTCATATTTCAACGCAACCGCCTGACGATATCCACTACTGCAGACGATAGCTCCCACAGAATTATAAATACAATTTATTTTCACAAGATTCCACTCTGTAGAGAACCGCTCAACACATTCCATCACGAGAAATTTTGGAGGAAGGGAGGCCCTACCCAAAAGCCTCCAACACTCACAACCTTCAACGAAAAATGATACAAAGGAAGATAGACGCTAAACGACATCATTCAAGCGAAATGCTCGGTTTCTATGACAACACATTTGAGCGGCTCTTCTTTATCTCCCCCGACATCAATTTCTGGAGAGTTTTCTACTGAAATTTTTGATATTACTCTTTTGTATTTATATAAGGTTAAATATATTTTACAATGTATCTATTTGTACTGATTAATAATATTTTATTTTAGATACTTTTCGAATTTATCTGGAGATGCAAACAAAAACAATTCTGCTTATTATGTTAACTTATTTACTTTTAAAATATAGAATTATACTTAGTATACGTATAAATACTTTTTATTTTTTTATAAAATATCATCGACATGTCTTCGACTTTCGACATCTAAAACTCTATCTGACATGTCGTCAATATTCGATATTTACAATCTTAATATCACGTCATCCCTCTGATAGCCACGGTACAATTTTTCGTCTCTGCTGCCACCATTCATCGCATCCCTCTTCCACCATAAATTTTGACAACCTCAACTAAGCAAGTCACTACCCGGCCATCACTCCTAGCCATCCCTCTTCAATAGGAATCATTACAAAGGACTATTGTAATCTTGTGGCTCCGTTAACGTCCCTGATGTATGCATCCAGTGACTCCATATTCTTTAACATCAGTCATTGAACCGCCAAGTCCATCGACATAAACCATGTCTCGTGGATATGCGAGAGATGAGCATCCTGCAATATGGCCATCTTCCATTACCTCGGTGCGAGAGAATTGGGATCACATTGGAACGATATCTCCACCTTAGAGACTTATTATAAAGAGCTCCTCTAGTGGGATAAAGACCCAAAGGATTATACAGTCTGAGTCCCTTTCTGAACTTGAAGACAAAAGCTTGAATTGTAGAAATGGTGGAATTTATAGTCGCAGCTGAGAAGTCTTGTCTACAGCAAGGACTATTATGTGTTGTGTTCAGTGTGTTGTTAATTGAAATAAAAAGGGCAGCCCGATGCACAAAGCATCCCCACGCAGCGAGGGTCTGAGGAAGGGTCCCACCACAAGGGTTAAATGTAGGCAAACCTTAACCAACATTTTTGAGGCCACTGCCAGGACACGAACCAGTCTTGTTAATTAGAATATGAAAATAATTTTAAAATGATTCACGCATCTTCTATTTTATGCACGTACAATTAGTTTGAGCATTTAAACTAGTAGGCAAAAGGGCATTTTTGAAAGTTCTATTTAAAGGTTTTCTTGGGCCATAGAAAAAGAAGCAAGATATTATGTCCTCTATTTATTTCTTGGCTTTGCTAGGGTTGAAGATTTGGTAGTTCTCCTCGAGCTCCGCCTTTGGCAGAGGCAACAAGCCTCCCGTTATCTACTTACGATCGAATTTTTCACATAACCATTAGCTTTTCTCATCTATTTTGTGGTTTAGTAAAACAATCGAAAGAGATTATATTGTGAGAAAAAGATTTCAGAATACTTTCTGAACATCAGATTAATTTTGATGTCTCGGTAATTCAAAAGAAAACATTTCTTCCCAACCTCATTACTTGAATTACTGGAAAATTTTCAGTCCTCTTAATATTGTGTTCGTCACATATTTCTTCCCCCCTATTTTTCCCTTTTAACTCTTCCAAAATGATCTTGTATTTCATTTGTTTACTTTGCATCTTTAAAAAAAAATTAATTTACTTTATCAAATTTTTAATAACATGCCAAAAACCTAAATAAATCTTGTTTATTATAATCTCACGTGAATCATTAAAAAACCTTTTACATCGGAAAGCTTAAATTGTTGATAACGAGTACTATGATTAATTCTTAACATGTTTAAAATTGGGAAGCTATTATATTTGACTGCAAATTGCTTCAAAATTAACATGTTGAACAGCCATGCAGTAACTATACCCTTCTTGCAAATGTAAAGCATGCAGTGGAAAAGTGCAACAAATCATCAAATACCTGTGATACCAAATCTTGTATCTTTCTCTGCCCAAGAAGTTGACAACTGTCCTTGTTACTTGAGGTGATTTCAGGAGTCATGTTTTTGCCAAAAGCAGGTGTGCTCGGCTGTGATCCCGTCAAAGAATTTGAAACTGTAAAGCCTGAAAACTGTGGAGATTGCTGCTGTTTGTGATGCTGCTGAAGCTGCTGCAACTGATGAAGTTGTTGTTGCTGCTGAAGCAACTGAGCTGCCTGCCGTTGTTGAACAGTCTCCAACTGTGCTTGTTGTTGTATCAATTGAGAAATTTGTCGCTGCACATCAAAAGATATGTGATACGGTAGAGGGGAGGAGAGTTGCTGAGGCAAGATGGCATGTTGTTGCTGTTGTAATGAGCAAATGAAAAGGTACAGTTTGACGATAAAATTATCTATTATATCTTTATCATATATAAAGAAATAGCATGAGTTCGAAATTCTAGTAGCCGTCGGATCTGTCTCTATAATTCAGAGACCGTCCGATTTGATTTAGATCATAACATCTCAGTCGTCCGATCTTCCAATTAATCAGGACCCTCCATCACAATTTCCATAGAGCTCCTAAACCTAGGCCGGTAGGGTGTCACAAACCTAAGAATTCTGTATGACACCTACCCTAAGACATGAAATTACATTTTTACTCCCATACTTTCGAAAAAATAACGCACATGACCGCAATATTTAGACAAGCAATGCCCTGCAACAGCTGATCTACCCCAGCCCGCTATAGATAGCCCACCCATTTAACTTCAATTTCAAATAAGCATTCAGGCTCCTATTATGTAAACACTCATACCACGAAAAACTTGCGATGTGGGACTACAGGGGCGGATGAATAATGGCCGGTTTCCAGTCTCAAGGTCTCGAAGGTCAACGGTCAATCGCTTTCAAAATTTTAAAAATAGTGGTCCTGCTCAGTAAGTATTACTATAAATATTATAATAAATGTACTAACGGCCCTCAAATTAAGTATTACTATAAAGTATTTTTATAATAATAATCATATAATAATTGTTCAATAATTATAAATTATTTATTTATTTATTTACCATTAATTATACTAATTATTCCTCTTCAATTTTTTTAATTGTTTCCTTAATTAAAATAAATTATATTTATATAAAACGTGCGGGGCGGGCAGAGCCGAGGGCGGGTGAAGCCCGAGTACTGTTACGCGTTGCACGGGGCGAGCGAAGCCACCGAGGCTGCTACCGCAGCCCGAGTGCTATCACGGATGCACGGGGGGCGGGCGAATCCCGTCGGGGGCTTCACCAGGGACGGGTGGGCGAAGCCCGCCGCCGCAACAGCTCGTGTACTGTTGCGCAGGGCATGAGGAAATTAAAAGGGGCGGGCGAAGCCATCGCTGGCCAGATACTGTCGCGCTTGGCCGTAGGGGCGGAGCCGCGTGTCGGGCACTCGTGTGTTTGTGTATATATATATATAAACTCTGACAAATGAACATAAAGATAATTTATCTATTACAGTTTGAAGATAAAATTATCTATTACAGTTTGAAAATAAAATTATCTATTAAAACAATTTGTATAATATTATTATATATATATGGTACCTGTGTATTAGCATGTGCAGCAGGCTGGCTAGAGGAAAGCATGGAAAGCTGCCCCGCCTGAGCCATCATCCCTGTCCCACTGCCCAACTGTTGCTGTTGCTGAACAGCAAAGCTCAATTGTTGCTGCTTCCTACTGGCGCCTTGTGCATCCATGGCGATGTCAAACTGATGCTGATCTCCAAAGCTCATCTTCGGCGGGAAAACTCGGATTCTAGAAGGTGTCATTTGGTCACCGCTGCAATTTGGAGGCTTGAGAGACTTAGCCGGGGCGGCAGATGTTGATTGCTCCATGGCCTTGATAAACTGCAGATCTATCTGTTCTAACGGCGACATGGGGCCCGATCGCAGGAGCGCCGGTTGCATCACGAAGTTGGAAGTTGGAGACATAAGATTGCTTTGCTGCTGAGACATAGCTAGCGTCTTCGGCGGGAAAATTGGGGCTCCGGAGGGTGTCAGTTGGATCTGTGAGTGACCAAGCTGGGGAGCAGAGATCTGAGGGAGATCCATGGCCGTGACATTCTGTAGTTGTAATGTTAGTCAGATTTGAGATCAATTTTAATAAGAATCCCAAAAAATTTCACACCAAACAAAGATACTCGTTTTATTAAAGGGTTTCTCCGGAAAATTTTAAATAATAGATGTGAGATCAATTTTAATTTTTGCCATGTTAGTCAGATTCTATCGGGTAATGTGTTTGGTATAATTGATTTTGGTCTAATAGACGCTCGTATGTGTTTGACAAGAAAATGTAAGTCGAGCTTACTTGCTTACCCCCCCACCCCCATTCCTTTGATCCCCGCTCACCCTCACTTTGTGAAACCATTCTTTTATATGCTCTGATTTTTCTTGAACATTTAAATTTCCTGCATAAAATTTTGACTAACTGATTGCGAGCATATTCGAAAATCTATAATTTCATGGTTGAATCTGTCACCGGGAAATATATTTTTCCGAATGAGATTGGTTCCCTATATTTTTCAGGAAAGGGAGTTTCCCTACAGGTCATAAGCCGCAGCGAAGGATCTTTCTTTTGCCACGCTACGACCCACCATCCAGAGCATGACAGTAGCGGGTCAAGTCCAGATCGACGGTTGGATTTTCTTATTGCATACTACATTACACTCTTGACGGGGTCTAGGTTTTTCAACCCCAGGAGAATTCGTGCAATCTGCGTCGCAACATGTGTCTTTTTTGTCACGCAATTTTATTTTGGTATTTGTAGCGCATGTATTAGCGCATGTGCAATATCATTTCACGCATTTTTGGGGGGTATTTGTAAGCGCATGTATTAGCGCACGTGTATGTTTTTTCTCGCACTTGTTACGGCTCATTGGGGGTGATCGTCCAATAATTCCCTAAATAAAAGATCCATCAAATTAGGTGTCATGTTAATTAGGGCAAGCAATCAAATTTTAAAATTTGAAATTCTTAGATTTTGAAAAATAAAACATCATGCCTTATTAGAACTTCCTAATCCTATTTGAAATCATAGAAATCTCTATCCTACTTTAAACCTGCCCAAATATCGTAACGTTTCCAATATATTTCTAAATATACTATTTCCTAAATAACAAAAAGTTTACCCCTTATAAAAACCGGCTCAGCCCTCTCACCAAGAAAAAGATCAGCTTGGACAAGAATTGGAACAGGAGTAAATCCCTCCTATTTCCAATCAGTCCCGTCAAACTGCCCGACTCCTCCCATGTCCGACTCCTCCGCAAGCCGCCACACTGCCGCCGATAGCCTACGTGGGCTCTGGTGAACCTTCCTCTTCCGTCCCCTACCGCCGCTAGCCGCCACACTGCCGCCTCTGGCCTACGTGGGCTCCGACTAACCATCCTCTTCCGCCCCCGTCAACTGCGACCCCCCCTGTGGTGGATCTTTGTCCCCTCACTCAAGCATCGTCATTCCAATGTGAAGACTGCCGCGCCGGTTTCTGCTCCGCCGCCCGTGCCTTCCAGGGCCCCGACGAGGCATCTTCCGCCTTCCCTCGTCGTCGTCGACGTCATTGCCCCACTTGTACAACCCTGAATTCGCCGAGTAAAGTCCCTTCGGCAGGCGCAGGACCAGTTTTGAGTTTTTAAACTTTTGAGAGGTTTTGCACTCTTGGTGGCCAATTTTGGCTTGGCCTTGGAAATATACTAGTAGGGGGAGAAAATATTTGTCTCCCCCCCGGCCCCTTTGAGGGGTCGTCCCGGCCAGTACCCGCCTAGCCGCAGCTCGCTCAGGTCGCCAGCTCGCAGGCCGCCTGGCCGCTCGTCTCGCCAGACCGCTCGTCTCGCCAGACTGCCCGCCTAGCCGCAGCTCGCCCAGGTCGCCAGCTCGCAGGCCGCCTGGCCGCTCATCTCGCCAGACCGCTCGTCTCGCCAGACTGCCCATCTCGCCAGACCGTCGGTCTCGCCCTAGCTGCCAGCTCGCAGGCCGCTCGTCTCGCCAGACCGTTCTCGCCTAGACCGCTCTCGCCAGACCGCCGCTCTCACCAGACCGCCGCTCTCACCAGACCGCCGCTCTCGCCAGGCCGCTCGTCTCGCCGGACCGCTCGTCTCGCCAGACCGCCGCTCTCGCCAGACCGCCGCTCTCGCCCTAGCCGCCAGCTCGCAGGCCGCCTTCTCGTCTGGCCCCAGCTCGCCCGGCCTAGGCTCGCTCAGCCTGTTTTTACCGTTATGCCACCGGGGCGAAATTACTTCTCTATCCCCCGGTGTGGAGGTTTGCTATTGGCTTGAGGCATATTTGCCCTAGGGGCATTTTGGTCATTTTAACCCCAGGACTTGAAAAATCTATAAATAGATCCTTTAGGGTGCCTTGGAGAGGATGGATTCTGAGCCACTTGAATCCCCTTGGCTTTCTTTCTCCAAGGCACCTAGCTCAAGCATTGGCTAGGGAGGGGGAGACCTCAAAGGTCTTCCGGGTGTGAGGTGGGACCTCCACGCTAGAGCTGAGGGTCTGTTCCTAGTTTCCCAGGACTTAGGTCTGTGACGTTCCTCCGAGTGTAGTAGGTGTGAGGTCACCCCTCTTTTGGGACCCCGAACAACACGAGAGGTCAATTTTGGCTTCAACATTTTTTGGTGCGGTGAGCGTGGAGAGTGACCAGCACAGAAGATCTCGGGAGAGTGTCATGGCTGGAGATCAGGGAGGTGGTGATGATCTCGACGAGCTCCCCAACCCCGGACCCTCCTTTGTAGGAAGGGAGGAGTTCATAGCCTACATCCAAAGCATCATGGAGATGCTGAGAAGCATTGCCCCTCGGGCTGACAGCTCAACCCCCACCCCCCAGGGACTAGCTCCCAGGGGTCTCGGCGAGCTAATCCAGAGTGGTTTATGCGAGTTGCCTCCCGGGGGCACGGGCGAGATGACCCCAGCAGGGGGAGAAGGAAGTGTACCAGGTAGGCGACCTGGGAAGGAAAGGATGGGAGAGGGGGTCGAGCGAGACCTCCCCGGCCGGGGGCTGTTCCCTAGCCCGGCGAGTACTAGCCCTCCAGGCGAGCAGGTCACGCGAGTGGAGGTTGCGAGACCACCCCTCAGGGGGTCACCCTTCAGGAAGTTGGCAAAGCTAACAGAGTCAGAGCCAAAGGAGCAAGGTGGCTCGAGGCATCGGGAAGGAAGGCGGAGAGAAGAGGAGAGAGATCAGGGGTTCCAGGGACAGGAGGGTGCGGAACCAGGCTGGAGGCAGCAAGGAGGACCTGCCCAGGGTCCAGGAAGAGCTCTCATCATGCCCAGATCCCCTGAAGAAGTCTCGCCTCGGCGGAGTCATGTATCTTTTTCTTATGTTGTAATGAGTCCAGCCCCCGACCGGTAGAGTCGGGGGGGTCATGTAACCCAACTCTTTTTCCCCGTTAGAGGATGTTGAATTTTAGTAGTGTTCAGGTAACATGCCCAGTTCTTTTAGCTCCGAGATGATTCCGCTACCAGGCTCCCACTAGCTGGCAGGGCAGGTTGATCTCTCGTGGAAGCTAAATCCTTTTAGCTCCGAGATGATTCAACTGCCAGACTCCCACTAGCTAGCAGGGCAGGTTGATCTCTCGTGGAGGCTAAGTCCTTTTAGCTCCGAGATGATTCCGCTCACCAGGCTCCGACTAGCTGGCAAAGCAGGTTGATCTCTCGTGAAGGCTAAGTTCTTTTAGCTCCGGGATGATTCCGCTATCAGACTCCCACTAAATGGCAGGGCAGGTTGATCTCTCGTGAAAGCTAAGTCCTTTTAGCTCTGAGATGATTCCGCTGCCAGACTCCCACTAGCTGGCAAGGCAGGTTGATCTCTCGTGGAGGCTAAGTCCTTTTAGCTCCGAGATGATTCCGCTGACCAGGCTCCCACTAGCTGGCAGGGCAGGTTGATCTCTCGTGGAGGCTAAGTCCTTTTAGTTCCGAGATGATTCCGTTGACCAGACTCTCACTAGCTGGCAGGGCAGCTTGATCTCTCGTGGAGGCTAAGTTCTTTTAACTCCGGGATGATTCCGCTGAGCAGGCTTCCACTAGCTGGCAGGGCAGGTTGATCTCTCGTGGAGGCTAAGTTCTTTTAGCTCCGATATGATTCCGCTGACCAGGCTCCCACTAGCTGGCAGGGCAGGTTGATCTCTTGTGGAGGCTAAGTTCTTTTAGCTCCGAGATGATTCCGCTGACCAGGCTCCCACTAGTTGCTAGGGCAGGTTGATCTCTTGTGGAGGCTAAGTTCTTTTAGCTCCGGGATGATTCCGCTACCAGGCTCCCACTAGCTGGCAGGGCAGGTTGATCTCTCGTGGAAGCGAAGTTCTTTTAGCTCCGAGATGATCCCGAAGTCAGGCTCTCACTAGCTGGCAGGGCAGACGTACCTCTCGTGGAAGCTCAAGTCCTCTTTGCTCCGATGATGGTCCCGCTGTCAGGCTCTCACTAGCTGGCATGGAAGACGTACCTCTCGTGGAAGCCCAAGTCCTCTTTGCTCCGATGACGGTCCCGCTGTCAGGCTCTCACTAGCTGGCAGGGTAGGCGCACCTCTCGTGGAAGCCCAAGTTCCCTTGCTCCGATGACGGTCCCGCTGTCAGGCTCTCACTAGCTGGCAGGGCAGGCGTACCTCTCGGGGAAGCCCAAGTTCCCTTGCTCCGATGACGGTCCCACTGTCAGGCTCTCGCTAGCTGGCAGGGCAGGCGTACCTCTCGTGGAAGCCCAAGTTCCCTTGCTCCGATGACGGCCCCGCTGTCAGGCTCTCGCTAGCTGGCAGGGCAGGCGTACCACTCGTGGAAGCCCAAGTTCCCTTGCTCCGATGACGGTCCCGCTGTCAGGCTCTCGCTAGCTGGCAGGGCAGGCGTACCTCTCGTGGAAGCCCAAGTTCCCTTGCTCCGATGACAGGCTCTCACTAGCTGGTGGGGCAGGCGTACCTCTCGTGGATGCCCAACTATTTTTACCCCGAGGCTGTCTCGTCACCCAGGCTCCCATTAGCTGGCATGACAGGTTGACCCCTCAAGAGGCTAAGTATTTTCACCCCGAGGCTGTCTCGTCACTCAGGCTCCCATCAGCTGGCATGACAGGTCGACCCCGCGGGAGGCTAAGAATTTTCACCCCGAGGTTGTCTGGTCACCCAGGCTCCCATCAACAGGCATGACAAGTTGATCCCTCGGGGATGCCAAGTGTTTTTCACCCCCGAGAAGGCCACTCAACGAATACGTTAGGTTGGATGTTTCTTTCCGAGCTTGTGCCAACCTCGAAAAGAGCGGGGATTGTGTACAACCCCGTATTCACCGAGTATAGTCCATTCGGCAGGCGCAGGACCAGTTTTGAGTTTTTAAGCTTTTGAGAGGTTTTGCACTCTTGGTGACCAATTTTGTGTTGGCCTTGGAAATATACTAGTAGGGGGAGGAAATATTTATCTCCCCCCCGGCCCCTTTGAGGGGTCGTCCCGGCCAGTGCCCGCCTAGCCGCAACTCGCCCAGGTCGCCAGCTCGCAGGCCGTCTGGCCGCTCGTCTCGCCAGACTGCCCGCCTAACCGCAGCTCGCCCAGGTCGCCAGCTCGCAGGTCGCCTGGCCGCTCGTCTCGCCAGACTGCCCGTCTCGCCAGACCGCCGGTCTCGCCCTAGCCACCAGCTCGCAGGCCGCTCGTCTCGCCAGACCGTTCTCGCCTAAACCGCTCTCGCAAGACCGCCGCTCTCGCCAGCTCGCCTACTCGCGCCAGGCCGCTCGTCTCGCCAGACCGCCGCTCTCGCCAGACCGCCGCTCTCGCCCTAGCTTCCAGCTCGCAGGCTGCCTTCTCGCCTGGACCCACCTAGCCCGGCCTGTTCTCGTTCAGCCTGTTTTTACCATTATGCCCCCGGGGCGGAATTACTTCTCTACCCCCGGTGTGGAGGTTTGCTATTGGCTTGAGGCATATTTGCCCTAGGGACATTTTGGTCATTTTAACCTCAGGACTTGGAAAATCTATAAATAGACCCTTTAGAGTGCTTTGGAGAGGATGGCTTCTGAGCCACTTGAATCCCTTGGCTTTCTTCCTCCAAGGCACCTAGCTCAAGCATTGGCTAGGGAGGGGGAGACATCAAAGGTCTTCCGGGTGTGAGGTGGGACCTCCACGCTAGATCCGAGGGTCTGTTCCTAATTTCTCAGAACTTAGGTCTGTGACGTTCCTCCGAGTGTAGTAGGTATGAGGTCACCCCTCTTTTGGGACCCCGAACTCCACGAGAGCTCAATTTTGGCTTCAACACCACTGTCGAGCAACTCCCGCCCTTGTTAGAAGTCGACAGCCCCTCTAGGGAACGGGTTCTTTCCAGCGGCCTTGATTTCCCCTGTCTGGCCCTCCGCCACTCCACCTCGCTTCCTAAGTCCATCTCGGCCCCCTCCGGCGCCGCCCGAACCTCCAGCCTTGATTTGGACCCGTTGAATTTAATGTTGTCGCCGTCGATGGTATATTTTGAGGCTAATCTCCATGTTGTTTCTTATTAGTATTTTGATATGTTTGTTTATTTATTTGAACTTTAAAAATCAGAGCTTGTTTGCCCTTAATCAACATTAATCCGATTTTTCGTTAATTTTCATATCCGCACATGTTATTTTCTTATCGTCTATGCTTGTGGAAGATTTATTTCTACTCGTTAATTATGTTTGAGTGTTAGGCTTATATGCGCATTTATGAAATTTTGATCAATTGTCGCTCTCCGTTCGCTCGAGAAATTCACGTTAGCACAACATATTTAAAAGAGAATTCAAATTTATTTATTTAAAACTGTCTCGAGAAATCGGTTTACATCACTTTTTATAAAAAGCTCTTCTAGTGGGATAAAGAACCAAAGGATTCTGCAGTCTGAGTCCCCTTCCGAACTTGAAGACAAAAGCTTGAATTGTAGGAATGGTAGAATTTATAGTCTCGGTCGAGACGTCTTCTCTACAGCATGGACTATTATGTGTTGTGTTCAGTGTGTTGTTAATTGAAATAAAGAGGGAAGCTCGATGCACAAAGCATCCCCGCGCAATCCGAGGAAGGGTGCCACCACAAGTGTTAAATGTAGGCAAACCTTAACCAACATTTTTGAGGCCGCTTCCAAGGCTCGAACCAGTCTTGTTAATTAGAATAAGAAAAATAATTTAAAAATGAATCTCGCCTCTTCTATTATATGTGCGTACAATTAGTTTGAGTATTTAAACTAAAAGGCAAAAAGGAATTTTTGAAAGTTCTATTAAAAGGCTCTTGTGGGCCATAGAAAAAGAAGCAAGATATTATCTCCTCTCTTTATTTCCCTTTGCTAAGGTTGAAGATTTGGTAGCTCTCCTCGAGCTCCACCTCCGACAGACGCAGCAAGCCTCCCGTTATCTACTTAGATCGAATTTTTGACATAACCATTAGCTTTTCTCATCTATTTTGTGGTTTAGTAAAACAACCGAAAGAGATTATACTGCGAGAAAAAGATTTCGGAATACTTTATGAACATTAGTTTAATTCTGATGTCTCGGCAATTCAAAAGAAAACATTTCTTCCCAACCTCATTACTTGAATTACTGGAAAATTTTCAGTCCTCTTAATATTGTGTTCGTCATATATTTCTTCCCCCCTAATTTTCCCTTTTAACTCTTCGAAAATGATCTTGTATTTCATTTTGTCTACTTTGCATCTTTAAAAAAATTAATTTACTTTGTCAGTCTTTAAATAACATGCCAAAAACCAAAATAAATCTTGTTTATTATAATCTCAAGTGAATCATTAAAAAAACCTTTACATCGGAAAGCTTAAGTTGTTGATAACGAGTACTATGATTAATTCTTAACGTGTTAAAAATTGGGAAGCTTTTATATTTGACTGCAAATTGCTTCAAAATTAACATGTTGAACAGCCATGCAGTAACTATACCCTTCTTGCAAATGTAAAGCATGTAGTGGAAAAGTGCAACAAATCATCAAATACCTGTGATACCAAATCTTGTTGTATCTTTCTCTGCCCAAGAAGTTGACCACTGTCCTTGTTACTTGAGGTGATTTCACGAGTCATGTTTTTGCCAAAAGCAAGTGTGCTCGGCTGTGATCCCGTCAAAGATTTTGAAACTGTAAAGCCCAGAAACTGTGGAGATTGCTGCTGTTTGTGATGCTGCTGAAGCTGCTGCAACTGATGATGTTGTTGCTGCTGAAGCAACTGAGCTGCCTGCCGTTGTTGAACAGTCTCCAACTGTGATTGTTGTTGTTGCAATTGAGAAATTTGTTGCTGCACATCAAAAGATATGTGATACGGTTGAGGGGAGGACAGCTGCTGAGGCAAGTTGGCATGTTATTGTTGTTGTAATGAGCAAATGAAAAGGTACCGTTTGAAGATAAAATTATCTATTATATCTTTACCATATATAAGGAAATACGGTGGCCTGCAATTAGCATGAGTTCGAAATTCTAATAGCCGTCGGATCTGTACCTATAATTCAGAGACCGTCCGATTTGATTTAGATCATAACATCTCAGTCGTCCGATCTTCCAATTAATCAGGACCGTCCATCATAATTTTCATAGAGCTTCTAAACCTAGGCTGGTAGGGTGTCACAAACCTAAGAATTCTGTAAGGCACCTACCCTAAGACATGAAATTACATTTTTACCCCCATAATTTCGAAAAAATAACGCACATGACCGCAATATTTAGACAAGCAATGTCCTGCAACAGCTAATCTACCCCAGCCCGTTGTAGAAAGCCCACTCGTTTAACTTCAATTTCAAATAAGCACTCAGGCTCCTATTATTTAAACACTCATACCAAGAAAAAACCTGTGATATGGGACTAAAGGGGCGGATGAATAATGGCCGATTTCCAGTCTCAAGGTCCCGAAGGTCAACGGTCAATCGCTTTCAAAAATTTAAAAAATAGCGGTTCTGCTGAGTAAGTATTACTATAAATATTATAATAAAGGTAATAACGGCCCTCAAATTAAGTATAATTGTTCAATAATTATAAATTATTTATTTAGTATTAATTATACTAATTAATAATTATTCCTCTTCAATTTTTTTAATTGTTTCCTTAATTAAAATAATTTATATTTATATAAAACGCACCGGGCGGGAGCGGGCGAAGCCCGAGTACTGTTAGGCGTTGCACGGGGGCGGGCAAAGCCACCGAGGCTGCTACCGCATCCCGAGTGCTATCACGGCTGCACGGGGGGCGGGCGGGCGAAGCCCGCCGCCGCAACAGCCCGGGTGCTGTGGCGGGGGCACGAGGAAATTATGGCTCTATTTGACATTCCGGCGGGAACGAGCCGGAGAAAACTGTTTGGGACGTTGTTTGCGAGCTCCCGGCGAGAACGGCCGCCGTAAAAGGGTGCCAGCCCGGCTTTTTGACGCTAGAGGGAAGAGCACCAGTCCGGCGTTTAGAACGTGTTAGGAAACAAATGAAGGCTGAGAGAGGTAGGGAAGAAGAACAAAGTAAATGTGATATCAAAATGTTACTGTTTTCAATTGTCTCACATCAAAAAGTTGTCATTAGCATATATTTATACTAATGATGGTTTACATTAGTTAATGGCCTCTTAAAGGTTACAATTAATAAAAAGCAGAAACGAGGAGGTGGCTGCATCGACATCTGATATTTTCTTTTCGACTTCTGATTTTCTGCTTCGTCTTCCGCTTCGTCTTGATGGCGTCGTGCTTCATTATTTCTTCACCCCCTCTAGCTCGGTGCCGTCGTAGATTCCGATCTTAGATCTTAGTTCGGCGAACCTGGTAGCTGGAAGTGGTTTGGTCATTAGGTCAGCCAGCTGTTCTGAGGTTGAGCAGTAGTTGATCTCTATCGCTTTCTTCTCTGAGAGTTCTCGTATGAAGTGATAACGAATGTCTATGTGTTTGCTGCGATTATGATAGATAGGATTTTTAGATAGGGCGATTGCGGAGGTATTGTCGCAAAATATTGCTACACATGGGTTTCCTTCTTCATGGTTATCCTCGATTTCTTTCTTCAGTCTTTTGAGCCATAGAGCCTCACACGCAGCGGTATTTAAAGCCATATATTCTGCTTCTGTTGTAGATAGAGCTACTGATGCAACCCGCCGTGCATCTTTTATTTTTTATTTATTTATTGTACCTGTATTTTCCTTTTTGTAGCGCACGTTATTTAGCGCCCTGGATGTTAATTTTGTATCGCGCACGCTTTGCGCAATTTTTGGTTGGCGCGTTGGTGTGACCGACCAACGTGACCCTAAATGCATAGGTCCGTTAATTAGGAGAAGGATTAGCTTAGGGCAAGCTTTAACTTAGTTAACTAATTTATTTTAAAAATTATAAGTTTTGAAATTTTCCACTTTGTGTGCCAATAGCCAAAGGTATTCCAATTGTGAAACCCTAAACCTATTCCTTATAAAAGGCCAACCCCTCACTCTATTATGATCGGCTGGAAAAGGAGTTGAATGAACCGCGTTAGGTTTCGTTCGGCTCTCTCCAGCGCAGCCTACCCGATTCCGTGCTCCAGTCCCGCCGTCAGCTCCACCCCCGCCTAAGCAGCGCCGGAAACTCCAAGTACGCCGCCTACGGTGTTTTCCCCTCCCTTCACAACTCCGGCGACCACTTCCGCACCTTCCCGTGCACGTTCTTCCCGACGGAAACCTCCAGGATCTCTCCGCGCCCTGGCGTTCTTCCCCTCTTCGGCGAGTCCAGCAGCAAAGCTTCCGTCGGCCGCCATTTCTGTTGCAGGAACCTACCGAGGGTTCCGGCGGCCCTGCACCTGCCATCATTTGCTTCCACGCCGGCAGCTTCACTTCTCCAACCTATCCTTGCTTGGCCGACTCCCAGCGAGCTTTCCACCACCAGTCTCCGGCAAGTCCAGTGGCCTCCTAGCAGATCCGAGCACTGCCACCGCCTCCAGGCTTCTTCCTCACCTGCCAAAAAATTCTGGAGTTGTCGTTACTCCTTCGATCTCAGTTGGTATACCTTGCTTTGCCTAGCCCCCCTCCTGCAGTTTATATTTTGTGCCTAAATGTTTAAAATAGTAGTTAATTATTATGAGCTTGCCCCTACTAATCATACCTCTTAATTTCCGTTAATTTCCATATTTTTGTTGCCACCCTCTTGCATACTATGCCTGTGGAAATTGTGATTTGTGACGTTATCATGCTCGTGCGGTAGCTTTGCGCTCGTGTGCGACGTTTAGGGGCGTTTATTTCGTTAGAAATCGCCCGATCGGTTCCCGCGGTCGCATCTATTTAAAAGGTCGCAATTTCTACGCTTGAAAACTACAGCCCTACGTTTTAAATCACATCAGTTTGGTGTGGCTGCTGGGATATCTCACTCCCATTATGGGATAGCCGAGCGCTTGCTTGAACGTAATTCCTAAGTTTGCGAGTTGTTAAGTTGCCTATGGAATCACGAGTGGAGCACCTAGAGGGTAGTGTGGGAGACATAGGAAAACGAATGGAAGAACTTATGACCGTTATCACTACACTCACCCTCTCTGTGAGGGACACAAACCAAGTTATGATAGGATTGCGTACCACGGTTAATAACTTGGAAGCCCAGTATCATGTAGGGGGACTTGCTGCTCAGCCCCCTACTCCTGCACGCCCTCCCACACCACCACCGTCGGAACCTCAACTAGCATATCAAGATAATAGGAATCCCCCTAGATGGGATGCCGGTATTAAATTGGACGTTGGGGATTTTGAAGGCACACTTGAGTCTGAGGTGTGTCTTGATTGGTGTGAGCGACTTGAGCGATTCCTCAGCTGGAAGCGCACACCTGCCCACCAGCAGGTGGAGTATGCTACCTTGAAGCTAAAGGGTCCCGCACTCACATGGTGGGGGCAAGTCGAGCGGATACGATACACGATGGGACAACCACCTATCACCACTTGGGTTGAGTTCAAAACTCAACTCAAGAGGAGATACGTCCCCGCTGATTTCATGCAGACCTTATATCGTAGGTATCACAACCTACGACAAGACAAACAAACGATCGACGAGTACACGAACGAGTTCTTAGTCCTCCAGTCACGCTTAGATCTGAATGAGGAAGGCCACATGGTTGTGGCCCGTTATCTGAATGGGCTACGATACGCGATACGAGACCAGTTAGAGCTTCATGATTTTCGAGACCTTGGAGAGATCTCCAGCCGAGCACGTCGAGTGGAGGCCCTCCAGAAGAGGACATCTGGTCAGAGGTCTACTGATGGACCTAGGTCTACTGATAGACCCACTTCGAGCACCACCACTACTACACCCGCATCTACCACTACTGATTTCCCACCGCTTGTCATTACTGGAGCCCCGACTCCTCACCCTGGCCCGTCCCGAGGCAAGGAGCCCATAGGAGCCCGACCCAACACTGCAGTATTTCGATGCTTCAAGTGTATGGAGCCCGGGCACAAATCTTCCGAGTGCCCGCAACGCCAGTGTGTTGCTGTGATTGATTCCATCTCCGGGGGTGAACCCGAGTATGGGGTTTTCCTTAGTGACCCCCAGCCTGAGCCCCTGCCCGAGGCTGGTTGTGTCATCGAGGTCGAGGGAGAGCAAGCAGAGCACCTCGTCTGTGTTCTTCACACTGGTTTGGTTACCTCTTGCGAAACCACTGAGCAGGATCCTCGAAGAAAGGAAATTTTTCGCACTACCGCCCGCATTCAGGAGCATTTCTGTTCCATTATTATCGATAGCGGCAGTATGAAAAATTACGTGTCTCAGTGAATGGTGGAGAAGTTAGGACTTTTGACACGCCCCTTAGAGCAGCCGTACCATTTATCTGGGGTCAGTAGTCCGTTGACTATACCCATTACTCATCGTTGTCAGGTAGAGTTCTCTATTGGGGACGTGTATCGCGATTCAGTGTTATGTGACGTCGCCCCCATCGGCGTTTGCCACATACTTCTAGGGCGACCGTGGCAGTATGACCGACATGTTCTGCATGATGGCGTGAGGAACTCCCATTCTTTTGATCATGATGGGCGCAAGATTATTCTTCTTCCCCAGAAGAGTGGTCATGTTCCTAAAGCACCTGGGAGAACCTCACTAGCATCTACGTCGTCGTCGGGAGTCTCCACTACACCTCTCCTATTTAGTGCTACGCTTCGGCCTGGACCCTCGTCCCAGGGGGAGGCATCTGATTTTCGTGAGTCATCTATTTTGGGTGCTCCGGAAGCGCCACCTGTTATTGACTTCGTATTTGACGAGCACGCATTTAGTCCGCTTCGTTGTTCCCTGGTGGCAGTCGAGCACATTGGGGCTCTTCACTTCGATCGTTTGATGTTTGTGATTCTTAGGTCGAGTCGTACGAGGGGAGTTGAGAAGACCCTTAGGCGTTACACCCCTCATCGGGACACTCGTTTCCATGGGTTCTTGTGGAAGATCATAATCGATAGATTTGGGATCTGCTTAAAATGTTGTGACTCGAGTGGGATTTTATCGGGTGACGTCAAGGCGATGGACGACCCTGGTCTAGCGGACGATCGTGAGTGTCTACCACGCATGAGGACGTTGCGTCATGAACTACTGGTTCCACAACTTGCTTCCATTTGTTTCACGTTTTCCCTCCCGCCACTTGTTTGCTACACATACCGCCTCTGTCATCCCCTGCAAGCTCTAATAATTACTATTTATTTAAATGTTTTACATAAAATGTGGCTAATGGATTGCGAGTTTGAAAATGAAAGGTTACTTCCAGGTTTGGGTCGCAGCCACGACACCAGCAGGACACCTATGCAGCTTCTCTCTGACCACCGTCTTGGACTTGATAGTGATTGGTTGCATTGCATTCTCGACGGGGTCGAGTTCTTTCAACCCCGAGGGAATTGATGCAACCCGTCGTGCATCTTTTATTTTTTATTTATTTATTGCACCTGTATTTTCCTTTTTGTAGCGCACGTTATTTAGCGCCCTGGATGTTAATTTTGTATCGCGCACGCTTTGCGCAATTTTTGGTTGGCGCGTTGGTGTGACCGACCAACGTGACCCTAAATGCATAGGTCCGTTAATTAGGAGAAGGATTAGCTTAGGGCAAGCTTTAACTTAGTTAACTAATTTATTTTAAAAATTATAAGTTTTGAAATTTTCCACTTTGTGTGCCAATAGCCAAAGGTATTCCAATTGTGAAACCCTAAACCTATTCCTTATAAAAGGCCAACCCCTCACTCTATTATGATCGGCTGGAAAAGGAGTTGAATGAACCGCGTTAGGTTTCGTTCGGCTCTCTCCAGCGCAGCCTACCCGATTCCGTGCTCCAGTCCCGCCGTCAGCTCCACCCCCGCCTAAGCAGCGCCGGAAACTCCAAGTACGCCGCCTACGGTGTTTTCCCCTCCCTTCACAACTCCGGCGACCACTTCCGCACCTTCCCGTGCATGTTCTTCCCGACGGAAACCTCCAGGATCTCTCCGCGCCCTGGCGTTCTTCCCCTCTTCGGCGAGTCCAGCAGCAGAGCTTCCGTCGGCCGCCATTTCTGTTGCAGGAACCTACCGAGGGTTCCGGCGGCCCTGCACCTTCCATCATTTGCTTCCACGCCGGCAGCTTCACTTCTCCAACCTATCCTTGCTTGGCCGACTCCCAGCGAGCTTTCCACCACCAGTCTCCGGCAAGTCCAGTGGCCTCCTAGCAGATCCGAGCACTGCCACCGCCTCCAGGCTTCTTCCTCACCTGCCAGAAAATTCTGGAGTTGTCGTTACTCCTTCGATCTCAGTTGGTATACCTTGCTTTGCCTAGCCCCCCTCCTGCAGTTTATATTTTGTGCCTAAATGTTTAAAATAGTAGTTAATTATTATGAGCATGCCCCTACTAATCATACCTCTTAATTTCCGTTAATTTCCATATTTTTGTTGCCACCCTCTTGCATACTATGCCTGTGGAAATTGGGATTTGTGACGTTATCATGCTCGTGCGGTAGCTTTGCGCTCGTGTGCGACGTTTAGGGTCGTTTATTTCGTTAGAAATCGCCCGATCGGTTCCCGCGGTCGCATCTATTTAAAAGGTCGCAATTTCTACGCTTGAAAACTACAGCCCTACGTTTTAAATCACATCAGCTACGGCCTGCATTTTTCTGGAGCTTCAGGAAATGGGATTTTTTCCATTGAAGAAGATGAAGCCCCCTGTGCTTTTTCTATCTTCGATACTTCCGGCCCAATCGGAGTCGGTGAAGCCATGTAAAAGGCTTTGTTCTTCCTTTTTGTAGAAGAGACCCAAAGTTTTGGTGCCCTGTAGGTAGCGAAGAATTCGCTTTGCTGCCCGGAGATGGCCCTTTCCTGGATTGTTGACATAACGTGCTACTAAATTCACAGCATTCTCTATATCTGGACGCGTGTTTGTGAGGTAGATGAGAGATCCTACCAAGCTTCTGTATTCTTCTTTATCTGCATCTTCTTCTTCTTTCTTGCTGCACAATTTCTCACAGGTGGACATTGGAGTTAAACAAGGATTAGCATCAGTCATTTTGAATTTGTCAATTAGAGAGATGGTATAGCGCTCCTGGGAAAGAAAAATCCCGGTGGAAGTCTGGGTGATCTGAATCCCTAAGAAAAATTTGATTAGACCGAGGTCGGTCATCTCGTATTTCATCTTCATCTTTCTTCTGAAATCTTCAATCTTCTCTTTGTTTGTTCCTGTAACAATTAAATCATCAACATAAAGACACACAATTGTTCGATCTGTTTTCTCATGCTGGATGTACAAAGAAGGTTCATTGCTGCTTCTTATAAGTCCTTCTCCTTGGAAATAAGAATCGATGTTGTCATTCCAGGCGCGTGGAGCCTGCTTCAAACCATACCGGGTTTTGTGTAGCCTGTAGACCTTCTTTTCTCCTTTCTTCACATACCCATCTGGCTGAGAAACATACACTTCTTCATTTAGCTTCCCGTTTAAGAACGCGGATTTCACATCCAGCTGGTAAACTGGGAGTTGGTTTTGGGCTGCAATGGCTAGTATGAATCTGATGGTGGTCATGCGGGCGACTGGAGCAAAGGTTTCATCGAAGTCTTCTCCCGGTCGCTGTGCATAGCCTTTGGCAACAATGCGGGCTTTGTGTTTTACAATTTTTCCTTCTTCATTTTCTTTGGTTTTGTATACCCATTTCAAACCAATGATGGTCTTGTTGGGTGGACACGGGACAAGGGTCCAGGTATGGTTCCTCTGTAATGCCTCCATTTCTTCTTCCATTGCAATTTTCCATTCTTCCTTTTGTGAGGCTTCATTGAAGTTTGAGGGAGAGGATGCGTACCTGGCAATTTTTGTCTGCTGATAAATGTCGTGAAGAGATCTCATCTTTCTGGTCGATGATGAAGATGGCTCCTCATCACTGAGTTCAAGTTCAGGATGGACCTGTAAAGGTACAGGGTGATCGGTAGTGGCAAGGATGGGGCTGAGAGGTTCCAGCTCAACCGACACTGCAGAGGAAGAGGAGCCTTCAACTGAGGCCCAAGGCCATTGGCCTTCTTCATGAAAGGTGACGTCTCTGGAGATCACGATCTTGTTAGTATGAGGATCCAGCAGACGGTAGGCCTTGCTTTCTTCACTATATCCAACTAGAACATACAATTTACTTGTTGCTGCAAGTTTGTCTTTCTTCTCTGTGACGTTGTGAGCATAAGCAGAAGCCCCAAAGGTTCTGAGGTGAGATATGTCCGGTCGGCAATGAAACAGTACTTCATAAGGTGTAGTGGTTAAAAGAGCTTTAGTGGGAACCCTGTTAAGGATAAAAACAGCTGTGGAAGTGGCTTCGGCCCAAAGAGTTTTTGGGCAGTTTTTGTGTGACATCATTGTTCTTCCCATCTCAACAATGGTTCGGTTCCTTCTTTCTACTACCCCGTTTTGCTGTGGTGACCCAGGTGAGGTTAATTCTCTTCTTATTCCCTTTGTATTACAGAACTGAATGAATTCAGTCGACAGGAATTCTCCGCCTCTATCACTCCTCAAGGCCTTTATTCTGGTCTCTAGTCGATTCTCAATGATGGCGGTGAAGGTTTTGAAATGGGAAATAGCATCAGACTTGTGTTCAAGGAAAGATATCCACATGTATCGGGAGTGATCGTCTACAATAAGCATGTAATAAAGTTTTCCACCTAAAGAGCTTGTGGGGCTGGGTCCCCAGAGATCTATATGCAGAAGCTTAAGAGGAGAGGCAGTTCTCCTGTGGGCATGATTTGGGAAAGGCTGCCTGTGTGACTTACCAGAGGCACAAGAGACACAGTGATGATGATGTATTGGTATGGATGGTAGACCTTCAACAAGCTTAAGGTCTAAGATAGTTTTCATGTAGGCAAAATTCAGATGGCCCAATCGGTGGTGCCATAAAAGATCGGGAGGTGATGGTTGACTGCAGGCAAATGCTTGTGGGTTGTGAGGGCTTAGATAAGTGATGAAGAGGTTGTTGGTATTCAAGGTGGCAGAAATAAAAGGTGAGCTTTGGTGTGGTTCAAAGATGTGGCAAATGGCTTTATTGTGATCAAAAGTGATGGGGTATTTTTCCTTTAGGAACTGTCCTGTGCTTAGGAGGTTCTGTGTGAGGGCAGGGCAAAGATAGACATTGTGAATGAGTCTTCTGTTTCCTTGAGCGTCCAATACTGCTATTACACCTTTTCCTACTATTTCTTCAATCTTTCCATTTCCTAATGTTACACTGGATTTGTAGGATTCATCCAAGGAAACAAACCAGTTCCTGTGGTTCACCATATGGCAGGAGCACCCACTGTCAATGCATCATGAGTTGTGTAATTCTGTGGTGGGAGAAGTGGTGCAGGTGAGAACATATTGATGTGTGTTGTCAAGGATGAACTTGGCTTCTTCTTCTTTGGGTTTCTGCCACCAGCAGTTTTGGGCAGAGTGATTAGGCAGTCTGCATTTGGTACACCTCCACTAACAGTCCTTGGGTTCATGATTAGTTTTCTTGCAAATAATGCAGGGTTGGGTATGGTGGGATTGATTGTGTTGAAAAGTAGGTTGAGACTGATGAGATTGACGGTTTGGTTTGTGGCTTGGAGGATAGTTTGGATGTTTTCCCGACATAGAGAATGGCTTGTTTTGATATCCTTGTTGTTGGTTTGGATCACCTTTTTTCTTCTCTTCATTCTTCCTTATAATGACCTTTGTAAAGAACACTTGATCCAGCGAGGAGCTCTGACCCATCATTAGGTCTTCATGGGATTGAAGTGAGCCCATGAGCTCTGTGATGGTGAGAGTTTCTAAATCTTGAGCCTCCAATATTGCTGAAACAATATGGATGTAAGATCTGGGGAGAGATCTCAATATTTTTTCTACTACTTGTTGGTCATCTAGCACTCCCCCTAGATTCCTTATTTGATTGACTATCCCCGTGGTTTTAGCAAAATACTCTTGTATATTCCGCCCTTCTTTCATAATTAGTGCATCAAAGTTTCTTTTAAAAGTTTGAAGTTTTATCTTTATTACCTTTTTACTTCCTTGGTATTCATTTTGGAGCCTGCTCCATGCCTCCTGAGATGTTTTTGACCCCATTATTCTGGGGTAGATGCTTGTTGCGACTGCTTGTTGTATCAGGTGTAGCGCACGACAATCACGCATTCTTTCTTCCTTTGAAATTGGTGGTTTGGGGCCTTCAGAAGTGATATCCCAGAGGTCCTGTGAGATGAGAAAAGTCTGCATTTTCTCACTCCAGTATTCATAAAATTCCCCGGAGAAGACAGGGATAGCGGCGTTGGTGAAGCCAGGTGTATTGGTAGATGATGAAGCCATGGGTTTAGGTAGAGAGTAGATGACTCTCGATGACCTCTAAGCCTCCCGGTGGCTCTGATACCACTGTTAGGAAACAAATGAAGGCTAGAGAGGTAGGGAAGAAGAACAGAGTAAATGTGATATCAAAATGTTACTGTTTTCAATTGTCTCACATCAAAAAGTTGTCATTAGCATATATTTATACTAATGATGGTTTACATTAGTTAATGGCCTCTTAAAGGTTACAATTAATAAAAAGCAGAAACGAGGAGGTGGCTGCATCGACATCTGGTATTTTCTTTTCGACTTCTGATTTTCTGCTTCGTCTTCCGCTTCGTCTTGATGGCGCCGTGCTTCATTATTCTTCAGAACGGCCGTTTCCTCTCGCTGGCCTCCCGCCGGCCCGGGTTCTCAAACATAGCCTAAAAGGGGCTAGCGAAGCCGTCGCCGGGCACTGCCTCTCTTGGCCCGATAAAACTATCTATTAAAATAATTTATATGATATTATTATATTTATATGGTACCTGTGTATTAGCATGTGCAGCAGGCTGGCTAGAGGAAAGCATGGAATGCCGCCCCAACATCCCTGTCCCACTGCCCAACAGTTGCTGTTTCCTAATGGCGCCTTGTGCATCCATGGATGTAGAGGAAGGAGAAACTATGGGAGAGGACAGATTTGGAATTTGGGGGTTCGGAGGGGAAATTTGGTGGCCGCTGCTGTTTGGAGGCTTGAGAGACTTAGCCGGGGCTGCAGATGTTGATTGCTTCATGGCCATGACAAACTGCAGGTCTATCTTTTCTAACGGCGACAAGGGCTCCGATCGCTGGATCTCCGGTTGCATCACCAAGCTGGAAGTTGGAGACATGAGATTGCTTTGCTGCTGAGACATAGCTGGCGTCTTCGCCGGGAAAAGTGGGGCTCCGTAGAGTTTCATTTGGTTGCCGCCGCAATTTGGAGGCTGGAGACGCTTATCCGGCGCGGCAGATGCTGATTCCTCCACCGCCATTCTGGAGATTCTGCTTGGATTGAACTAAGGGTTACAAATCAGTTCGAATCGAAGCGAGAGCGAGAGAGAAGAAGAAGTGGTAACCTAGGGTGGGTTTGTGCAGATGCGCCGGTGCCGGCTACTACAATATGGCGGCGTCGATAGCCACAAACCCTAACCCCATTATATAAAACTTGCTGGTGTGATTTGAAATTGGGGATGGTCCATAGCAGATTATCAACTTGATCGAAACACGTGTAATCTTATATAGATACGGGCATCTATGCACGGGCTATGCTCGTGCTTGATGCTCTCTGGCGGCCTTCGGCCGCATCAGGCGGGCTTCACCCGCCTGCGCACGGGCTTCATGCTCTCCGGCGGCCGAACTTCGGCCGCATCAGGCGGGCTTCGCTCGCCTACGCACGGGTTTCGCCCGTACTCAATGCTCTGGACTGTCTTCCGCCGCATAGAAGGTGACCCCGCTTCCATCTTACGTTATATATATATACTATACATTTTTATCTCAATGCATAGCATGCATTTATAAAGTCATGAAAAGGAAATTAAAACATGCACCGAGCATCACCACCACTATGTCGTCCATGCCCATCCTTCTCTCTCATCATCATCTTAGAAAGAGAAAGACATAGAGAGAGAGTGAGGGGGGCATCAGCCGCGGCCATCAGGAAATTACTGCATTATTAAATAAGATAATAAAATATTATATATCTTCTGATCTTCACCGCCTATAACACAAAAGTCGCAACCCTCTCTCTCCCCCTCTCTCTCCGCCTAAACTCTCTCTTTCTTTCCCCTCCACCGGAAATAGGTTTAGGAGCATGGGCGGAACTAGCCCTGGGTACGGTAGGGCACGTGCCCGAGCGGTTTTTTCCGCGATTTTCACCGGGGGAGAATGAATCCCGTCGCTAAGCCTGCTGCTCCTGTGCCCTAGCCCGTCGCTGCTCCCGTACCCTAGCCCGCCAAGCGTCGATGACGATTTGCACCGATGTAGCCCGCCAGACTTCGCACCGGTGCGAAGTCTGGCGGGCTGCAGCGGTGCAAAGTTTGGCGGCCTGCAGCAGTCCAGATTTCAGTCCAGATTTCACAAATCTGGACTGATTTCAGTCCATATTTCGGTGTGAAATATTTGCAAAAAAAATTTCAGGGCCGCCGCCCCCGAACCCCCGCTCAAGGTGCGCTGCCCCCCCCCCCCCCCCCCCGAACCCCCCAAATTGACAGTACTTAGATTGTGCCCGTGCGACTTCAAAATCCTAGTTCCGCCGCTGTTTAGGAGAGCTATTGTATTTTGTTTGTTTAATGATTACACAAAGTAACGGATGAGATCTGATAGAGTTCAATCGGACAGTCACTAATATTGTGATGGCTTTTAAAACATGGCTTCTAAATGCCAAGTTATATTTCTTTATAATAGTAGTTTAGATATGCACCACCGAGTTTTTAGTATGAAATTTGAGGAATGATTTTTGTGGTCCTGAGGACGAGAAATTTTTGCGTCCGGAACCCGAACTCCGGGTTCCCTCTTTCCGGCGGCACCGAGTAGGTTCGCAAATCCCGATGGATTTTTAAATTTTGGTAACCACCATTGCTTTTTCCACGCGGCAAGAAAGGCAGACCCTAGGACAGAGATTTCGGAATGGGTTACGGACGCAAAAATTTCCCCTTGAGAACACCCACACCGATCACGGTTGGTATAATCGTAACGACTAATCGATTAACCTCCTGAACTGGCTATCGGCAAATTGGGGTAGAGTTATCGAAGGAATTCATGTAGCAGGTATAATTCTACAGACTGGTTTACAATCCTCACTGACTAGTAAATAGTAAAAAAAAATTGTGATTTTTTCAAATTTGATCTTGTGGTAGTTGGACCATGATCAAAACACTGATTCACGGGTGTTCGGTCCAGATCAAGTTAAGACGTCGATTTGGGGCTTATATAACGGGTTTGGACTTATTTCTCTCTTTCATACTTCATTTTTTGTTTGAGGGAGAGAGGAGTGAGGAGGTGGTCTATTTTAAAGGAAAAAAATTCGTCCGAAAAAACCCTCTGCGAGACCAATTAGAGCAACAAGTGTATGTTGAAATAGTGGGTCCCTTGGAGCACAGATTTACTGTGTGCTGCAGGCCCCACAAAATAGGAGGTTGTGAGTGTATGTCATTGATCGCGGACCGTGTTCTTCTTCCGGATTGCGGACCTAATTATTTCTCCTATTTTGATGTCTTGGCCAAGTTCTTGCCGGATTTTGGAGATCTATGATTGAAGTATGTTGATCGAGACTATTACGAGGTTTTGGTTGGAGGCATATAAGAGAGATCTTCAAGTCATTTTGGAGGAGTATTTAATGGTAGGGGCATCATAGAAAGAAGCTAACAAACTTTCTTCTCCTGATTTTAGAATTGTGTGTAATTGCCACGATTATAATTGCCATCAAGAAAAAAACTAGTTTTGAACATAAAAGTAGATGAAATTCCTCACGTTCACGAACAATTGTTCATAACCGCTGTTGAAATCAAAACTAGGCATCAACGAGAGTTCAGACCTAAGGATGTAGCTTACACTTCTCCCAAACTTGGGCTCCTGACCCATTGCTAGGAACTTGAAAACTGACCCTGGGCTACAGCGTGGAGGTCCCAACACACACCCGGATGATCTCTAGAGCGATTCTCCTCCCAAGTCAGAAAGCTGAGCCGGGCACCTTGGAGAGCCAATTCGGTTGAACCAAAATAACTCAAGGAGGAAGAAGTCAAAAATGAGCTGCCCCTCTCCAAAGGTGCCCACAGAGTCTATTTGTATATTCCTGAACCTAGTCTGTCAACAGCGTAATTCCGCTGCTCTATTTTGCTATATGCAGACCAATTGGGACTGCCAACAGCGTAACTCCGTTGTTCTGAAAGGCTATTTACAGACCTCCAAGGACATCCAGGTAACTTTACCTATGGATCCCACCACCAGGCGAGTGGTTTATGAAGGTGAGCCGAGCATTTGCCTCCTCAACTCCCCGAAGGGCGAGTGGGGGTTTCGCAGGCCCCTCGCCCGATTTGGCGGGAATCCCTCCGTACTTCGGTGCAAGCTATTCTAGTTCTCATGGAAATTCAAGTCAGCTCTAATCTATTTGAGCACAAGTCCATTTCGGGCCAACTATAAACTGACTTCGAGCGAAGCTCGGCTAGGCTCTAACTCAGGTAAATAACATCATACTACAGATTATTTTAGATCATTTAGGCTCTGTTTGGCATGGAGGTGGTGGTGGTCATGAATGTGGCAATTATGAACGAACGCACGACATTGCCTAAAGAATTTCATACATTTTTACGTTCAAAACTAATCTTCCTTTCTTGATGGCGGTCATAACTGTTGTCATGTCAAACATACATTCTGTGATATTTTTATCCAAACTCACCGGAGTAAAAATGCAACGCCAAACCATACCGAGTAATCTTACATGATTTCTATTATTTGAGCTCATGCCAAATTTTCTATTTTAAAGAAAATAATTTCTACTTAGTTAAATATGTGATTATAACCCTAGAATAACCTAATATGCTATTTGTAAACCCTACACAAAAATTCAGCCATTGACAAAACATTCGCTACACTGCATTATTATTTTTTAATGAAAGAGAGACTAGGACTCTCTTTGGGGCAATGATAAAACTGTTGTGAGAAAAATGCAGTGGTGAGAATAGAGCTATCACGAAAGCACTAATAAGAAAACTGCAGACGGTTTGAAGAATCTCTTGATGCTAATGAGAAAGTTGTTAAAAATGATATTTTTTATAAATTGTAGACGGTTTGAAGAATCTACTGATGTTAATGAAAAATGTTGTTGTTAAAAATTATATTTTATATCTAACTGTTTGACATAACAACTTTCTCAATTTTATTACACCCACAAAACTATACACCCTAAATACATACAAATAATACACATTCATATTACCTGACAAATAGAAAAACAATCCGTTTCATTCAAAACCAATAAAGGATCCTCCTTTGAATATCATTTGTTAGTTTTCTAAGCATATCTAAGTATCTTTTGTTAAATAAATTGTTAACGTATATTTGAGCATATAACGGGTTCGGAGACTTAACGGGTCGGTTCGGATACACAAATATCCGATACACGTATTAACCCTAAGGTTTTTTATATAAACCTAAGCTAGCGGCAACGGGGAGGCAGTTCCACTGTGACCATCACCCAGGATGCTTCGAGCGACCTAATAATCTCGAAGTTGAGCCCTAGTCGCTTGTAATCTCGTGCACTGGTAATCCCAAAAATTTTCCGACCGCCTGGAACTTTTCTTGTACAACCCCATATTCGCTGGGTAGGACCAAGAAGCTTCAGTGGTCTGAGTTGGGCTAGCCTCAGGCTAGCCCAAGGGCAAATCAACAGAGTTCCCGCTTCTTAAGGGGCTCCCGCCTAGCTGTAGGCGAGACCCTTCGCGCCAGGCTTCGGGCTTCAGGCTAGACGAGCTTCTGCCTTGAGGGAGCTTCCTCCCAGAGGTAGGCGAGAGGGCATTGGGTGAGCCTTCAACGACAATGGCATTAAGACCACCAAGGGCGAGAACCTTCTTGGCCGGAGCTCTCGCCAAGGTAAGCTCAATTGGGACCCGGCGAGAGCCTTCTCGGCCGGAGTTCTCGCCAGGTGGGTCCATGTGGTAGGGTATGGCGCCCAGGAAAAGATTATTTTATTATTTCATTATCCTCGGGTAAAATTACCTATATGCCCCTGGGATGACATTGGAATTCGGCTATTGGCAGACCCGTCAGGGGTATTTCAGTATTTTCAGGTCAAGGGAAGGCTATAAATAGACCCATAAGGGCTCTTTGGAAAGCAGACTTTCATTATTCTCCAACTCTAGTGCTTTTTGAAGAGCTCCCAGCCCAGCATTTGGCTTTGGAGGGGAAGCTCTCAGAGATCTTCCGGGTGTGAGGTGGGACCTCCCTGCTGAGGCTTTGGGTCAGTCTTAGGACCTTAGCAGCCAGTCAAGGGTCGAGGTTTGAGAGAAGTAGGCGTCGGCTGCACCCTGGTTTGTGAACATTCGTTGAGGTCATTTTTGGCTTCAACAGTTCTGGTGCGGTGAGCGTGGAAGCAGTCGGTGCAAGAAAATCTTGAGTCAAGTCCCATGGCAGGAGGTGAAGGTGAAGGATCTGGCGCAGGAGGATCCCCCACCCGGGGAGAGGAAGCAACAAGAAAGATGTTAGAGGACTTCAGGCGAGAGGTCCTGCAAACGATCAGCTTGGCCTTCTCGGCAAGGAATGAGTGGGAGACGCCGCAGGTTCCAGTGGAGGTGGTCCCGCTGTTAGGCGAGAACGCCCCAGGGCAGCGCCCCGGGAAGGAAGTCCCGGTGGAGGCAGACGAGAGGGATGTGGCAGCGCGAGAGCTCTTCCCAGGCCAGCGTCCCAGAAAGGAAGTTCCGATGGATCTGGGCGAGAGGGAGGCGACAGTGCGGGAGCTTTTCCCCGGGCACGGTCTCGCGGATCGGTCCAGCCAGCCGAGGTCGCGGGACGTGCCCTCTCGCCAGGCAGGGGGAGAGACCCCTTTTAGTGAGCTCATTATCTCGGCTCCAGTGCCGGAGGGGTTCCGGGAGCCGGATATGACCTACTACACCGGGAAGGATGACCCGGTTCAGCACGTGCAGTGGTTCGAAGATGTGGTGTCGATCAGACAAATGTCGGATGCCTTCAAGTGTAGGCTTTTTGCCATCACTCTGAAAGAGAAGGCCAGGGACTGGTTCCACCAGTTGTCGGCGAGCTCAATCTACAGCTTTGAAGATCTGCGCAGGGGTTTTCTGTTGAGGTTCTCGACTTCGAAGAAGCGGAAGAAGGAGGCTGAGTGCCTGTTTGCAGTAAGGCAGAGGCCGGAGGAGACATTGGGTCATTACGTCGACCGATTCCAAGAGGAGATTCTCCTGGTCCAGGAGGTCCCGGGGTACGCACTGATGCTTGCCTTCATCCTGGGGCTGAGACCGGGATTTTTTAGCATGGAGTTGAAGAGATTGCCCCCTCTCTCTTTTGAGGAGCTCATGGAGAGGGCGGCAAAGGAGATAGACTTCGAGAGGGCAAACCCTGCGTTTGCGAGGAAGTTGGCCAGGTTGGCAGAAGATGATGTGAAGGAGCCGGCAGCGGGAAGACAGAGAAAAGTGAGGGAGCAGAGGGAGCCAAGAAAGGATAGGAGGAGAGAAGAACCCCGAGGGCAGGGGCAGTAGCATAGGGGGCCCAGGGAGCTGAACAACCGATTGGGTTGGAGGCCTCAGGAAGGTCGTCCCCAGGGCCAAGGGGGTCTTCAGGGAAGAGACAATTACCGGGAGCAGAGAAGGCTTGAGCAGGGAGGATGGAGGCAGGGACCGAGGGGTCGCTTCCCACCGCCGCAGGAGGCCATGGAGGTGGGAAGAGGAAGAGGAAGAAGAGTTCGAGGAGCCGGGAGAAGGGGAGGAGGAGAAGGAAGAGGGGGCAGGGTGGCGTTGCCCTATTGTGACTTCCATCGGGAGGAAGGTCACGCAACGGCCACCTGCCCAGAGTTTCTGGAGATGAGGGAGGCCAGAGGAGCTGGGAGGCAAGATCCGCCTGCAAGGATCGTTGAGGTGCAGTACGAAGAGGCTGAGGATAGATGTGAAGACAGGGTTGATGTGGGGACCCGGGGGGGATCAGAGTGATCCATGGGGGAGTAGGGATCGATGCAACCCGCAAGGGGAGCCTTCAAACCATATTCCGCAGAGGGGTCGCCTCGACCTCCCTAGCTCCCCCCCCCAGAAGAAAAGATCACCTTCTCATCCACGGATATGCCAGACTACGAAGACCCGTTCTGCGTCGCGCTAGTAATCCAGACGGCGGTGGAGAACTTCACAGTCTCCCGGATACTGGTGGATAACGGGAGCTCGGTGAACGTGATCTTCAAAAAGGCCTTCGACGAGATGAGGGTGGAAGGGAAAAGGGTCCTGGCTTCTGATGGACTGCTTTTTGGTTTTTCTGGAGAGAGGAAGGAAGTAGAAGGAGGAGTGGGCCTGCATGTGAGGCTTGGGGCGTCTCGCGGAACTGTAGGTTCGTGATCATAGATGCCCCCAAGCAGTTACAACGCCATCTTTGGCCGTCCCCTCATCAGCTCCTTTCGCTGCGTCCCCTCCTCGTTTCACCAATGCCTCAAATTCAACAACGGAGGGGTGCAGGTTAGGATCAGGGGGGATCCGAAGGTGGCGAGGCAGTGTTATGTGACAGCAGTCAACACTGTGTCGTTGATGGCTGAGGCGGAGGAACTAGAAAAGGAGATGGCTGGACAAGAAGGAAGTGTCGAGGAGGGGGAGACGAGCCTGGAGGAGGCATTGGAGGTAGCAGGGGAGCAAGTGGTAGAAGTGGAGGAGGCAAGCCCGCAGGAGGCGGAGGAATTAGTGATGGAGGAGGTAGTGAAAGTAGAGGAGATAAGCCTGAGAGAGGCAAGGGAAGAAGAGCAGAGGCAAGGAGAAGGCCTGGTGGAAGCGATGGAGGTTGACGAGGCCGGAGGAGAAGAGCTTGAGCAGGAGGAGGCAAGGGCAGGTTGGGAGCGGTCGAGGCTGGAGCCGGCCGAGGAAGTGATAGAGATGGAGGTGCTCACCAGAGCTGGGCAGGTACAGAAGGTGCGGGTCAGCGGAGGCTTGAGCCTCGAGGATCAGGAGCGGATGCGAGCCTGCATCCAAAGCAACATCAATATCTTCGCTTGGAGCACGGCAGACATGTCGGGCATCAACGCGGACGTGGCTTGTCATCGCCTGAACCTGGACCCCAGGACTCGCCCCATACGCCAGAAGATGAGGGCCATCGCCACCAAGCTGGAGGAGCCCATCCGAGAGGAGGTCAAGAAGCTCCTAGAGGCAGGCTTCATCTCAGAGATCCAGTATCCAGGCTGGATTTCCAATGTGGTAATTGTAAAGAAAGGGGGAGGAAAATTGCGTATGTGTATCGACTTCTCTTTGTTGAATAAATCATGTCCAAAAGATTGCTACCCCCTGCCTCGAATCGAAACGCTGGTTGATTCAGCCGTCGGTTTTTCTGTTATGAGTTTTTTGGATGCTTTTTCAGGTTACCACCAGATCCGGATGCACCCTCCCGATGTCAAGGATGTTTCCTTCATCACGAGAGAGGGGTGCTTCAGCTATAAAATGATGCCCTTTGGTTTACAAAACACAGGGGCAACATACCAATGCATGATGGATCGGGTCTTTCAAGATCAAAGGGGAAAGAATCTAGAGGTCTATGTCGATGACCTGATGGTCAAAATCAAGTGCGTGAATTCACATCTGCGAGACTTAGAAGAAACATTCGCCACCCTGCGGAGATTCAAGATGAGGTTGAACCCCTTGAAGTGTGTCTTCGGGGCTAGTCGCGGGAAGTTCCTCGGACACCACTTGACTCCGGCGGGGGTAGAACCTAACCCTGACAAGGTTAGGGCTATCTTAGATTTGGAATCACCTCGCAGCGCCAAAGAAGTCTAGCGTCTAACCGGAAAGTTGGCCGGGCTAAGCAGGTTCCTCTCCCGGTCCGGGGATAGGTGCTCTTCTTTCTTTAAAGTGCTTTGTGGTAACCAGGTGTTCGAATGGACGGTCGAATGCGAAGAGGCCTTCCAAGGGCTGAAGAGGCAACTCTCCCAAGCTCCGCTACTTCAAATCCCAAAGGAGGGGGAAGATCTAGCCTTGTATCTCGGGGTGGGGATAGAGGCTGTGAGCTCCGTCTTGGTTAGGGAAGAAGGGAAGAAACAGCTACCCGTCTACTACGTAAGCCGAATCTTGAGAAAGACGGAGCTCTGATACCCCATCCTAGAGAAGCAGGCATATGCCTTGATCGTCTCGGCTAGGAAGCTTCGTCCTTACCTTCAAGCGCACTCGATTAGGGTGGTAACCGACCATCCCCTTCGCAAGGTCTTCGAGGGGGTAGAGCACTCAGGAAGGCTGGCAAAGTGGTCCATCAAACTCAGCGAGTTCGACATCTCTTTTGTTCCGAGACTCTCCATCAAAGCTCAGGCCATGGCGGACTTTATGGCAGACTATGTCACTGAAGCTGAGAAAGAAGAGCCGAAGCCGCAGGAAGCGTGGAGGATGATGGTCGATGGGGCCTCGGGAAAGCACTCCCTGGGAGGGGGTGCAGTGTTGGTGAGTCCTCAAGGGGTTACCATAGAACAGGCGGTGGCTTTCCACTTCCCCGTAACCAATAATCAAGCGGAGTATGAGGCTGTGATAGCCGACCTTCGATTGGCAAAGGAGTTGGAGATTCAGGATGTGGAGACCTTCACCGACTCGATGGTGGTAGCATCGCAGATCCGAGGGGAGTTTGAGGCTCGGGAGCCTACCCTCGTGAAGTATCTATCCAAGGTAAGGGCAATCATCAGAGGTTTCCGTTCTTTCTCTATTCAACATGTTCCTAGGGAGGAAAGCACAGCAGCTGATCGATTGGCAAAGTTTGGGCCTCGGGGAGGAGGAACCTTAACTGAACTATTCCGACCGGCAATTGAAGAAGGGGAGTTGATGGAGGTAGGTTGGCGATCCTCATGGGTAGACCCGTTGGTGACCTTCCTTACCACAGGCGAGCTGTAAGAGGAGGTCAAGGATGCGAAGAGCTTCAGGCGAAAGGCAGCCTACTACCTGATGCTGGAAGGGGGCTTACACCGGAAGATGTTGTCGGGGCTCCTTGCGAGATGTGTGATCGAGGAGGAGGCCCCGAGGATCCTGGAATAGGTACATTCGGGAGAGTGCGACAGTCACTCAGGAGGAAGGACGTTGGAGGCAAGGGTGATAAGGCAAGGGTATTTCTGGCAGACCTTGAGGAAGGATGCAGTTGAGTTTGCGAAGAGATGCCTAAAGTGTCAAGTGTACGCTCCCCTCCAGCTATTGCCCGCTCAAAGGCTTCGAAGCATCACGGCACCATGACCCTTCGCCATTTGGGGCATGGATCTAGTTGGACCCTTTCCTCCAGCTAGCGGGCAGAGGAGGTTCCTCCTAGTCATGATCGATTACTTCTCAAAGTGGCTGGAGATCAAAGCTCTAGCCAAGGTTACCTCCCAGGTCATCAGGAACTTTGTTTGGGGGGAAATCATATGCAGGCATGGGCTACCCCAAGCGATAGTGACGGATAATGGTCCCCAGTTTGCCAGCGAAGAGTTCATCAGCTTCTGTACTCAATTGGGGATAGACCTCAGGTTTGCCTCTGTCCATCACCCCCGGAGCAATTGCCAGGTGAAAGCGGCGAACAAGATCATTGTAAACTTGCTCAAGAAGAAGGTGGAAAACCTGAAGGGTAACTGGGTGGAGCAACTCCCTTTCGTCCTGTGGGCCTTGCGAACAACTCCAAACACGGCCACAGGGGAGACCCCCTTCAAGCTCTCTCATGGATGTGATGTTGTCCTCCCGGTGGAGTTCGAGGTTCGGTCTCCACGGGTCACGACCGTGGGTGAAGGAAACGAAGCTTGGAGGTTGGGGAACGAGGAAGAGTTGCGTCTCTCGTTAGATATGGTGGAAGAGCTGCGGGATGTTGCTGTCATTAGGCAAGAAGAGATCAAACGGCGAATGGCCAGGTACTTCGATAAGCACATTAGAGTCAAGCAATTCGCCGAGGGGGACCTAGTGCTGAAAAAGGTCGGCGCGGCAGGAAGGTCGGCCCCGGTTGGCAAGCTCAACCCCAGCTGGGAAAGGCCTTACATAGTAGAGAAGACTCTGGCTAATGGGGGTTACAACCTCCAGGATGTGGAGGGAAGGACCTTGAGCCACACCTGGAGCAGTGATGACTTAAAACGCTTCTACCCGTAAGGGGAGAGAAGGATTGTAATGTTGTAAATAAATATTATCTTTTCAATGTTACCATTTCAAAACATCGACTGTCTCCAAAAATGTTATCATAATGCTTTTTGCTTTGACCGACTATGTCTTCTCATCCTGATGGTAGAATAGGTCTGGTTGAAGGAATCTTCATCAACACCCCGAGCTCAGCTCGGCCCAAGGTAGACCCATTGCGCAGGCTCTCATCTAGCTGGCAGGTCCGAAGGCTCGCCTGTGGGGGAGAGGTTTGGTTTGATCTTCATCAACACCCCGAGCTCGGCTCGGCCCAAGGTAGACCCGCTGCGCAGGCTCTCATCTAGCTGGCAGGTCTGAAGGCTCGCCTGTGGGGGAGAGGTTTGGTTTGATCTTCATCAACACCCCGAGCTTGGCTCGGCCCCAGGTAGACCCGCTGCGCAGGCTCTCATCTAGCTGGCAGGTCCGAAGGCTCGCTTGCGTGGGAGAGGTTTGGTTTGATCTTCATCAACACTCTGAGCTCGGCTCGGCCCCAGGTAGACCCGCTGCGCAGGCTCTCATCTAGCTGGCAGGTCCGAAGGCTCGCCTGTGGGGGAGAGGTTTGGTTTGATCTTCATCAACACCCCGAGCTCAGCTCGGCCCCAGATAGACCCGATGCGCAGGCTCTCATCTAGCTGGCAGGTCCGAAGGCTCGCCTGTGGGGGAGAGGTTTGGTTTGATCTTCATCAACACCCCGAGCTCGGCTTGGCCCCAGGTAGACCCGCTGCGCAGGCTCTCATCTAGCTGGTAGGTCCGAAGGCTCGCATGTGGGGGAGAGGTTTGGTTTGATCTTCATCAACACCCCGAGCTCGGCTCGGCCCCAGGTAGACCCGCTGCGCAGGCTCTCATCTAGCTGGCAGGTCCGATGGCTCGCATGTGGGGGAGAGGTTTGGTTTGATCTTCATCAACACCCCGAGCTCGGCACGGCCCCAGGTAGACCCGCTGCGCAGGCTCTCATCTAGCTGGCAGGTCCGAAGGCTCGCCTGTGGGGGAGAGGTTTGGTTTGATCTTCATCAACACCCCGAGCTCGGCTCGGCCCCAGGTAGACCCGCTGCGCAGGCTCTCATCTAGCTGGCAGGTCCGAAGGCTCGCCTGTGGGGGAGAGGTTTGGTTTGATCTTCATCAACACCCCGAGCTCGGCTCGGCCCCAGGTAGACCCGCTGCGCAGTCTCTCATCTAGCTGGCAGGTCCGAAGGCTCGCCTGTGGGGGAGAGGTTTGGTTTGATCTTCATCAACACCCCGAGCTCGGCTCGACCCCAGGTAGACCCGCTGCGCAGGCTATCATCTAGCTGGCAGGTCCGAAGGCTCGCCTGTGGGGGAGAGGTTTGGTTTGATCTTCATCAACACCCCGAGCTCGGCTCGGCCCCAGGTAGACCCGCTGCGCAGGCTCTCATCTAGAGGTCCCTCGCCTGCGCAGGCTCTCATCTAGCTGGCAGGTCCGAAGGCTCGCCTGTGGGGAAGAGGTTTGGTTTGATCTTCATCAACACCCCGAGCTCGGCTCGGCCCCAGGTAGACCCGCTGCGCAGGCTCTCATCTAGCTGGCAGGTCTGAAGGCTCGCCTGTGGGGGAGAGGTTTGGTTTGATCTTCATCAACACCCCGAGCTCGGCTCGGCCCCAAGTAGACCCGCTGCGCAGGCTCTCATCTAGCTGGCAGGTCCGAAGGCTCGCCTGTGGGGGAGAGGTTTGGTTTGATCTTCATCAACACCCCGAGCTCGGCTCAGCCCCAGGTAGACCTGATGTGCAGGCTCTCATCTAGCTGGCAGGTCCGAAGGCTCGCCTGTGGGGGAGAGGATTGGTTTGATCTTCATCAACACCCCGAGCTCAGCTCGACCCCAGGTAGACCCGCTGCGCAGGCTCTCATCTAGCTGGCAGGTCCGAAGGCTTGCCTGTGGGGGAGAGGTTTGGTTTGATCTTCATCAACACCCCGAGCTCGGCTCGGCCCCAGGTAGACCCGCTGCGCAGGCTCTCATCTAGCTGGCCCAAGGTAGACCCGCTGCGCAGGCTCTCATCTCGCTGGCAGGTCCGAAGGCTCGCTTGTGGGGGAGAGGTTTGGTTTGATCTTCATCAACACCCCGAGCTCGGCTCGGCCCCAGGTAGACCCGCTGCGCAGGCTCTCATCTAGCTGGCAGGTCCGAAGGCTCGCCTGTGGGGGAGAGGTTTGTTTTGATCTTCATCAACACCCCGAACTCGGCTCGGCCCCAGGTAGACCCGCTGCGCAGGCTCTCATCTAGCTGACAGGTCCGAAGGCTCGCCTGTGGGGGAGAGGTTTGGTTTGATCTTCATCAACACCCCGAGCTCGGCTCAGCCCCAGGTAGACCCGCTGCGCAGGCTCTCATCTAGCTGGCAGGTCCGAAGGCTCGCCTGTGGGGGAGAGGTTTGGTTTGATCTTCATCAACACCCCGAGCTCGGCTCGGCCCCAGGTAGACCCGCTGCGCAGGCTCTCATCTAGCTGGCAGGTCCGAAGGCTCGCCTGTGGGGGAGAGGTTTGGTTTGATCTTCATCAACACCCCGAGCTCGGCTTGGCCCCAGGTAGACCTGCTGCGCAGGCTCTCATCTAGCTGGAAGGTCCGAAGGCTCGCTTGTGGGGGAGAGGTTTGGTTTGATCTTCATCAACACCCCGAGCTCGGCTCGGCCCCAAGTAGACCCGCTGCGCAGGCTCTCATCTAGCTGGCAGGTCCGAAGGCTCGCCTGTGGGGGAGAGGTTTGGTTTGATCTTCATCAACACCCCGAGCTCGGCTCGGCCCCAGGTAGACCTGCTGCGCAGGCTCTCATCTAGCTGGCAGGTCCGAAGGCTCGCTTGTGGGGGAGAGGTTTGGTTTGATCTTCATCAACACCCCGAGCTCGGCTCGACCCCAGGTAGACCCGTTGCGCAGGCTCTCATCTAGCTGGCAGGTCCGAAGGCTCGCCTGTGGGGGAGAGGTTGAGTTTGATCTTCATCGACACCCCGAGCTCGGCTCGGCCCTAGGTAGACCCGCTGCGCAGGCTCTCATCTAGCTGGCAGGTCCGAAGGCTCGCTTGTGGGGGATAGGTTGAGTCCTTGACTCTTGGTCCTTGGTTCTTGATTTGTAGTTACTCTGCATTACAACGAGCTCGGCTTGGCCCCAGGTAGACCCGCTGCGCAGGCTCCCATCTAGATGACAGGTCTGAAGGCTCGCCGGTGGGGCATAGGTTTAGTTTGTTGGAAGATGTTTTGACACGGCCCTGGCCTAGATCGGAGACGAGGCCCTAAAGGTCTCGGCCAGTAGAGGTCTCGGCCCGAAGGTCTCGGCTAGGGGGACCTCGCCGAAGAAGGCTTCCGGCAGACCTGGGCAGGACGACCTAATCGATAGCGCAAGGCTCCCGCCTAATTGATCTCTAAGGAAGGTTACCCTAAGGAGACTAAGGGTCTCGGCGGAAGCCCGCGCGGAAGTCACTTGGCTGACTAACCTACTCATTCAAGCAAACACATCGACAGCGAGAAGTAAAACATCGCATTATATTTAATAATAAATTGCAGGAGTTTGGAGCTTCTCGCTCATTACAAAAGAGAATAATAACAAAAGAAAAGACCCTATAAGGGGGCGCGCTGTAATCACCGCTGGTTCTCTCGCTCGAATCCTCGCCGGATCCCTCACCAGAGCTCGCCTCGGACGTCTTGCCGGCAGCGGTAGAAGGCTTCGGGATGTCCGAGGGCGGGGAGTCGGGCGCGCCTGGAGGCTTCGGGATGGAGTCGAAGAGCCATGGAAGGAGTTGGTCGGCAATTATGGTCTCGCCCGCCTCCTACAGCAGCTTTCCGTCCCGCAACGTCTCGAGGGTGAGCTTGACGGTGGCCTGGGCATTCTCCTGCAGCAGCTTGTCGATGTCGTACTCCGAGAAGTAGCGACTCTTCAGCCTTTCGTCAAGCGTTGGAGGAGGCGGGCCTTTCGCCGCTTCCGCACGCCGGAGTTGGTCCCTCAGCAGGACGTTCTCGCAGCGCACGTCAGCCAGCTCTACGCGGAGTGCCATGGATGGGACGGAATCCTGTGTAAAAGAGATCAGCTCAGAGAAATGTTGCACAAACGTGGCTTCAATAAGCGAGAACAGGGGTCCAGGAAGGTCTCGCTTACCTCGGCTGCGGGGCGTAGGGATAGCAGTTGTTGAGCATTCGCCAGCTCCTGCTGAGCACTCGCGAGCTCTTTCTCCAAGGCACGCGCTTGTGCCACCGCTCCCTCCCTCGCCTTGTACATATCTGTGAAATTCTTATCTATGCTGATGCTCCGGCGAGCGCACATGTGCGCGAGCTCGAACCCGCGCAGCAGGGCCCGGGTGGAGTCGAAGGCCAAGAGTCGGGTGGGCATCTGGTTGTAGACGCTGGCGTCCTCTCGGTTGTAGAGGTCGTAGCCTAGCGAGAAGGCCTCGCTAGTGACCTCGTCTCGCTCCGCCCAGCTGGGAAGGAGCGTCGAAACCTTAATCAGGTTGGACGTGTGGTCCCACTGGAGCTGAGGCTTCCCCTCAGCGTCGAGGTACTTCATGCAGAAACCGTAGTTTCTGTGCCCTTTCGGCACCTCCTTGGGCGGAGTCCGGGCAGAGGTCTCGGCAACGGCCCCTTCTCCCCCAGCCTCGCTTGCGGCCGGTGGGTTCTCGGCGGAAGCCTCGGCACGGCTCCTGGCAGCAGCATCCATCTCGCTGGCCCTCTGTAGAAGCCCTTCGAATGACCTGTCCGGGGGGGGGGGGGAGATTGGACGGGCGAGACTTCCAAGGATTTCCCCTTCTCGGCAGCAGACGGCTTTGGCCTCTTCAACGATCGGAGGGCGGGAATGGTGCCTTTCAACTTCTTGGCTTTTGGCGGCAAGGGCTGAGCCGGTTCATCCCGGCAGGCGCGAGCGCTAGCTCTCGCGAGAGCGAGAGAATCTCTCGCGGCCCGACTCTCGGCACCCTAGACCTCAACCAAAGGTTGGCGCAGGGGGACCTCCCGCTCTCCTGCAAATTTGCCACTATTCAACACAAGAAGATCCTGACAAGGAATCAAATCTAGGGCAAGACCATACCTTCGCCCGGGTGGACGGGAGGAAGGGAGTCGACGTCTCGCCGGAGGAAGTGGACGTCGAAATCCTTCGTGCCAAAGAACTCCAGAATTGCGCTCTCGCGCGACCCCAGAGCGGGCGGCTTATAGGCGGCATCCTCGTACTATACAGGCTGGAGCGGGACGTTGCCGAAGTCGCCGGTGACGTAGACGAACTTCTCGCCCCAGTGGTGATGTTTGTTGGCGAGACCGGTGGTCTTGAGCAGCTGCCCGGAGAAGAAGACCACCCCTCCTTTGCGCGGAAGTTGAACAGCTTCCGGAAGATTGGCAGGCTGAACTCGATCCTCTCGGATCGCATGTAGCATATGAACGCCGCAAGGATTGCGACGGAGTTCGGGTTCAGCTGGGCGGGAACTACCCCGTAGTAGCAGAGAGCTTGGCGAATCTCCGGCCAGAGGGGAAGGCGGAAACCCACCTCGAAATGTTCAAGGGGGATGGCAAGCTCTCCCGCCCCCGGGGTATTCACCTTGTCATTATTACCCGGGTTCCTCGCCGAGAAGCCCGCAGGAATGAAGCGGTTGACGATCATGTTGTACTCGTCCACGGTAAGGGTGCAGGAAGGAAAGAGATACTTTCGGAACGCTTCCGCGCAATGAGCGCGAACCTCGTTCTCGCCCGGCATTTTGGTTTATGGGTAAGAGCGAGAGCTATAGAGAGATAGAGGCGGAAGCAAGAGTGCGAGAGCAATGAAAGGGAGTTGAGGTTCCGGATCGGAGAAGTAAATGCGGTTGGTGGACTTCCCCATTTATAGGGAACCGTGATCATTACGGCTTTGTCCGATAGAGAGAGAAGATAACGGCGGAGTACAGCTGTCACGATCTGGGCCGGCGACGCCTCGGTTTTCCCCCTAGGTATGACAGGAATCAACACTCGTTTCTAATCAGCGCAAGCATCCTAGTTTCGGCGCAAGCATCCTAGTTTCGGCACAAACATCCTAGTTCTGGCACATATTCTTAAAATCGCAGCACAATAAAAGAAGAGACGGATAATGGCATGCTCTCGCTGGCGAGAGCTGAATAAAATTGACAATAATAATTGTTATTACAAACAAGCATGAAGGTACATTAGCAGAAAGGGAGGCTACGAAGAGAGAAGAGGCGAGATCTAGAGGACTAGTAGGGTTCCCAGCGCCATCGTCCTCGTTCCCGCCGCCTAGTTCTTGGAGGCACCAACGGATTGAAATAGGATGACAGGGTGGTACACCCTAGGTTGATCCGCCGAGCATGATCCCGGATCTGCGCGATGCATCTCCCTGGCGAAGACTCGGCAGTAGGCCCTCCTGGTCGATCAGTCTCGCCCAAGAAGAAATCTCGCTCCAGAGCTTCCAGCCTTTGCTCCACGGATTCGCGGAACACTTTCGCCGCGGCGGTATGAGCACGGTCTCGCTGGATGAGCTTGGACAAAAGGGCCGAGATCTTCCTCCTTCGCCCCTTCGCGTTCCCGTCGCTGTTCAAGGTTTCTTCTATCTCGCCAGACGAAGGGAGGGGGGAGCCCTCGCCATCTTCTTCTTCTTCTCCCTCTTCTCCCTCGTTGGCTCCCGACCGCAAGCTGGGATCCCCTGCAAAAGAGCGCCCAAGGATTTGATTAAGGCATAACGATTAGCTGACAAGAATGGCTCGCATACCTGCAGTCCAGCGAGAACCATCGACTGACGTCGAACGAGAAGGCCCGACCCCCCCATCAGTTCCATAAAGGAGGTGAAGAGGCTTGCCTCGCCCCTGGAGGATTGGCTTGCGCACGATGATCCCGGCCTGGCCGGAAGCATGGGGGGAGTTATCTTCTCTCAAGGGATGATCGGCATCCTTGGGAGTAGCGGAAGGTTCAGAAGCCACCCTTCCCGCCTGCAGGGCGGGATTAGCCCCTAGGGGAGGCATTTCAACAGTTCTCGCCTCATCTTCCCGGGTGACGAGACCCGGGTCAGCGGAAGCTGGCACTGCGAGAAGACAGTTCAGAAAAGAAAGGGCATGGTTAAAGTATTGAGAAGTGACAGAAAATGTACCTATCATCCGGGTCTCGACCGAAGGAATTACCTCCGAGACCCTCGTTTGATCCTGAGGAGGGGGAGCTGACAAGTCTGGGGGAATCGGGGAAGACCCGGCGTTGTCATTTGGAACAGACTCCTGCGATAGGTCACGTTAGCTATTGGTCCTATAACGCAATCATCTCGGTAGGTATGGTCGGAAGGCATACCTTTTGCGGGGAGGGGTCCCCCGCGGGATTTGGAGTAGGAGAAGGTGGATCCCTGTTTTCGCGAGCAAGGTCTCATCGGACCACTTTCGCTTTTCTCTTTTCTTTTTTCTTCTTCGGCTCAGAAGGATCAGCGGTTGGAGGTTTCCTCGATAGCCAGGGTGCTACCGCAGCACTGTTAGCCAGAGCTCGCGCCTGAGCCGCGATTAAACGATCTTGAAGGTCCTGCGGAAGTGGCTTGGCAGCGCGTTTAGCATACATCGTGGTCTCGCGCAAAAAATCCCAGGCGAGAGCTCAGTCAAGAAAAAGTAGTTCAGAGGCAAGACTTATGGTCGCCTGTCAGCGCGTATTTATAGCTGCAGTAGGGCCCACCGAAAGATTCTCTTGGCTGACAGGCACGTGTCCAGCGAATATTTTGGGGTTGGACTTGTCTTGTCGAGCGCAGGGCTAGCTCGAAAAGAGCGGGGATTGTGTACAACCCCATATTCGCTGGGTAGGACCCAGAAGCTTCAGTGGTCTGAGTTGGGCTAGCCCAAGGGCAAATCAACAGAGTTCCCGCTTCTTAAGGGGCTCCCGCATTGCTGTAGGCGAGACCCTTCGCGCCAGGCTTCGGGCTTCAGGCTAGACGAGCTTCTGCCTTAAGGGAGATCCCGCACAGAGGTAGGCGAGAGGGCATTGGGTGAGCCTTCAACGACAATGACATTAAGACCACCAAGGGCGAGAACCTTCTTGGCCGGAGCTCTCGCCAAGGTAAGCTCAATTGGGACCCGGCGAGAGCCTTCTCGGCCGGAGTTCTCGCCAGGTGGGTCCATGTGGTAGGGCATGGCGCCCAGGAAAAGATTATTTTATTATTTCATTATCCTCGGGAAAAATTACCTATATGCCCCTGGGATGACAGCGGAATTCGGCTATTGGCAGGCCCGTCAGGGGTATTTTAGTATTTTCAGGTCAAGGGAAGGCTATAAATAGACTCATAAAGGCTCTTTGGAAAGCAGGCTTTCATTATTCTCCAACTCTAGTGCTTTCTGAAGAGCTCCCAGCCCAGCATTTGGCTTTGGAGGGGAAACTCTAAAAGATCTTCCGGGTGTGAGGTGGGACCTCCCTGCTGAGGCTTTGGGTCCGTCTTAGGACCTTAGCAGCCAGTCAAGGGTCGAGGTTTGAGAGAAGTAGGCGTCGGCTGCACCCTGGTTTGTGAACATTCGTTGAGGTCATTTTTGGCTTCAACATTTCTACCACTGTGATCGTGAAGGAGAAAAGAGAGGAAGAAGCCCGCTGTCCCGCTATTGTTCTTCTTCCAGTCCTGATGTCGACCGTGAGAAGGAAATCAGAAGAGAAAAAAAATCTCTTCTTTCCCCCGCCGCCTGTAGAGCCAATGTCATAATACACATTCATATACCTAACAAAACACGAAACTCACCATGTTCCATTCGTTGTACCGATCTGGTGGTTTGATGGTCCTCTTCGATCTCCGAAGGATCTTACCATGGCTGACCACCTCCGTTGCTTCTTCTGAACCAACTCCGATCTCGGGCATACTTGGAGCATCGCTCCCCCTGCTTCCAGAACCAGAAGACACCACCCCGGAACTAGAAACACCTAGAGCTCCTGGTGACACAGACAACTCTACCAGAAGATCCTTAGCAGCTTCCTCTTGCCCACCGTCTGACCTGCTTTCCTGTAGTTTCACGTATGAGCTACCTTCATACGTTATCAGTTCGTTGAAGACAATGTCTCTGGAAATGACGAACTTCTTCTTGGCACAATCCATGCACTTCCTTCCTTTCTTCCTCTCGTCATAGCCCACGAAGATAAGCTTGCTCGCCTTCGCATCCAGCTTAATCCTGAGAGCATATGAGACATGTACGTAACAGGTTGACCCAAACATCAGAAGGTGTTCAACGTCGGGCTTCTCCTTAAACATCAGCTCATAAGGAGACTTCATATTGATCAGACTCTGAGGCATGCGATTGATGGCGTATGCCACACAAGTCATCCCTTATGCCTAGAAGATGTAGGAATGCCTTTGGCATGAAGCCAATACTTGTAGGTCTCTGTCAGATGATAGATCTTTCGCTCTACTGCTCTATTTTATTGTGAAGTATGTGCACAAGTGAGATCTCTCTGGATTCTATGCTTCTTGCAGAAGTTAGAGAACTCATTTGAAATGAACTCTCATCCATTGTCTGTTCTCAACTTCTTTATCCGCAGGCCAAGCAGGCCCTCCAGAAGCTCCTTAAACTCCACAAACAATTGGAATGCGTACGACTTCCCCTTCATAAAGTATACTCATGTGTACCTAGAATAGTCATCAATCAAGACAAGCATGTACTTGCTGCCTCCAATACTGACAGTGATGGTGGGTCCCAATAGATCACCATGGATGCACTTCAATAGTGCTTTACATCTGATCTGTGACTTGTCAAATGGAAGGCAATGTGTCTTACCATATTGACACTCCGCATAGACATGACCGTCGCCGAAGGATGACAATCCTAAAAAACCTTTCACAAGGCTCCTTACCGTCGTAGCTTTCAACTTATCCATCCTGACGCGTCCCAGCCTCTCGTGCCAAATAGCAGCACTATCATTGGCTCTCATCCGATCAACATAAGAACTTGTTGATAACACAAATAAGTCATTTACTCTTCCCCCAACATGAGCAATGTCAGTCTTCACCGCTGATACATTGTGGAGAAACTTCACTTCTATCAGGCCTAACAGAACGTGATAACCTGCTTCCACCGCGTTGGTCACAGAGAAGAGGTTCTTCTTCATGCTGGACACATGATAAACACTCCTCAAGTTGAGTAGACCCTTATCACCGCTCAAAGAAACGACGCCCTCCTTCTCGACTGCATGTACATTACCATCAGTAGTAATAATTCATCATTACCTGAGTATGCTTGCAAAGAAGAAAACTTTGACTCATCCCCGATGAGGTGGTGACCACACCCGAAGACTACGATCCAGTCGTCTTGGTAGTTGATGGAAAACAAAGCACGAATACATGTGCCCGTCATGAATGCATTTCCTCATCCTCCTTCCTCAGTACTGGAACCAGCTTCTTCTTTACTTGCAGTGTGCCCTGGCTGAAGTTTGACTTTGAGGTCTTTTTTAAAGTGACCAGGTAGGTTGCATCTGTAGCACATTGGCTCTTCCTTCTTCTTCTTCTCATCCCGCTTAGAAGACCTGCTCTTCTTTTGTTAATGTGAAGTAGAAGGACCATCACCAACAGATGACATATTCTTCTTGTCTCACTTCTTCTTCTTCCCTAAAAAAAGAGCCTCATTATCTCCTCCGGAGATAGTAATACCATCCATCTATCTTACTAAGTTTTCCTGCGAAGCCATCAGGTTCTTCAGCTCAAGCAATGACGGCTGAGTAGCCCAGCCTTGAACAGAAGTAACAAAAACAACATACTCCTTCTGCAATCCTCGGATTATGTGCTTCTTAAGCTTCACTTTTAAAATTGGCCCATTAGGGTCTAATGCTGAAATTTCAGCACATAGGTTCATCATTTTCAGGAAAAATGTAGAAATGGACAGATCACCCTGAGTGGCTCTCGCCAACTCATTCTCCAAGAATTGTAGTCATGCTACATTTTTCTTATTGAATAACCCATCAAGGGAAGTCCAAATCTCAGCGCATGATCGACATCCAATGATGTGATCAAAGAGCTCTGGTGAGATAACACGCTTGAGAGTAAACTCTGTCTCAGCACTTGTCCTTCTTCAAGCTCTCACCGCTTCAGCATTGCTAGTGGAAGCAGTAACCTCTTATCTTTCATTTCCACAAACGACCTCTAAAAGGTCCTCGCCCAGAAGGTAACTCTCCATGCATGACCTCCACTTCTTGAAGTTGTTCGACGTCAAGAGTTCAATTCCAAGACCTCTTACAAAACTACCTTTCATTGCATAAACACTAGTCTACTTAACTCTCATAAGCGAAGAGCAAACTTGATGGTTGATCACTGCTCAAACCTATGTTTCCTCTGATACCATGTAAAAACTTGTGATAAGCAGAAAACGAGAACCAAGTCGCATGAACACTCAACCAAACCAAGTCAAATAAACCAGATGCAAGTAGAAAAGCAAGCAAATCTTGTACTATTAAACTTCTTTACAATGTGAAGCATATATTGTGAGACATGATTCACCAATCTACTCGATGGAAGCAAAAACATACACGACAACAATTCGAGCAGACTGAGCTAGTAACCTCCACTACTGCCAAACTGAACAAGAGAGTCTAATGAGACCGTCAAGTCACCAGACCGCAACTTAACCGCGCGGACACCTCGTTATTCAATGCTAAAGAAATTTGTCTGCAATCTGCAAACCGCCTGACCGTGAGGTCGCCTAGCCGCCAAAATCCGCGAACAGCTGCTATCGAACAGAACAGACAGACTGCTAACTGGTGGACAACCTTATTGAACTAGGAAAGATTGCCAATGAGAAGGCATCCTAATCGCAAGCCGCGACCTGCTGCAAACCGCCGATTGTATCCGCAGAAGCCGCACTAATCCCCGACGCAGTCAGAACCAAGTCCCTGACTTCTCAGCGCTAGTCGCACAGTCTGTAATAGCAAAACTGGTTAACTTCTCAATCAGCGCGGATAACAAAAACCTGTCTGCAGAAAACAACCCGAGTTCCTTTGATGTTCATTCATTATTTATGATGTGAAAAAGGGTCTTATTTATAAGTGTGGAGAGGTGTGTGGTCACCGTCTTTACCAATAGGATCACCACACTTCTCGCAGCCAGCACAAGACCTATTCGCATAGTCCGAACACAAAGCCAGTTTGCAACACGTACCTTCGGACACCACATGACAGCAACCAGTCTGCAACACCTTGTGGACACGGCCAACATGGATCAACTAGACTTGGCACAAAGCTGAGACCAAGTCTAAACAACCAAGAGCCCGTGGCGCGAACTCCATACCGACATACTCAAACACAAGTCCGGACTAACCGGCGAACTTTGCGGTCTCCGCCTAACCACGCCATTCGAGAACAAGACCAAGGCACAAACCATGCTGATCTTTCGAGCTCCAAACGAGTCTATAACAACCTGGACTCAACGAACTTCAAACAAGTACACCACTCCTGCGGATAGACAACCAATCCGCGCGGTTACATCCTGGGAACAAGCTGACTGCAGAATTACTAGCCGAACTGGCTAGTTGCCACTTCAGACCTCGTGGTCTGAGCAATCAGACCGCCACCATCTAGCCATGCAGTCTGTCCGGTCAGACCACCACTTTCACTTAAAAAAACTCAATAACACTTCTATTTGATATTACTTGTGTGACCGGTGCACTTGTCGAACAAGCATCAATTACTAATTCATACGCCTACCATTTGTTGGATGCTTACTTGGGTATCAAGCCTGATGGGCTCCCTCTCCTTTGATAGACAACTAACATGCGATTGATTTAGTCTCGGGGGGCAACTTTACCAACCTTACCCCACTACCGCATGAACACGACAGAACACACAAAGCAAAAGTAGAAAGTTGATGACCACTTTGAAATAGTTTCATACGTAAGATTTGAGTTCATGTGCAACACCCACCCTTCTTACTCTGAAGAAGGGTGGGAGTCATCACATATGTATCGATAATCATGTTATTAATAAGAGAACAGTGAAATACCGTTTTCATATACCCTACCTTGATGACCGTTTGGACGCGATGTTGGTGTCCATATCTTTTCAAATATCAACCTATGTAGTGGGTACCACCAGATTAGAGCGAGAGAGGGGGAGAGTAGAAGATAGACTTCAATATGAAGGATGGTTTGTACGAGTGTCTACTTATGCCATTTGAATTATCCAACGCACTCAACACGTTCATGAGGGCGATGACACGGATCATGCATCCCTACATGGAAAAATTTATGGTTGTAAATTTCGATGACATTGATATACAACCGGGGCAGCACCGAGCACCAACACCATATTCATTATATATTTGATATTCTTCAAAGATAGAATCTTCAGTGAGAGCATCTATATACAACTAGCACCGAGTGCTAATTCTTATCCACGCCTGTCCATTTTCTCGGGTAAAACATATCGTGGCATACCCCTGGGATTTCTATATTCAAGAGTTACAAGGGGAAATAGCGCAAAACATTGTGGTCCAAATAAGACTTGGGTTAGTTCAGGACCGTTTCTTTAGGCCTAGCCTGAAACGACACGATCGTTATTAGGCATTGTCGAATCCATCACACTGCAAAAGGGACATGCAAACCACTACTTATGCTGGATCAATAGAATTTTTTGGGGGTGAATAAAAGGGTTAAGCACAGCAAAAACATGATTTTAAAACTTGAAAATCAGAGAAAAGAAAATATAAAACATCTTTATAAAAACTTTTTCAAAATACACTGTTTTATAATGATGACACTAAGATTATAGACGTTGAAAATGCAATCTTATCGTTTTCTATACCGACTCTTCCCAAGAATCCGTTGGCCTTAGCCAATTCACCCTAGAATTGGCCGCACACCCCCTAGATCTATACATAGATCTAGTCGCCACACACGAGAAGAATTCTCCGCCCGATAGCTACACTTAAATCTAGTAGTCACATATGTGAGGCGAATTCTCACACGATACAAAGACATGAAATATAAGATAAAATAAAAAAAATACAAAGAGCATTATAAATTCTCGGAAGAAAACTGCTTAGAAACTTATGTCAAAGAAAAACAAAAAGAGCCGCTTGAAATCGTCATCATAAAATACGAGCCCTCGCTTGAATGATGTGGTTTAGCATCAAACTTCCTTCGTATTGCTTGTCGTTGAAGGATGGGAGTATTGGAGGATCTTGGGGAGGCTAGGGAGGCTAGGGCGACCCATCCTCTGAAATTTCTCGCGATGGAAGGAAATCCCGAGAGAATAAATTGTATTTCTAATTTTCTGGGAGCTATTGTCTGTGACAGTGGATATCGTCAAACGGTAGCATCAAAATATGAGTCCCCACGTCTTTTGCACCTCTGGGAATAGCAGAATATTTTTAGGCTAAAGCTAACACATGGCGATAGTGAGCTATCACGCGACAATAGTAAACTTGAATTTCCAGCTCATGTTTCCCTCCAAGACGCGTTGAGACACATTGTTGTCATAATAAGTCTTTCATGCTATAGTCGGGCAGTAAGGGATATCGTCGGCGGTATCCACTTTCATGAGCTATATATGTCAACCTCAATTTTTCCAAATAACAACAAAGCTCGATTGTAAGTCGATGTACGTTCAGTATTATCACGAGTGGTAGGCTGCAATTTTGTCCTTCCACTCATCATTCTAACATGGTTCTTTTTATAGCAAACATGTCTTGTATCAGGGGGTGATTACACGACTTGCATAATACGAAACACTTGCAAAGATAAATAAAATACACATCACGATTTGTTAATCTCAAACAAGGTGTGCAGAACTGGATGTGTTGAATCATGTTCCAAAGAACTCCCTCCTTTGATAATAAATCTCGAGATTGGAAATAAAGAATGCAGTAAAATAAACAACATAATCAGCAAAAGCTCAAGAGATAAATGTGACGATAACAGGATCCAATGATAATGAATATCCAGTGGAGGCGACGAAAAAGTCATTATCATTAAAGTCAACAAAAAAGGAAGAGGGCGATGATGATAATGAACAAGGGATGTTCATCCAAAGTTTTAAAAGACTCATGTGAAATGCGAAGCGCGGAAACAAACTCCAAAAATATATGAACAAGAAGGTTTTGTCGTTTGGAAGCTTCTCCAAACGAGCATGAAAAGTCCGTTCTTGAGGGCTATCACTGTAGGAAGCCCGGCCATATCAGAAGCAATTGCCTCAAATACCTGAAGAAAGGGAAGGAGAAAAAAAAGTGAAGAGGAAGGTCTTGAAGACGCCCACTTAGGATGATTCAAGTTTTGATCAGTCGAGCGTGCCAAGTTTTAGCGATAACGAGAAGACAAACATGTGCCTTATGCCGAAAAAACACAATTTGCAGATGACGACAACAGTGTCCACAACTATACTGAGGTACCTCCACCCATTTATATGAAAACATGCAAATTTTTAAACATAACTTTGAATGATTTTAAAAATAAAACTCTATTAAAATAAAATAAAATTATATAAAAATTTATTTAAATGTGGGAATGCTAAAATTGATTGGCAACAGTGTTACACCAAGATAAATTAACTTAGGCTCCGTTTGGAAGGCCTTATTTTCACCGGTCAAGCGGTTGCGACCGCATGAACCGGGTATTAATTAAGTTCCGGTAAATGCGGTTGCAACCGCTTGACCGGTGAAAATAAGTCCCTCCAAACGGAGCCTGAATGAGATGCTCTCTAAATTTAACTCTAACATCAAAACTCTTACAAAAAATAGTGATGTAGAGCAAAATAAAAAATCCATTTTCATTTTCAATTCCAGCTCCACGAAAAATAAGCAAAAATGACATTCTTACTAAAAAAAGAGTGATGTAGAGAGGAAATAAAAAAACTCTCATTCAAATTTCAACCCTCCAAAAGCTATCGCACTCCGATAGCATAGAAATACTCTAGACTGGCAAAAATGACTGCCTGATTGCTTCAAAACACAATTTTTGCATCAATATTCCACAGATATCGCTAATTATTGTCGGTGGTACCTCTTGCATGATCTATCAAAGCTTATTCCAGTCACAAACCCATCGATTTGAAGATCGATGCATGGATCTCAACAAAACCCTAAGCGAAAATCTGAGTTTAAAAAGAGAAAGTGACAAGTGTTAGATATGATGTACTTTATGAGTGATAGTGTTAGCTTAGAACCATCACGTGTGTTAGGATCACCCACCTTTGTACATGTATATGTATTACCTTTGTTCAATTGTGAATATACAAAATTTCATTCAATCCTATCATGGTATCTGAGCGAAGGAAAACCTAGCCGACCTTGCATTTTCCATGTTCCCGCTGACCGTTCACGTCACTGCTTCGACCAATCTTTCCGTCGCTACTTCCGCTCGATCCAATCACTGTTTCCGCCGATGCTTCTTCCGCAGATTGTTCCCGTGGCTGCTTCTGTCGATTGATCCTGTCATTGCAAAGATCGACCCCGTCGTCGCCCGGTCCCGTTTGCTTCCGACGCTAGAATTGCTTCTTTCGGCCAATCTTCCCAGTCCCGTCTTCTTCCGACGTTTCCCTCACCGTTGCTTTCGGCCGACTTTCCAGACTGCTACTTCCTGATGGAATCGCTACTTATTGTTGTGGCTCCAGCCCGCCGTCTGCATTTTTTTTCCTACTTCTACTTCAATTTCTCTCGCTCTTCAGGTTTCCAGATCTACTCAATCTCCAGTAAGATCTCGTCTTTTGTGGTTCACATTGTTGTTCCCTACAACAGCCCATTGCTTTCTGGCTCTGCGTTGTCTTCCCTGTGTTGCAGCCCCGATGGCCTCGCTTTACTCTCTGCAGCCCACTGTTTCTCGTTGCAACCTGCGGCCATTGCCGGGTTATAGTCTGACGGTGCACCTTGTTCCTCATCATCCAACGCCCTCAAATACTCAGTTTGGTGCTCCTGGTAGCCAGCCGGACCGCTATCACTGCTGTATCTTGGACACGTCAACTCTGAGTGTCGCAAGCTTCAGAGGGCTCGGTAATTTGTTCAACAGCGTGCTCCTGGTGCTCCTTCCGCTCATTTTTTGGTCATGGCACAGTCTTTCTCTGTATTTGAACTTACTCAGCTGATTGCCCAATAGTTCTCCCAACAAACTTCACTCTCTCGCTCCTCTCAGTCGGCTGCCTCCGTCCCTGCAGGTATCTCCCCCTCTGACTGGTTGCTTGACTTTGGAGCCTCCTTTCACATGATATATGATGCCACCCACCTCTTGTCATGTCAGCCGGTCACCTCTGCCCTTTGTATCATGATAGCAGATGACATCACTCACCACATTATCAGTCGTGGTCTCCTTTATACTAATCATTTTCATATTCCCGATATTGACTACATACCCAAGTTATCAATGAACCTTATATCCGTCAGCAAATTCACATCTCATGTTTGTCTTGTTATTTTTGATGAGCTTACATGCAGTGTGCAGGATTGTCTGACTGGGACACTCCTTGGAATTGGTCGTCGTCGTAGCGGGGTGTACGTCCTTGATCGTCTCCACCTTCCATCCACTTCATCGTCACCACCTTCCATCCACTTCATCATCACCTGCAGCTCCCTATGTTTGTCTTTCTTCTGTGGGTTTCTCTCAGTGGCACCACCATCTTGGTCATCCCAGTGGTTCACGTCTATCATATCTCATTAGCCATGGTTTCCTTGGTCGTGTTTCTATTGATCAGTCTCACTCATTTTCGGGTTGTAAGCTCGGTAAACAGCTATAACTCAAATATCCGTCTAGTGAGTCCATGTCTTAGCGTCCTTTTGATTTAGTTCATTCTGATATATGAGGACCCACACCTTTTGTATCCAAGGGCGAACACCGATACTATGTTATTTTCGTTGATGACTATTCTTGTTATTGTTGGGTCTATTTTATACATTCTCGATCTGAATTTTTTCATATTTATGTTACTTTTTCTGCTATGATGCGCACACAGTTTTTCGTTATGGTGCATACACAATTTTCCGCTTCCATACGCATTTTCCATTCTGACTCAGGGGAGTATCTCTTTTATGTTTTTTGAGGTCTGATAGCTACCCACAACTTGCATATCCCTGTGCACATACTCAGAATGACACCGCTAAAAGGAAGCATTGTCATATTATTAAGACAAATCACACCCTTCTTATCCCCACTCATATTCCTCCTTTTTTTAGGCTGAGGCTGTTTTCACTGTTGTTTATCTTATTAATCTAAAGCCCTCCACTTTCCTTCAGGGTCAGTATCCTGGTGAGTGTCTGTACTCTTGACTCCATGTTACACTCATCTTTGTGTTTTTGGTTGTCGATGTTATGTTCTATTTCCTCCACATGAGCGTACTAAGCTCTTTGCTCAGTCTGTTCCTTGTGCCTTTCTTGGATACAATACTGAACATAAAAGGTTATCGATGTTATGACCTTGTTGCACGTCAACTTCTCATCTCACGTGATGTTACCTTTGACGAGTCTCACCCTTTCTTCGTGTCCTCTGCCCACTCGACCTCACACTTATCAGTTATTCCCTCTAATGTGCAGTTTCTCACTCTTCTCATCTCTTTGCCTCATGTATGCTCTCCTCTGATATGTTCACCTCCTATTCCCTTGCCACAGACTACTCTGTCACCTCCTCCTCCCTTACCGCAGTCTACTATGTCACCTCCTCTTCCCTTTTCGTAATCTACTTCGTCACCTTCTCACTCATCCACTTCACCACCTACCTATCCCTCTGGCATACTTGTCGTCCCCCTTCTATATCACTACACTCGGTGTCCCCCTTCTGTTGCCCTGCCTCTAGTGTCCCCAGATTTAGTGTATGTCTGCTCCAGCGAGTGTCTTGCGGATGATCCTTTTGTGCGACACAACCCACCTCGTGAGAGGCTTCCTCCCGACCGCATTAGCATTGCTACCCTACCGTTGTACTTGCCTGCCCTTCTTGCTACTGCATGTAGTACTTCAAAGCCAACTTCTTACCGCGAGGCTGCTCAGATACCTAAGTGGCAGGTTGCTATGTCCGCTGAGTTGGAGGCATTTGAGCACACATACATGGGACATTGTTCCTCTTTCACCTGGTGTTGTTCATATTACTTGCAAGTGGGTCTTCAAGGTGAACACTCACTCCGATGATTTTGTGGAGAGGTATAACCGTACAAGGCTCGGCTAGTTACTTGTGGTTTTCAGCTGGAGCAGGGGAGAGACTATGACAAGACCTTTGCTCTAGTTGCTCACATGACTACGACCAAGACTCTTATTGTAGTTGCAGTTGTTCGCCATCGGTCCATGTCATAGCTCAACAAGAAGAATGTTTTTCATCACAGTGATCTTCAGCAGAAGGTATGCATGCTTCCTCCTAGTCTCTCTTCCCCTCCACGCCTTGTTTGCCTCTTTAGGTGATCCCTTTATGGGCTTAAGCAGGTACCCCATACGTGGTTTGCATGTTTCAGCTCAGTCATTACAGTCACAGGTTTTCAGTTATGTCCACATGATCCAGCCCCGTTCGTGCACTGCTCCTCTCGTGGTCGGACCCTTTTGCTACTCTACATGGATGATATGATTATTACGGGTGATAATATTTCTCATGTGGCATTCGTCAAATATCACCTTCAGCAATAGTTTCAGAAGACTGATCTTGGACAGATGAGCTACTTCTTGGGTCTTGAGGTCAGCTCTATAGACTGCGGGTTTCAACTCTCTCGGTAGCGTTACACATCAGATCTCCTAGTGCGGATTGCTCTCTATGACTCTCGCACAGTGGACACCCCTATGGAGCTCCACCTATACCTATGCCTGGATGATGGGATTCCACTCTCTGATCCTACTCGATACCGATACCTCATAGGGAGTCTCGTCTATCTCACAATTACTCGTCCCAACATTGCTCATATTGTTCGTGCGTTGAGCCAGTTTGTTAGTATGCCCTCCTCTATGCATTATGGTCATCTGTTACGGCTCCTGCGCTACCTTTGGGCAACGACTTCTCGTTGTACAACCCCATATCCGGCGAGTGGGATCGACAGGAGCCAGAACGGCTAAGTCCAGCCCAAGACCCAAGCAAGCCATGTCCCTGGCATCGAGTCTACCCGACGCCCCCAGCCTCGACGTCGAGTGAGGCGACCTCACTCAAAGCCTTCAACCAAGGCATCGAGTGAGGTGAGCTCACTCAACGCCCCCTCAATGCCTTCTGTCTCAGCGTTGAGTGTGGTGATTTCTGTCAACGCTTTTTACTCTTGAGGACTACTCGTATAGCCTCCTGTGATGTACTCTTTTACCATTTTTCCCTCGCTGGCCTGCCCATATACAGTTAGAACAGTGGAGTTACGATGTTGGCAAACTCAGTTGGGCTGCACATAGCTGTTTGGAACAGCGGAGGTTGGCTATTTGCAGCCCATTTTCAGAAATCTATAAATAGGACCCAAGGGGCACCTCAGAAGGTAGGGATTACTTGTTCCCAGACCTTCTTGTGCTTTCTGAGGCAGTCTTTAGCTCGACATTTGGCTAAGAGAGGGGAAGCGCTCTAAGATCTTCTGGGTGTATGGAGGGACCTCCGCACCAAACCCTTGGGTCAGTTCCCTTTTCTTCTTCTTTCATTTTGCTTATAGGAGAGAAGTAGGTGTGTGATCACTCATTACCCAAGGGTGAACTCCACAGAGACAGAGTTTTCAGTTTCAACATTTTTGGTGCGGTGAGCGTGGAGCATGGTCAGCACAGAAAATCTTCAGCAGGCTCAATGATGGGAGGATCAGGGCAAGGCTCGGACAGGTCCGACTCGCCACACCCTGCCCCTCTCGCCACAACGGGGATGTTCAAAGAATTCAGGCAGGAGGTGCTCGGCCTTGTCAAGTTCGCACTCGGCGCGCATGCCGAGTGCTTGACTCCAACAACACCTGTACTCACGGTCCCGGCTCTTGGCGAGGACGCTCCCGGCAGGCGAGCTGGGAAGGAAATCGTAGAGGAGGGTATGAGACCCGCCAGCTCGCCCAGTGGGGGGGGGGGGGAGAGGAAGTCCCTTCAATGAGTTGGTCTCTTTCGCCCTAGTTCCATAGGGGTTCAGGGAGCCCGAGATGCCCTACTACACCGGGAAGGGAGACCCGGTCCAGCACGTTTAATGTTTTAAGGACGTGGTTTCAATACGACAGATGTTGGATGGGTTCAAGTGCAGGCTCTTCGCCATCATTCTCAAGGAGAAGGCGAGGGAGTGGTTCCACCAACTGCCGGCCAACTCCATCTACTGCTTCGAGGACTTGCGTCAGGGGTTCATGTTGAGATTCACCACCTCTAAGAAAAGGAAGAAGGAGTTAGAGTCCTTGTTCCACATCAAGCAGGGGGTGAAAGAGACTTTGGGGAGTTATGTCGACCGGTTCCAGGAGGAGGTCACCCAGGTCTAAGAGATGTCAGGGCACACCCCGATGATGGCCTTCACCCTAGGGCTGCAGCAGGGTTTCTTCAGGATGGAGCTGAAGAGGGTGCCACCTCTCTCCTATGAGGAGCTGATGGAGAGGGCGATAAGGGAAGTCGACGGGGAGGCGTCGAACCCGGAGTTTGCCCGGAAGCTGGCCAGATGGGCCACGGAGGAAGAGAGGCCCAGAGGTGGCAGAGGTCAGGAGGAGAGGAGAGCTGAACCCCGGTAGAGGGAACAACAGCAGCAACAGCCTAGGTGGGGGCACCAGGAGCCGAAAAATCGGCTAGGTTGGAGTCCAGAGTGGCAAGACCAGGGGCCGCGGAGAGGTTTCCATGGAGGAGACAATCGTCAGGGAGGCCAGGGCCAGTTTTACCCTCCAGGTGGGAGGCAAGGCCAGAGACCACCTCTTCCCGACCAGAACCAGGCTATGGCTATAGCCATGGGGGAGAGGAGGAGAGCAACAAGTAGAAGGAGAAGGGAGGTTAGGGTGGAGCTGCCCTACTGTGATTTCCACCAAGAGGAGGAGCACGCAACTGCCACGTGCCCGGAGTTCCTCGAGATGAGAGGAAACATGGAGTAGCAGAAGTAGTAAGACCGTCAGGGAGTGCAGATCGAGGAGGTCCTGCCTCGCATAGAGGAGGACAGATGTGAGGACCGGGTCGATGTCGGGGCCTGGGGACGAATCGGAGTGATCCATGGGGATGGGGGTCGAGGCTTCCCGCAAGGCAAGTCTCCACACCATGTACCGTAGGAGCATTGGCTCCACATCCCAGACCCCACCCCGGAGGAGAAGATCACCTTCTCAAGGAAGGGCATGCCAGATCATGAAGGTTGAAGCCAAAATCTGACCTCAATGAAAGTTCAAAATCAGGGGTGTAGCCAACATCTACTTCTCCCAAGTTCTGGTAAAGGACCAGAAACCGACCCCAAGCCACAGCTGGGAGGTCCCACCTCTTACCTGGAAGATCTTTGAGCGCTTCCTCTCCAAAGCCAAATGTTGGGCTTGGAGCTCCACAGAAAGCACTTGAAGGTCTTAGGAAAATATGAAAGTCATGCCTTCTGAGGAGCCCCCGTGGGTCTATTTATAGCCTTTACTGACCTGAAATTACTAAATTACACTTGGCTGGTCTGCCAACAGCCAAACTCCGCTGTTATGAGGAGCTAAATGCAGACCTTGGGGGTATACGAGTAATTTTACCTGAGGGCATCTAGGTAATTTCACTCTGGGCCTCACCCAGCGGGAGCCTTCCTACCGAGAACTGAAGGCTCTCGCGCTTACTCCTTGCCAAGAACTCCCCCGCCCTCACCAGGCAGGAGCTAAAAGAATAGAACTGTTGAAGGCTGTGCCTGCTCCCGCCTTCACGAGGTACGAACCTTCTCGCCGCCTCTAGGCGGGAATATGCCTCTAGCGAAACCCGGCCTGCCTTGACGAGCGTCAAGCTCTGCTCGACGAACTGCCTACCTAAGCGTGAGCGTTCTCGCATGCTCCTATGCGAGAGCTCTCCTATTCCAAATGGTGAGAGAGCTCTCGTCCATGGACATCTCTGTGTCTTTCTTTACCCGAGGCTATGCCAAAGCTAGCCCAAACCTGGCACTTGGTTTTCCTGGGTCCCACTCAACGAATATGGGGTTGTACACAATCCCCACTTTTTTCGAGCTAGCCCAGCGCTTGAAAAGACATGTCCAACACTTTATATTCACTGAGCACGTGCTGTCCTGAAAAGGAATATTTTGGTGGGCCACCCCACGACTATATATATGTATCTGCTGATAATCACAGATCCATCCCTGTTGATGCCGCCCCGCGTTTGAGTCCTCACACGGTCTCAAGATGCGCCCTGAACGCGCCGAGAAGCCGCTCTCGCAAAGCCTTCAAGACCGCATTAACGCGACACAGGCGCGAGCTCACACCAACAGCTCCCTGGTAGCCCCTTGGCTGACGAGAAAGGTGCCGGACACTGAGCCTACACAACTCAAGAAAAAGAAGAAGAGGGCGAAGTCGGTAAGGCGAGACCCTTTGAGCGAGAACCGGGGATCGCCCACCCCGACACAAAGCCATGCGGATAATCCTTCTCCCCTGCAGAAGGTATGTTTCCTTGGTTCACTTGCTAGCGAGAAATGTGAACTGTTGAAGAGAATAAAGATCGATGACTGATATGTCGTACTTCTCGCAGGAGGCGATTCAAGACGCCGACACCGGGTCCCCGCTAGCAGCCCCAGAGTCGGTGCCTCTCCTCCCTAGGGATCCACCACGGGTCCCGGAGGCCATCCCTCTGGCTGACCCTCTGAGAACCCCAAGTAATCTTCTACCCCCATTTTGTCAAGCTTTTCATTCTGATCAATTTGCTCTTCTACTGTTAAATTGACTTCCCGCAGCGCCCGCTCCCGCAAGCCCGGGTCTTGCCATCAAGGGAGACGGGATCACACTTGTCAACCCTGTTATCCTAGCTGCTGATCTCGCCCTCCCGACAGTAGGAGTGGACCTCCTCCTGGCGAGACTGGGACTGTTACGCGTAAGACATTCCGCCCGGGGCGAGGCAAGTCGCTCCACCTCCTCTTTGAAAAGTAGCCCGAGGGGGAGGCCGGACCCTCTAGCCCGTCATTGGTTGATGGCTCTCGCCATGCTGCAGGTACGCGAGAATTCACCACTTCCTCTGCTTCCCTCCCTTGTGATGACTGGAACCATCTTTCTTTTGCCAGGGGTTAAGGATCCCCGGACAGGAGCTGCAGAGGAGGGAGATGAAGATGAAGAGGAGGTTAGAGAAGAGGAAAAGGAAGACACTGAGAGCTTTCCCTTCCCCTCTTCCGATGAGATGAAAGAGTTTCTGGATGCCGCCGGGAACGGTAAGAATCGACGAAAGAGGGTGGCGGCGCTCTTGTTTAAGCTCATACGGCGGGAGCTGGCCAACTCCTCTGCAGTGAAGGAAATCCGCGGGATGGTGGAGCGGCGAATGGCGGTCATCGTGCGGGACTATTCCCACCTCGTTGGCGAGACGGAGCGACATGATACACTTGCCGCCGAAACTTCCTCGAGTCAGCATGTCGCGCGAATTCGGGACCAAGCGTGCCAAATTACCCTCGGGTGCACCTCCATGACGGCTTACTTCAACCCGCGAGTGCCCCCAAGGAAGGGAAGGCGAGGCCGAGGACGATGGCGCTGGGAGCAGTATTGAACTATGGCGTCTCACTCCTTCTCCTCCCCACCTCTCGGCCTACCCTTCTCGTCATGTACCCCTTTATGAACTGTTTGAACAATAACTTAATTGACTGGCTGGCTGTTGTTATTACACGACTCTCGCCCGGCGAGATCCCTTCTTTATTTCATGTCTTGTGTTTTTATGGTTTATTTGTTATTATTTTTATTTTTTGATGCTTGCGCGAATGCCTGCTTCCCGCTTGTTAGCTATCATCTTATCTCTGGGCCGAGGTATCGTCTAGGGGTTCTCTCCCCCTGCCGGCTTAAGTGGTCATGACGTGTCAGAGCGGAAAATGAATCGTTGACGTTTCGGGACTCGACGGTCGTACCCCTGCCGTCACTTGGAAAAATTCATCATTACCGCATTTTTTATAAATAGGCCAATCCACCTATCGCATTTATTTCTTTGATATGAAACCCTTGCCTCCTTCCTTGTCGCTCCCGCGCCTCTCGACAACTTCACTTGCTTTCGCCTCTTTCTCCCTTTCTCGCCCTCTTCCTAGCAGTTCTCGCTTTGGACTTCTCATTCACAATGTCGGGTGAGAGTGAAGGTCGTTCTAACTGCGCGCAAGCCTTCCTAAAGCACAAGTTTCCTCCTTGTCGTCTGACCCTAGACGAATATCATCTGATAACTACCAACTACATCCCCGCTGGGTTCACTGCGAGAAACCTAGGCAACAATGATAGGGTCAATCTCGCGCGAGAGGGGGAGCTTGTCATCCCCTGGAACACTTTGAGGTGGGCTTCCACCTCCCCCTCTAGCCGGAGATGCGCCAAGCTCTCCAATATTACGGGGTGGTTCCTGCACAACTCAACCCTAACTCGGTCTCCATCCTAGTAGTATTCATTTGCTACATACGAGCCAAACGGATAGAATTTAGCCTACCCATCTTTCGGAAGCTATTCATCTTACGGGCCAAAAGCGGTGGGGTAGTCTTCTTCTCAAGGCAGCTGCTCAAGACTTGCGGTCTCGCTAATAAGAATCATCACTGGAGCGAGAAGTTCGTCTATTTCTCAGACAACTTCGGCAATGTCCCTCTCGCGCTCGTTCAGTACGACGATGCGACATACAAGGCACCCACTCTTGGGGCACGCGAGAGCGCTATCCTTGAGTTCTTTGGGACCAAGAACTTCGATGTTCAGTTCCTTAGGCGGGACATCGACTCCCTCCATCTCGTACCTCCCGGCGAAGGTATGATCTCGGTTTTGCCATGTGATTCTATACTTTAAGACGCGGGGCTAACCACGGTTGATCTCACAGGTGAGCGAGAAATCCCCATCCACCAACCGTTCGACGAGACCAGGGCTTTGACTGACCCCCTGGCTCTCACGAAATCCGCCACGCTCGCCTGCCGAGATGAGCTGGCTCCCCCTTCAAGCTTGGAACCCGAAAGCGAAAACCCAACACCTTCTCCTCCACCTCTCTTAAAAGACCCAGACCAACTGCTGCGGACAAGGGTAAGTCCGTGTTGGCATCTCCCACCCGATCTTCTGCCGAGAGCCTACCAATAGTGGGCGAGGCGACTACTACTACAGAGGCTGTCACCAAGGTTCCTGCCGAGAACCTGTCAGCCACAGGTGGGGCTGGTGATGAGAGGGCGACCTCCGAGACTTCTGCCTAAGTCCCACCCAAGCAGATGCCGAAAGGGCATCAAAACTTTGGCTTCGGCGACAAGTTCCTAGACGTGGAGGGGAAACCCTTGATTCAATGGGATCCTAAAGCCAACCGGGCCTCAATCTCTACTCTCCTTCCCAGCTGGACGGAGCAAGACGAAGTCACTGGCGATGCCTTCGCGCTGGCCTACGACCTCTACAGCCGCGAGGACGTCGACCTCTTTGACTCGTCGCCCACCCGGCTCTTGGACTACAACTCCATCCGGGCCTTGATGCGCAGGATTGAGCTTGCTCATATGTGCGCGCGTCAAAGCATCACCATAGATCGCAACTTCGCCGACATGCACAAAGCGAGAGACGAGGCGGTGGCCAATGCGGCCGCCCTGAAGGCCGAGCTGGCGGATGCCCAGCGGCTTCTATCCCTCCGCCCGGCTGATGTGGTAAGAGAGAGCCTCCAAGGTCCCTCACTCCCCCTTAATACCTAATCTGTTTTCCTCCTTTATGTACTGACGAGCTTTCTTCTGCGTACAGGACTCTGCCGCTTCTCGCGCGAGGCTAGCCGGTCTGGAACGCGAGAACGCCCTACTAAAGGAACTGCTCAAGTCCGCCGAAGCGGCCGCGATCCCGCCTCCTTGCTCGTTGGACGAGAGGCTAAAGAGTCGTCATTACTCAAAATATGATATCAACAAGCTGTTGTAGGTCAACGCCCAGTCAACGACCGAGCTAATGATAAAGATGCTGCGAGATGTGGGATGTCTGAATGAGGGTGGCGAGATCATCACTGCCCACAGGCTTATTCCTTGGCTTTTTGAGCCTATCCCCAAGCCTGCGGGAGCACCTGATTCCCCGCCTCCAGATGTCCTGAAGTCTCCCATTGTAGTTGACGAGACATCCAACAAGAGCTCTGGCGAGAGCTCGGGCGGGAGCTCTGGCAAGAGCTCAAGCAGGGAATCCGACGGAACCCCCTGAAGATCCTCGTTGCCCTCCTTACTGTGAATTCTCTCTTCTTGCTCTTTTTGAACACGCAAGATGTTCTCGCATATAGCCTTTTTTGTAAACACGTTCGTATTTTATGATCAGTTTTCTTCTCTTACCCTCTCATAAATGCGATATATATTTTTTGTTTGTTGTTTCTGAAGTGCGTTCTCGCCGAAGCCCCAAGCCCCCCTTAGGAGAGTGCACCCAGCTAGGATGGATATAATCTGGTAATATCAAAGATACTTAGCCCAAGGTAGGTATGAGCTTATCTTTTGTTTATTGGGGGCTTACCTTTTGTTTATTAGGCAAAGTAGTTACTGATTTGGGTTTCCCTTAGATCTCATCTAGAAAACATTGCGTCGTGAACATATTGAAATTGAAGTAAACCGTATTCGATGTTACTCGGGCGTACTCAAAAGAATAAGAACATGATCATGTAGAGGAACTTTATAGAGTTGTCGTCTACACTTACAAACAAGAATTCAATTTACTAGAAGAAAGTTGTGTTTACCAGAACTTGTCTTTCCCCGGAATAAGAAAGTCGTCATGGATTTTGTGATGCATGGTGAGGTTTGTCAGTTAATGAAGGCTAAGTACAAGAGTTTTTGGGGAACTATTACAGCACTGCCCGAGTTAGAGTGGAAGTTCGAGGGTATAATTAGGGGTTTTCATACACAGGATTTCTCGTCCCCACTCCAGGCACAATTATAAAGGGAACATCGAGGATAGACTGACCGAGTTAGTTGGGGTCATCCCGACCCGGAAGAAAACTCTCGTGGGTGTTCCATGAAATTTGTGAGTAGTTGTCTGTTATCATGGTGTGCTCAAGATGATCGTGTCGAATCAGGATGGATAGTGTACGTCCAAGGAGAGAAGATCAGTCCAGGCTTATCTGGACTCTCGGCCAACTTTCAACACAACTCTCCACCCTGGTACGGAGGTGCAGGATTCCACTTTCATGGGTCTAGGACGAGTATCCAAAGGCACTCAACTCAAAATTTGTGGAGAACCCAGATACTCAGGTGTGACTGATTCGAGATAGGATGTTGGAGGCCCAGTGCAGACCGGTCAAATGTTACGATGTGCGACATTGCCAAGTAGAGTTTCAAGATAGAGACTATGTATTCCTGAAGATACGTCTAGTGCATGGAGTCTCGCGGGTATGCGGGCGGAAGAAGCTCAGTCTAAGGAATATGGGGCGCTACAAGATCCTGGAGCGGATCGGCCCATTGGCTTACCGACTGGAGCTACCGCCGGAGTTAGTGGGTTTGCATGACGTCTTCCACGTCTCCTCTCTTAGGAAGGCTCTACTATGGCTGGAACAGCAGGTTCTTGGTATAGATGGCTCTACAGCTTTTCATCAATCGGTCCGCTATAAGCCGGTCAAGATAGATGATAAAGCGGTGCGGGTCTTGCAAGAAGGTCCCACTGATCAAATTCCTGTAGAGTAACCATGGGCAGAAGGAGCATACCTGGGAGCCACCGAATCTGATGCAGCAAAAGTACCCGGATCTCTTTAGGTAAGGTATACATTTAACTTCCTATGAGATGTTACACTAAGTTACTCTCAGTAGAAACTCTGCAGGCCTAACCTGAATTTTGGGGACAATTTTATTTTTGTTTATTGGGATTTGTACCATCCCATTTCCAGCTAGACCCCTAAGAGTGGTTTTGTCATGACTAGGTCATGACACTCTAGGAAGTCCAAGTAGACTAGGTGAACTTAGGTAGGAAGGTGAAGGCCACTATGGTCTGCAAATAGTATAATTCTAAACACTAGTTTATGATGACCTTAGGGCTTTAACTTGACTCCATGACCCCACCACAACACCCCTAACCCCTTGGGTGGTCCATAGGGTCACTAAGGACCCATTAGTGGTAGTCAAAGTGGCCAAGTTGGTCTAAGCCCACCCTAACCCTAAATGGGTCAAACTGGCCTACTTAGGGTCAGTTGACCCTTCCTTAGCCAAGTGGACCCCACACATGCCCTCCTAACCCTAAAGTGAGGTCAATGGGTCACCAAGGACTCATTGGGGTCAACCCAAAAGGCTAAGTGGACCCAAGTCAACTCTAGCCCCAAAGTGGTCAAAGTGCCCTTATTAAGGGTCAAGTGACCTCCAAGGTGCTAAGTCAACCCTACTGAACCCTACCTAGACCTTAGAGGAGGCCAATGGGTCACCAAGGATCCATTGAGGGTAACTCAAAAGGCCAAATTGACCAAGGTCAACCCTATTCAAGTGTTAGGTCAAACTTAGCTCAAATGGGCTAACCCAAGCTCAAGCCCAACCCACTTGGGCTAACTTTATTGTAAATGATATTATGAGCTAGTGGGCTGCCATTAGGCTGGATTAGTTATCAAATTCAGTCTTGGTGACTAGGAGAGAGAAAACTTCATTTACCCTTAATGGAGGAGAGAGAAAGAGAGATAAAGAGGGTCATTCATGGCTTGGAAGGCCAAGGGGCCTCCTCTCTTCATCTCCAAAGGCTAGATTCAACCTCCTGAATTAATTAGGAGGAGACCAAAGGTTTTCTCCAGCCTCTAGGTGACAGGATTCTGAATTTTTCCCATGTCCGAATTCAAGCTTTCAAGGCCATTAATGGCATTGATGCCATGGCCACTCCCCTCCCCATTGATGGCTGGATTCAACTCCTCAGGAGTAGGGGAGGAGTTTCCAGCATTCTTCAGGTCACCAAGGGGCTGAATTCATTGAGAATTCAGTTTCCCAAAATTCCCCATTAATGGTGGAAATGGGAATTCAAGCTATGACCCTCCATATCCCCCTTTTGGCTCTTTTAAAAGCTTCCATAGGCCAAGAGCAATCGTTTCCACCATCCCACTGAAGGAGTAGAGGTAGTTGGCTGTACAGTTGCAGAGCACAAAAAGCTCCACCGCTGGAAATGGCGATGCGGCGGCCGGTAAGGAAATAACCCCCTATACAGGTCCTCCTCTACTCCTCTCTTCGTGGGCTAGAATCCTAGATCAATTAGGAGAGAAATCAGGCTCAATATAGCTCGATTAGGTGAGGAAAATTTCAGATTTTCATGGCTTTTTATGCCTTGCGGGTTCGCCGGAAACCGCCCCTCCGAAGGCCGTGCCGCCGCCCGGAGATAGCCCCCACCTCAACGGAGGTGGTGGTGGTAGTGGCCGGTCAGGGAGGTGGCTGGGTGGCCGAAAAATGAGGTTTTAAGCCCTTCCAGGTCGAGAAAATTGCGACCGTAGGCTGGAGGTTGAAGACGATCTCTGGGCCGTTGGATCTGGTGATTTTGATAAATTATTAAATTGTGTATTTTTACCCCTTTACTGTACTCTTTTTTAAATCAGAAAAATGAGGCCCTTAGAGGCTAAACCTTAAAAAGTGGCCAACATAAAAATTGTATCCCTTGAAGTCTACTTTAATTTGAAATTGGTTTCAACCCATTTCTATAAGTGGTTTGACCACATCACTCATTTTGGTGAGGTCTATACATAGGGTTGAACAGAGGTTGATTTGAGTGCCCCTATCAATCCAGACATCCAAATGACCTAAATTTTGGACGGGGGGTCACTCTCATCTATACCAACCACATAACAAAAAATGGGAATTTTTGGATGTAAGTTTCCTATAGTTTTTGTAATTACTTAATAAACCATGATTAAATTAATTATGGAACCTAATTACCTCCAAATGCTCCCAAATTTTGGTGAGAGGTCATTGGGGTCATTATAGGTCTCTGCATAAAATTTAATCCCATTTGGTGATGATATGGTTTGGATTTTAGCAAACCCTAGCCTTGCCCCAAGAGGGGTATTTAGGTTAAAGTGTCCCTTGTGGGTTTAAGTGGTCAAATCACCTCAACAGAGGCTGAAACTTGGGACACTGACTTGTTACAACATTAGACACCCTCACATGGAATTTGGGGTGGATTAGGGTTGATTTGCCCTAGGACCCAAGTTCAAACCCTAAGGGTTGAACTTTGGCGATTTGTGAAGGGCATGGGGTGATATGCCCTTGTATGGACTTGGTGTTTAGTCCATGTGATCCTAGGGTGGTGAAAAGTGTTGGAGTGATTTGCCAGCAGGACACGTGTGTGTGGGACCGACCCCGTGGCTTTCCCCATCGCGTTCTTGGTCTGGGTGTTGACCCCGGTGGGCCCCCTGTGGCGGAATATCCCCACGGTCCTGTGGTTGAGATTAGTACCACATTGCTCGCAGCGCTCGCTCCTCTGTGTTTATGTACCCCGCCACCCTTCATCTCAACACTTGGGTTTTGAGATGCGATATGGGTTGGCGGATTCTCACATGGTATCAGAGGATGGTTGTCCTGCTGCGGGGGTGTGTTGGAGTGATTTGCCAGCAAGACACATGTGTGTGGGACCGACCCTGTGGCTTTCCCCATCGCATTCCTGGTCTGGGTGTTGACCCCGGTGGGCCCCCTGTGGCGGAATATCCCCGCGGTCCTGTGGTTGGGATTAGTCCCACATCGCTCGCAGCGCTCGCTCCTCCGTGTTTATGTACCCCGCCACCCTTCATCTCAACACCTGGTTTTGAGATGCGATATGGGCGGGCGGGTTCTCACATGGTATCAGAGGATGGTTGTCCTGCTGCGAGGGTGTGTTGGAGTGATTTGCCAGCAGGACACGTGTGTGTGAGACCGACCCCATGGCTTTCCCCATCGCATTCCTGGTCTGGGTGTTGACCCCGGTGGGCCCCCTGTGGTGGAATATCCCCGCGGTCCTGTGGTTAGGATTAGTCCCATATCGCTCGCAGCGCTCGCTCCTCCGTATTTATGTACCTCACCACCCTTCATCTCAACACCTGGGTTTTGAGATGCGATATGGGTTGGCGGGTTCTCACAAAAATCTCAGGGAGAGATATGGTGGGATTTGGACACATGCACCCCACTTAAACCACTGGGTAAGTTTTAGGTCTATACACCTTAGGGAGTGTCTAGTGGCTCATATGACTTGGGAACTACATGACATTTTGGTAGAGGTCATTTTCATAATCATATTAACCATTGAAATATACTACATATTGTTTGGATGAGTTTACAAGTGGGTTCCTTTGAAAAGTGCACTATCATGAGTTGTCTTGAAGAATTTTATTATGTGACTTCCTATCCTTGGGCTTGGATGATATTTAGTCAAGCTATACTTTAAGATTATAACAAGCCCTGCAATTTTTTAATATGAATTTTAGAATATTAAATGGGATGCTTCATTGACAACCCATCAAGTTGCACCTTCTACTTAGTAATTTCTTATGAGCAAACCACTAAATGGAAACTTATGAAATTTAGTAAGAGAACCTTTAATGACATTTTAAAGCTCTGTGAAATTTTATGAAATTTTTTGCAAGTCTATCTATAGGGGTTGTTTCACAAGGTGTTGTTTTCTAAGTAAAAGTAATTGAATTTATTTTAGTACTTATTAAGCTTGATAAAATATGATTTTTAGTCACAGGCCCTTTCTGGTCATCCTTGAGATTCGATAATTTTTCTACAATTTTCTGATGATTAACTTTAGCACTTTCTTTTTTACCCATAATTAATGGCTTAGTATTGGATTAATTAATTAGAGGCCAAATCATGAAATTTAGTATTTACTGTTATTCCTCTGTTATCTAGTGTTCATAATTTTTGGGTGGCCATTACTTGAGAAAATATTATACTTCATGTTCAAATTACCCATGGCACAACTTTGGGAAAATTAATTAAATACCAAATTAATTAGGAAAATTTTAAGTTTCTGGAGTTAGGCTAATCATGTCATGATAGACCCTCATTAAATATCTTAAGGCTTGAGGATGAAGATTTGGAGTACCTCCTATCATGTACATCATATAGAGTATAGGTTGGTCTACATATAGTAAAACTGCAGAAAATGTGATAGCATTTGAATTGGGCATATGGGTTGGGGTTAATAGTTTGCTGGTTTGGGTAAAATGTAATTGAGTTCATCATTAGAAGTTGGGATGAGTAGAATGTTGGGTTGGCTGGCATTAGGTGGTGCACGGGATCTACGAAAGATCGTCTTTCCTGTGGAGAGGAATAGTCAAAATACACTAGGGTTAGTTCCAGTATAATATTAAAAGGGATCGGGATTTGGGTAATAACCAACAACAATAAGTGCCTTGCGAAAGGGAATGATGGGCTTCAGTTACCATCATAGTTCCTAGTGCCCTTTGAGATCCCTTCACAGGGTATACCGGGGGCAGTCCTGGGCTAACCTAAACCGTATGAATAATAAACTTTAAGAGCAACTAGTATAATTAGGGGTTCACTTTCACACACCCCGATGTCTCGGGAAGTTAGGTTGACTAGGATGTTCGGGCGGTAGGCTTGATGGTTGTGGAAATAGGCAGGATAGCTCGGCGACCCGAAGGCTCGGTAGATAATTATGACGGACGGGATAGTCTGGGGAGCTTTGCCTCGGTCGTTGATACATCAAGATCGCATGTGCATAAATTATAAGGTGGTGGGTCTTTGGTGTTGGAGGGTCGATGCACCGACGTTAATATGTTGACTCGTCAAGTGTGGTTTAGCACTTCGCCAAATTAAGTCTAGTGGACAACCCGACAAAGAGTACGTAGGAGCTCCGCTTAGTGTACCAACGTCGAGGCGTACGATTGGTCTGACTGGTAGTGCAATTACTGGTTTAGAGGTGGGTGAGGCCCAACCCACTGCTTCCGTTTGTCACTACGGAGGTATCCTGGGAGGTTAGGCTCCAGAAAGGGTAAACTAAAGGTCTGTGTGCACAGAGTCGAGTGGGTGTGTTGCACTTGCATGATTCACATCATGGCATACTTGCATCTCATAACATCATCATTGCATATAACCCCTGACACCTATTGTATAAAGTGTATGGGATGCTTTATACAATAGGCCTTGCAAAATGACCCCTTAACTTATAAGCTCGTGTAGCATGCTTATAAGTTATGGTTATTTTCCTTTGGATATTTATCACTTGCTTATAACCGACACTCCATCGTATAAATTGGTATGTGACTCTTTATACGATGTGAGCCTTGCAGAAGACCCCTTAACTTATAAGTTTGTATGAGCGTTCATATAAGTTAAGGTTACGTATTTCATATTTCGTATTTCATATACTTACTGCTTGCTCTACATACTTTTGTTACTACTTCCTGTTTATATAGAACTGCAAGATTAGCTCCACCGTCATCTGCTTACTTTTGTTACTCTCCACCTTCATTACCTTCCCTTTCCTTCTCCCTGCTCGGTGCCTAAGAGCCATATGGGAGGGGTGGAGGATGACAGTACTTAGTCTTTTTAGACTAACGATCGTTGACCAAATCATTTTAGGGGATCGTGGAGCCGCACTAGGAGACGCAGCACCAGCGGACTACAGTGCACATGGAGGTGGGCCAGTATAGCGCAAGAGCACCGACTATTGGTTCCGTGAGTGATTAGTTCACTTAGCTTTCGCGAGTGTTTGTAGTGAGGATTTGATGTACCGGGCCTGAGCCAGTCTATATTTCTTTGTACTATTTTCCTTCAGTACTTTTATTATCTTGTGGACTTATCGTGACTTTATATTATATGTGATTGTGGACTTAGTTTTATCTGAACTGTGTATAAACTTCTTTCTCTTTGGTGATCGTAAAGGCCTGCAGGATTGGCATTTTTATAGTGGCGACCTTCCCGAGTGTCGGTGTCACCGCAATATGGCGATTCTGGGCATAAGAACCCGGTGGTTTAAAAAGAAAAAAATGGGGTCTTACACGTCGAGCTCTGGCCACTCGCCGAGTTCTGACCATTCAACGAACCCGTGGCCGGCGAGCCGGGCCAGCCGGGCCTATGCTTGGCAAGGTTCGGGGAGGCGGCGAGTGCCAGATCCATCGAGCACTCGCCTCCCCAAGCGAGTAGAGGTATCAGAGACTACTCACCCAGTCTTATGTGATGTGTTTTTACCATCTTGACCCCATTGGCCTGCATATAGCTAATTAGAACAACGAAGTTATACTGTTGGCAGACCCAGTTGGGCTGCACATAGCTGTTCAGAACAGCAGAAGTTGGCTATTTGCAGGTCATTTTCAGAAATTTATAAATAAGACCCAAGGGGCACTTGAGAAGGCATGTTTTTATTGTTCTCAGACCTTCTTGTGCTTTCTGAGGTAGCCTTCAGCTTGGCATTTGACTAAGGGAGGGGAAGCACTCTAAGATCTTCCGGGTGTGTGGAGGGACCTCTGCGCCGAGCCCTTGGGTCAGTTCCTTTTTCTTCTCCTTTCATTTTGCTTGCAGGAGAGAAGTAGGTGCGCGATCACCCCTTCCCCAAGGGTAAACTCCACAAAGGTAATGTCAAAGGTCACCCAGGTACGCAGACACATATATATAGCTGCTGGTGGACCCCACCGAAAGATTCCCCCGGGCTCCTTCTGCACTCGCCGAATCCTGTGAGGTTGGATGTTTCTTTCCGAGCTTGTATCAGCCTCGCAAAGAGCGTGGATTGTGTACAACCTCATTTTCGGTGAGTGGGGTCGGTAGGAGCTAGACTGGACAAGTCCAGCCAAATACCCAGGCGAGTCAGGTCACTAGCGTCGAGTCTACTCGACGCCCCCAGCCTCGGCGTCGAGTGAGACGAGCTCATTCAACGCCTTTGGCCTAGGCGTCAAGTGAGGCGAGCTGACTCAACGCCTTCAGCATGGGCGTCGAGTGAGCTCGCTCGACATCTTCCGTCTCAACATTGAGTGAGGTGAGTTCTGTCAACGCTTCTTGCTCTTGGCATTGAGGGACATCTCGGCATCCGTCGTCTCGCCCTCGCCCTAGAGAGCTCGGCAGCAGCCCTGACTCGCCCAGGCGGGGTGGGATTTTTTGGGAGGGGCGAGCTTGCACTCACCAGCCCCGTTCGTTGAGCTCTAGGCCGCGTCGAGCTCTGGGCCGTTCGTCGAGCTCTAGTCATTCGTCGAGCTCTGAGCCGTTCGTCGAGCTCTGGGCCGTTCGTCGAGCTCTGGCCGTTCGTCGAGCTCTGGGCCGTTCGTCGAGCTCTGGGCCGTTCATCGAGCTCTGGGCCGTTCGTCGAGCTCTAGGCCGTTCGTCGAGCTCTGGGCCGTTCGTCGAGCTCTGGGCCTTCGTCGAGCTCTGGGCCTTCGTCGAGCTCTGGCCATTCGTCGAGCTCTGGTCATTTGTCGAGCTCTAGCCACTCGCTGATCTCTTACCGTTCAATGAACCCACAGCCGGCGAGCCGGGCCAGCCGGGCCCGTGCTCGCCAAGGTTCGGGGAGGCGGCAAGTGCCAGCTCCATCGAGCACTCGCTGCCCTAGGCAAGTATAGGTCTCAGGACTACTCACCCAGTCTTATATGATGTGTTTTTACCATCTTGCCCCCGCTGGACTGCCCATAGTCAGTTAGAACATCAGAGTTACGTTGTTGGTAGACCCAGTTGGGCTACACATAGCTGTTCAGAACAGCGGAGGTTGGCTATTTGCAGGCCATTTTCAGAAATCTATAAATAAGACCCAAGGGGCACTTCAGAAGGCATGTTTTTATTGTTCCCAGACCTTCTTGCGCTTTCTGAGGTAGGCTTCAGCTCGACATTTGGCTAAGGGAGGGGAAGCGCTCTAAGATCTTCTGGGTGTGTGGAGGGACCTCCATGCCGAGCACTTGGGTCAGTTCCTTTTTCTTCTTTTTTCATTTTGCTTGCAGGAGAGAAGTAGGTGCGCAATCACCCCTTCCCCAAGGGTGAACTCCACAGAGACCAAATTTTCGGTTTCAACACCTTCAGAGGAAGGCGACCTCGAAATCTTTATGGAGGAAGAATTTGTGGAGCTTGGCATCGTTGCCGGACACTGTGTGTGTGGGGGGAGGGGGCGATATACCTCCTCGACCTTCTGCTGAGGCGAGTAGGGGGTGTTGCCGAGGCCGCCCTTGATGAAGACGATCTTCGTCATCCAGTTATGATGCTTGTTCGTGATCTCGCGAACTCTTATGAACGAGCCCCCGAAGTAGGCGACGCCATCTGGAATCGCCTTGTAGGTGAAGAGCTTCCTGAAGACAGCCAGGTTGAACTCTATTTACTCTCTACGAAGGAAACAAACGAATGCCACCATCATAGCGATGATGTTCGAGTTGAGCTGCGCGGGCACCGCACCGAAGTACTTCAAGATCTAGCGGACTTCCGGCCAGAGAGGTAGGCGCAACCCTATCTTTAAATGCGAGATGGGGAAGACGAGCTCGTCGGGGTAGAACGTGTTGATGGCCTCGCCCTCACTGGGCCGGTCTGCCTCAAAGCCGGGGGGCACGAAGTCGGCATTGAATTCTGCGAACTCTTCCTCGGAGGTGTTCCCCTCAAAGAAGTAGTAGTCGGCAAGGGGCTGAGCACATTTGGAGCGGTCGTCAGAGTCGGGGTTAGTCTTACCCATGCTTGCAGGAGGATTAGGGCGCGAGTATCGGTAAGAGAGAAGGCGAGAAGAGGGGGTATGAAAGCAGTAAAAATGGTAGGCCGGGGTTGGTGAGGAGGGGGCTATTTATAGAAAAAGAAGTCTAAGGCCGAGCCAACCGATCAATCCAGCTCGCCGGACTCAGCTCGCCAACCCCAGCTCGCCGACTTCTGGGATCTGTCCTATCACATGCCAAGCTAAACCTAAACAATTTTACATTCAAATAGCAAGCATTAAAATCTAAAAAAATATTCTGAGTTATTACAGATCAGGGGAAGGATATTGCTCAGAAAAATTAGATACAGAAGAAGGAAAAAAGCAACAAGTTCAATACATGCGCGAGCTGAGGGGGCAAGAGGCGAGTGCCGGTAGGCTCAGTAATGGAGCCGTTTTTATCCATCCCGGCCTTACGTCTCCTTCCCCGCAGGACGCCGCGAGTTGTGGAGCTCGCGAATCCGCCCCAAGTTCCTCTGGACGATCTGGAGGCTCTCCTCGACCTCATCCAGGAGCCGAGAAGCTGACGTCGCCTCGCCTGCCGAGCTGCCCCTCACCTCGTCAGCGAGCCGCACGTAGTCACGCAACAATGCCTCGTTGTCCTCCTGCACCTTCTATAGCCCGCGTACCAGCTTCTTGAAGATCTCGATCCCCTGCCGCGTCAGCTCTCCGTTCTCCACCTCAAAACCCATAAAAGAGTCTAGTGAGCTTGGAGAAGGGAGGGGCGAATAATGGGCTGGTCCCGAGGAATCGTCAGCCTCAGAATGACTAGGAAGAGCTACAAAGGCAGTTAAACGTTAGTATGAAAGGTGAACACCCTAGGAAGACTACGAGATAAGAGCCACTGAAGGTCAACTTGCCTGACGAGCTCGGCGCCTCGAAAGAAAAGTGGGGTAGGGGCAGCTTCAGGTTTTTGCTCTGGCTCGGGGGGTGAGTTCTTGGCGGAAGGAGGTTGAAGCCCGGTATGGGGATGACCTTAGCGCCTCCTCCCGTAGTCCCGAGGAGTTGTATGGAGAAGGGGACGCGGGCTGGGGAATTCGGCCTCTGCGAGTCTAGCCCTAGATTCCCAAAGGGGGACAGGTCTCGCGGACTAGTCTCTGGAGTTTTAGGCCGCGAGTTGTCAAGGGGGGGTCTTAACTCGCGGCGAGGAGGCCTCGCTGTCATCCTGTCGGCTGTTCGGGTCGACGCAGAGGTCGATGATGTTTTTCTCCTTCTCAGGAGCGGGCAGAGTAGAGGAGCCAGCCCCGTTCTCCAGGGTGGAATTCAAGTCATGAAGAATGGGCTCAGCCGCTTGGGGAAATGGCTTCACCCTCTTAGCAGGATTGGGTTCCGCCAGGCTACCCTGCGGGTTATTAGGAGGAATCGCAGCCAAGTTGGCAACGCGAGTAGAGGAGACCTCGCGAGCTCTAACAAGCCTCTCTTGGATCTCCTTGGGGACAGGCATCTCGACAAGTTTAAAACTAAAGGAATGACAAAGGTAACCCAGGTACGCTGACGCATATATATATATATCCACTGGTGGACCCCACCGAAAGATTCCCCCAGGCTCCTTCCACACTCGCTGAATCCTGTTGGGTTGGATATTTATTTCTGAGCTTGAGCCAACCTCGCAAAGAGGGGTATTATGTACAACCCCATATCCGGCGAGTTGGATCGGCTGGAGCCAGACCGACCAAGCCCAGCCCAAGACCCAGGCGAGCCAGGTCCCTGGCGTCGAGTCTACTCGATGCCCCTAGCCTCGGCGTTGAGTGAGGCAACCTCACTCAACGCCATCATCGAAGGCATTGAGTGACAAGAGCTCACTTAACGCCTTCAGCCCAGGCATCGAGTGAGGCGAGCTCACTCAACGCCATCAGCCTAGGCATCGAGTGAGGCGAGCTCACTCGGCACCTTCCGTCTCCGCGTTGAGTGAGGTGAGTTCTGTCAACGCTTTTTACTCTTGGCGTTGAGGGACACCTCGATATCTGCCGGCTCGCACACGCCCTAGGGAGCTCGGCAAGCGGTGGGCGAGCAGGGCTAGCCGGGCCCGTGCTCGCCAAGGTTTGGGGGAAGCGGCGAGTGCCAGCTCCATCGAGCACTCGCCGCCCCAAGCGAGTAGATGTCTCAAGGACTACTCGTACAACCTCCTGTGATGATCTCTTTTACCATTTTTCCCCCGCTGGCCTGCCCATAACCAGTTAGAACAGCAGAGTTGCGTTGTTGGCAGACCCAGTTGGGCTGCACATAGCTGTTTGGGACAGCGGAGGTTGGCTATTTGCAGAACGATTTTAGAAATCTATAAATAGGACCCAAAGGGCACCTCAGAAGGCAGGGCTTACTTATTCCCAGACCTTCTTGTGCTTTCTGAGGTAGCCTTTAGCTCGACATTCGGCTAAGGGAGGGAAATCGCTCTAAGATCTTCCGGATGTGTGGTGGGATCTCCGCGTCGAGCCCTTGGGTCAGTTCCCTTTTCTTCTTTCATTTTGCTTGCAGGAGAGAAGTAGGTGCGCGATCACTCCTTCCCCAAGGGAATGACAAAGGTCACCCAGGTACGCTGGCGCATATATATGGCCGCTGGTGGACGCCACCGAAAGATTCCCCTGGGCTCCTTTCACACTCGTCGAATCCTGTGGGGTTAGATGTTTCTTTCCGAGCTTGAGCCAACCTCGCAAAGAGCGGGGATTGTGTACAACCCCATATCCGGCGAGTGGGATCGGCAGGAGCCAGACCGGCCAAGTCCAGTCTAAGAACTAGGAGAGCCAGGTCCCTGACGTCGAGTCTACTCGACGCCCCCAGCCAAGACGTCGAGTGAGGCGAGCTCACTCAACACCTTCAGCACAGGCATCGTGAGGCTCAACGCCATCATCCCAGACATCGAGTGAGGCGAGCTCACTCAACGCCTTCCGTCTCAGCATTGAGTGAGGTGAGTGTTGTCAACGCTTTTTACTCTTGGTATTGAGGGGCACCTCGACATCCACCGACTCGCACTCGCCCTATGGAGCTCAGCAAGCGGTGGGCGAGTAGGGCCAGCCGGGCCCGTGCTTGCCAAGGTTCGGGGAAAGCGGCGAGTGCCATCTCCATCGAGCACTCGCTGCCCCAGACGAGTAGAGGTCTCAAGGACTACTCGTCCAGCCTCCTGTGATGTGCTCTTTTACCATTTTGCCCCCGCTGACCTGCCCATAGCCAGTTAGAACAATGGAGTTGCGCTGTTGGCAACCCCAGTTGGGCTACACATAGCTGTTTGGAACAGCGGAGGTTGGTTATTTGCAGGACATTTTTAGAAATCTATAAAAAGGACCCAAGGGGCACCTCAAAAGGCAGGGCTTACTTGTTCCCAGACCTTCTTAGGCTTTTTGAGGTAGCCTTTAACTCGACATTCGGTTAAGGAAAGTGAAGCATTTTAAGATCTTTCGGGTGTGTGGCGGGACCTCCCCGCCGGGCCTTTGGGTCAGTTCCCTTTTCTTCTTCTTTCATTTTGCCTGCAGGAGAGAAGTAGGTGCGCAATCACCCCTTCCCCAAGGGTGAACTCCATAGAGACCGAGTTTTCGATTTCAACACTCGTGGTCTCTTCTTCTCCAGCAGTAGTTCTCTACAGCTTCGTGCTTACTCAGATTCTACCTGGATTAGTGATCTTATTAACCGTTATTCTGTCACTGGTTTCTATCTGTTCTTGGGTTCTTCACTTATTACATGGAAGTCCAAGAAACAGACTGGTGTGTCTCGTTCTAACACCGAGGCTGAGCTTCGAGCCATGACTATCACCGATGAGGATATTATTTAACTCTGTTGACTTCTTAAGGACCTTATTGTCTCTTCTCCAGATCTAACTCCCCTTTACTGTGATAGCATCAGTGTCATTTAGATCTCTCTAAATCCAGTGAAACATTCTCTTTTTAAGCATATCAGTGTGAACGCTTTCTTCCTGCGTGAGCACTATGGTCGTGTCACTCTTGCTACTTTCTTTATTCCTTCTGAGCAGCTAATTGAAAATTTGATGACAAAGCCCCAGACTGAGAACCCAACCTGCATATCTACAGTCCAAACTCTCAATGTAAGATCCCCCGTAAGTTTGTGGGGTTGTTAGATATGATGTACTTTATGAATGATAATGTTGAATCCAGAAAACCGACTTCTCCTAGAGTCCGGATCTAAAGTTGCAGCTCACACCTACTCTTCCTGAATTCCTTCCTTGACGAGAGTCCTGAGAACTAGAAACAGACAGTGGGTTTCAGCTCAGAGGTCCCACCTCTTACCCTGAAGAACCAGAAATTCTTCCCCTCCCTAGCCAATGTTGAGCTAGGTGCCTTAGTGGAAGAAGAAGAAAGGGATCAACAACCTTCTTCAAGGCACCTTATCGGTCTATTTATAGGCCTCTGAGTTTGACCCGCCAATAACCAAACTGAACCGACCTGAAATTAACAAAATACCCTGGGCTGAGTCTGCCAACAGCCAAACTCCGTTGTTCTGAAGGGTTATATGCAGACCACCAAGGGCAACAAAGTAAAATTACCTAAGACCAAATAATAAAACCCCTACCTGAGGTAAAAATGGCCTCTGAGTCGAACCGGCGCTCGACGATCGTCGAGGCGGCGCTCGATGACAAATGACATCTAGTGGGCGAGAGATGCCCATCAGTTCGCCTAGCGATATCCCGTCTCGCCTGCTCCGCTGCTCCTCATCTCGTCTCGCGGTACCTCGTCTCGCCTGCTCCGCTGCTCCTCAGCTCGTCTCGTTGTACCACATCTCACCTGCTCCACTGCTCCTCAGCTCGTCTCATTGTACCTCGTCTCGCCTGCTCCGCTGCTCCTCAGCTCGTCTCGCGGTACATCGTCTCGCCATTAGAGCCCAGTCTACGGCCCGTGGGACCTCTCGCCTCCTCCACTATTCCCCTCTCGCCTCGCTAGTATCCCGTCTCACAAATACTTCGTCTTGCTTCTAAGGGATCAGCACGGGCCACGGGCACCTCCCGCCTATGCAATCTCTTGCCCTTAGTGTTTTTCCTTGAGTCCCCTCTTGCGAGCCCGAGGTTGTACACAATCCCCTCTCTTTTTGAGGTTGTCCCAAGCTCGGAAAGGAAGTCCAACCGAGGCTCGCGGTATTAAAGTTCATTTATGAGAGAATCTTTTGTGGTGCCCTCCTCGGGGCCTATAAATATGTGTCACTTACCCCCACATGGAGAGTGCCCCCCTCCCTCACCTCTTTCTTCACTTACTCCATCGTTGCCATGTCTTATAGCCAGAGTTTCCGCGAACGTCTCGCAATGGTGTGCAAACAAAACAAGGCCAATATGGCTGCTCTGGCCCCCATTTTGGTTTGTACCCTGCTCACTTACCGTCGTCGTCTCGCTTGAAGAAGGTGAAAATCGCTGGCCCCCCTTCTCAGTCAAGGAGCCCACTCCAACATCTTTGGAAATCCGTACCCCTCCTCCCGCGTCTCTTGAGGAGAGAGAAGTAAATTTTTGCTCTTGCCCCTCCTTTCTTTCCCCTTTCTCCTATTTTCATGTACTCACTTCACGATCCGTCAAGGAGATCTTGCCCATCGTCCCCAGCCAGTAAACCCGCTTGATACTACCGTCATCCATCACCAAGACTTTGACTCGCCTCAGCAATCCACCTCTCCAAATATGAATAATGACGACCCTTCCCAGCTCGTTGGGACCTTTCGCAACCCAGGTAAATGAACTAGACCTTCCCTTCGCTTCTCTGTACCGCTCACCGCTTCCAAGCCTTCTCGCGAGAACACCCCTCATCCTGACCTTTGGCTTCTTTCTGCATAGGCATTCAGATCGACTCGCCAGCAGAGAACTTCTCTGGGCAGCCCGCCATCTCGCCTCCTCCTCACCCAGACGAAATAGAAGATTATCTGGGCGATCCCATGGATCCGGTGGAGATGAAGCACATGACGGTCGAGATGTTTCGGAAATACATACATATTATCCGTGAAACAGGACAAGCAAGCTGTCGGCAGGCGCATCGACTGGCTGGAAATTGAATGCGCTCGCCTATTCTCTGATATTGATGATGGAATCGAGAAAGACGAGACCGACCTTCGGGCCATTATAAACGAGGTCGACCGGCAAATCCGTCTCGCGTGCCGTGGTCTCGATGCTATTCGCGCCTTTCACGTCCCTGGTCGGCCCCCATGTGCGGGGTCTCGCGGTGGAGGGCATTGGAAATGGCACAAGAACTGAAAACTCTCCATCTCGTCTCGTCTGTTCAATAGCCTCGCTTATTTGATTATACTTTATAATTCTGTGGTTTCTATTATTCTGCTGTCTCGCCTGTTATTTAAACCTTGCGGATATGATGCCCGCCTCGTGCAGAACTGAAGACCCTACATCGTCTCGCCATTATTCTACTGTCTCGCCTGTTAATTTCTCTTCTTGTTGGGCTTAATCAATTATAACTATGTTAAATTGATTGATTTTTCCTCTATTTTTTCTTTTGTTCTGACTGGTTGAAAAAGCCCTCGTTGGATAACGCGATCCGAGGTCAGGAGAGAGAACGTGAAACGTCGGCCGACTCTCCAACTTCTTCCATGCTTTTTCCGCCCATTTTTTTCACTTTCACTATCTACTATAAATACCCTCCCCCCTAGACCAAAATGATTCACCTGCGCTGCCCCACCCCTGTTGCGTCTCAGATCCATCTCTCTCGCCTCATTTGTCTCGCGACTTGCTCTCGCCATTCCCTCTTCGCCATTTTTCGATTTTACCGTCTCGCCTATAATGGGAAAGAAGAAGCCTGAGGAGGGTGAGGGCGCAGCCGGTGTGACAGGAGATTTGCCGACCATGACTTCCCCCCCGGCAAGATCTCTGAGGAGGACTACAACCTCTTCACCCACGAGTTCCTGGTGGAGGGATTCGAGTCGCGGCCCCCAAAGGTCGGTGAATCGATAAATACTTTCTACCCCGGCGAACTAGCCTTCCCCATCTCGCACTTTGAGTTGGGTTGAGACTTCCCCTCTGGCCAGAGGTTAAACAGGTTTTGAAATATTTTGGAGCCATCCCTGCACAACTAAATCCGAACGCCATCTCGATTTTGGTTGCTTTCGCCAGTTATATGCTCCGCGAGCGCATCGAGTTCAGTCTGACCGTCTTCTGTAAGTTATTCGTCTACCATGCCAATCATGATGACGTCTCGTACTTCGCAGGGCAGGGCCCGAAGGTGTGTGATGCCCAACAAAAATCACCATTGGCTTACCCGCTTCGTCTTCATCCGTGGGAACCTGGGGGCATCCCGCTCGCGCCCGTGTCGCCTTCCTATATGTTCTACGTGTCTCCCCAGGTAGGTGGCGTGGATAAGATCCTCTATGACTTCTTTATATGAAAGAATTTTGAAGTCAATTTCCTGAGGCGGGGCCTCGACTCGCTCCTGCATGTGCTTCCCGGCGAAGGTACACTCACAATTCTTTAGTTTCAAGTTTATTATTCCTTCGTCTCGCTCTCTAATCACCGAGTTGTTTGTTTAGGGGATAGGAATATCCCCGCCCATCCTCCTTACAAGAGCAGCGCAAAGCCGTCAAAAGGTCTCGCCCTCGCCAGCATGGCGGCCGAGGTGGCGAAAGAGTCATTGGCTTCCGCCTTCAAGAAGAGACCCAGAGATGATGTCGCTCCCTCTCGGCACAGCCCCAAGAAGAAAGTTAGAAAGGTTATAACGTTCCCTAAAGGGAAAAAAGAGACAGTCCGGAAAGAGAGAAAAGAGATGTCGGGATCCCTGAGCCCCATCTCTGTAGGAGAATCGCAATCGCCTCGCCCACAAGCCATCTCTCCGACTCGCGAGATGGCACTACTCGACCAGCCTGCCAACACTTCGACTCAACCCACCGGATCTCCGTCTCGCGAAGCCGCCTCCTCCGGTCGCCTAGCTCCATACTCACATCAAAACTTCAACATGGGCCCCGTGGTACAAGATGCCGCAGGCGACCCAATTCTGCTGTGGAAAAAGGACGCGAACCGGGTGCCAGTATCCACCCTCCTTACCTCATGGAGGGAACAAGACCCTCCCACTAGCCACGCCTTCTCCCTTGGCTACAGCCTTTATGGTGGTCCAGAGGCAGATTCCGTCGACAAGGAATCCTCGCGAGACCTCGTCTTAAAGACCTCTTACGCTCAGCTTCGCGCCCTGGAGCTCTCGCACCGAATCTCGCGTCGCCTGGTTTTCAACAATAAGAAATGGAAGGATGTTGTGGAGGGCCTTGCGATGGAGCGTGAGAAGTCAGATGACTCGAGAAGAGGTTGGCCGTTGCTGAAGCCCTCCTCGCAAAGACCCAGGGCGGCATGGTAAGTCTTAGTTTTATCTTTGGCCAGTTTTTCTCTCGCATATATATCTTGTTGATTGATGGGTGTCTCGCAGGGTGCCGAGACGGCGGATCGAATGCGCTTGCGCATAGCGGCCTTGGAGGAGGAGAACAAAAGCTTAACGGCCCAGAACGCTCATCTTCAGGACAGTGTTCTGCCTACCTCTCGCCCGAAACCCTTCCAAGCTCCCCCGCCCTCACACTACTCCCTCGACGAGGTTGAAGAGATTTGTCGAGATGCCAACATCAAGACGGCAGAGCTCGTTTTGAAGATGATGAAGGAGCTAGGGGTTATCAAGGAAAACTCTGAAACCGTCACCGCCCACGACCTCGTGCCACACCTTTACGGCGAGGTGGACGAGGATTCATCTTCCAGTGGAGAGGACTGATGAACGGCCGGGGAGATCTGGGGCTCCTCCTCCCCTCCTTTTGCCTTTTTCCTACACTTGTATTTTTTATTATTTTTGAGACTTCGAAGTACCCTTCATGGGGAAGGCTCCCCTTTTTTCTCTCTCTCTCTTTTGATGAACAATATGACCAAACATATAAGGAACTTTTGTCACGCCCTCTCGCTTTTTGTTCTCTTTATTTTGCTTTACTTTGCTTTATTTACTGCGAGATGGCCCTTTAATTAGTGTATACTTGCGAGATGAATCTACTCATCGTCTCGCTCGAGAATCAGTTTAGAGTACGAGTCATTTAGGCTTCTTTTTGCCGCTCCCGCGTGCGAGACCACTTGACTCCCCCCCCCCCCCCGCGTCTCGCCATGAGACAACTCCGCCGCGAGTGGAATACAGGAATTAATCCACTCCTTTATTAGGCGAGACCTTTCTTTCGCCGTGAGTGCTTACTTGCCATGAGCGAGACCCTCGTTCCCGAGCACCAGCTGGGAATACCTATATTTATTTGCACTGCATCAACCTTTTCTTTCCATAGAAGTTTTTAATTTTTTATGAACCATTTGCTGACTGGTAAAAACATTTCTCTGAGGGATCTCACCGTCTATCTTGTCACCGAGTGATCCTACAACCCTGCCAACTTGATGTGAGCCTGGTCAACGGGTCTTCTCGAGATCTTGACAATCATCCTGCCACCGAGTGAGCCTACAGCCCTGCCAGCTTGATGAGAGCCTGGTCAACGGGTCTTCTCGGGGCCTTGTCATTCACCCTGCCACCGAGTGAGCCTACAATCCTGCCAGCTTGATGAGAGTCTGGTCAGCGGGTCTTCTCGGGGCCTTGCCATTCATCCCGCCACCGAGTGAGCCTACAGCCCTGCCAGCTTGATGAGAGCCTGGTCATGTTGGAGTTACCATGGTGATCTAGAAGTGGTCAAACATGTAATCTCATTGCCAACGCGATATGAGCCTGCAGGGTCGCACATAAGAACATGTGGAGAAGTTGGAAGATTGACTGTGTTGGTAAGGGTTACCAATCACCATACAGAATGGGGTCAGGCAAACGTTGCCAAGGAGGTTCATTCAGAATGATTCGTCGAGAATCGTCGAGTATGACTCGCCGACTCTCGACGAATTCGTCGAGTATGATTCGTCGAGAATCGTCGAGTATGACTCGCCGACTCTCGACGAATTCGTCGAGAATGATTCGTCGAGAATCGTCGAGTATGACTCGCCGAATCTCGACGAATTCGTCGAGTATGATTCGTCGAGAATCGTCGAGTATGACTCGCCGACTCTCGACGAATTCGTCGAGGATCGAACTGTTGGATTCCCGACGAATGGTGATACTCGACGATTCCAGCTGATTCTCGCCGAATCTGGATCTGATTCTCGCCGAACCTGGAGCTCATTCTCGGCGAATGATTCTGAAACCCTATGCTGTGTGGTCTGCGGATAGCGATACTCTTAGATCTGTTTATACCTTTGGTATAAATTTGGACTTAGGGTTTTGGGAAAAAGTGTGTATTCTCCGGTGGCCGAATCAAAATCGACGGAAGAGTTCCGCCGTTCTGCCGATCCGCCGATTCCCGAACCCCGCCAGACGGAAGCGTTCCGCTGCCTCGTTCGTTCCGCCGACCTCCTCTCCGGCGATAGTCACCGGTGTTGCTATTCCTGGCGCGGACATAGCAGTCCGTGGGAGTGCAAGGTGCAGTCGATCTCCTTCCCGATCTTTCGTGCGACAAAGCTTGGTGTTCTCCCGCTCGTGTGGATTTCTGCAGAGACGTAGACGTTATTCTACGTGGAACTCGCCACCGACAAGGACTCATATTTCGGAGCATCTTTGTTGAGTTGTGACTCAACACCGGAAAGGTAATTTTTACCTAGTTGTTTGTTAACTTCTTGATTCAACATTCATGGCCCGATCCTAAATCTCTTTTGGGTTGTTCTTGGTTTTACTATTTCCGCTGCGTGCACAAGTGTTGTGTCACCTCTAGAAAACCCAACAGTGGTATCAGAGCCAGGTTTCGGTCATGATTGTTGTATTGGAAGTTAGGTTATTCCAGTACATGTAAACCTAGGGATTTAGAAGTGTTCTAAATATCTAGATTTAATCTTGGGACCCCGCCAGGAACATCTGGATTTCGTGGTAATTTCTAATTGTTAGAAATTATTGTCTCCTTAGCAGTAACCATCCCTCGAGTGGTTTATGACCCCGTGTATTGTTTTGGATTTTGAATCCAACAAGGAGAGATGAGCTTGTCTACTGCTTTAAGTTGAGTTGCCTTTGTCTTTGTCCAATGCATGTAAATCTGAAGATTTGGAAGAGTCCGAATGTTCAGATTTAGCCCTTCCTTCTATCAAATATTGATAATGCTATGTTGTGCACATAAGGGATGCATGTGGATTTTAGAGAAGTGTTTTTCTTTGGATGTGCACATTGATCAAATGTTGATCATGGTTAATTGTTAACCTATTATCAAAAATTCCTTCATCAAATATTAAGTGTTCGGATGCCTTCCGATGGATGACACTCTTCCTGCATCGATCGATGAAGTGTGGGCTTGTCAAAGCAAGGTGCATTAATCTATCTTGGTAAGGGTGCGAGCGGATAATTGTGATATCCCACTGTCAACATCGGGTCCAACTTAACTAGGTGACCTTAAAGATTGAGTGCCTAGAGACATAGGGTTGGCATGCACCATATGATGGATGCGAATAAGGAGTTATTCACCAACCATACAAGAATTGCATGAGGATGCAATTGGCAAGCATTACCTACCTAAATAACCACATCGTGAGAGAAAAGCCAAAGCTGACTCATTGTGTTGGTGAAATACGGATCTTGTCCACTAAGAGAGTAGCTCGCATGAACTCTCCGAATTGATAGTGAGGGCTATCATTTTGAACAAAATAGTGGGAGTTTTAATTGAAGTCCAAATTAAGAAAATAAATTGTATTTTGAAATTTTGGTACTGATTTTATTCTGCATGAATTCTTGTAGAATTCCATGGCAAGTGGTTCACACTCCACTCTGTCTCTGAGAGCCATCCTTGAGAAGGATAAGCTCAATGGGACTAACTATATGGACTGGTACAGGAACCTGAGAATTGTTCTCAAGCAAGAGCGAAAGCTCTATGTCTTGGAAGAAGAAGCCCCCGAGGTGCCGACCGGAAATTCTTCCCGTACTGATAAGGATACTTTTAAGAAGTATACTGATGACTCCTTAGACATCGAATGTCTTATGCTTGCCACCATGAATTCTGAGCATCAGAGGCAACATGAGAACATGGGGTGCAAGGAGATTGACGAGCATCTCAAGAAAATGTTTCAAGGGCAGGCTCGTCAAGAGAGGTTCGACGTCACAAAAACGTTATTTCAGTGCAAGATGGGAGTTCGAGACTCAGTAGGGACTCACGTACTCAAGATGATTGGGTATATAGAGAACCTTGAAAGGCTGGGTTTTCCTCTAGGCCAAGAGTTGGCCACAGATCTGATCCTGCAATCATTATCGGACAGTTATGAGCAGTTTGTCTTGAACTACAACATGAATGAAATAGACAATACACTGCCCGAGCTCCTAGGCATGTTAAGAACTGCCGAGATCAACATGAAGAAGGCCAAGCCTGTCAGCCCCATACTGATGATGCATAAGGGCAAGGGCAAGGCCAATGGCTCTAAGAAGACGAAGGTGGGACCTAAGTCACATCTTGAGCCCAAGTCTTCTGCACTGAATAAAAAGAAGAACACCGTGAAGGAAGGGAAATGCCACCACTGTGGCAAGGCTGGTCATTGGAGGAGGAACTGTCCTTCATATATTGAGGGTCTGCAGAAAATGAAGGGAGGTATGACTTCCGCTTCGAATATTTACGTTATAGAAATAAACCTCTCTGCTCCTTCATCTTGGGTATTGGATACCGGATGTGGTTCTCACATTTGTACAAATATGCAGGAACTGAAAAGGAGAAGATTGCTGAGTGAAGGGGAGGTGGACCTGCGTGTCGGCAATGGAGCAAGAGTTGCTGTTGTAGCCGTAGGGGTTTACCGTCTTTCTTTGCCCAGTGGGCTTGTAATAGAATTAGATAATTGTTATTTCGTTTCGGCCATAACTAGAAATATTATATCTATTTCATGCTTAAAAATGATTGGATTTTCTTTTATAATTAAGAACAACTATTGTTCTATATTTAAGAATGATGTTTGTTATGTTGTAGCCCAATTGTTTAATGGTCTTTATGTTTTGAACTTAGACCATCTGATCTACAATGTAGAAAATAATAAAAGACTAAGAACAAATGACTCAAACCCTACATATCTCTGGCATTGTCGTTTGGGTCATATAAACGAGAAGCGCATATTCAAGCTCCATAAAGATGGACTTTTGGACTCATTTGATTATGAATCATTTGAGCGATGCGAATCTTGTTTGTTAGGCAAGATGACTAAAGCCCCTTTCACTGGTTATACTGAGAGGGCTGAGGATCTCTTGGGTGTTATACATAGTGATGTATGCGGACCCATGAGCTCCATGGCTAGAGGTGGGTATTTCTACTTCGTTACATTTACTGATGATTTCAGTAGATACGAATATGTGTATCTTATGAAGTGCAAATTCAAGAACTTTGAAAAGTTCAAAGAGTTCAAGAATGAAGTAGAAAACCAGTTGGGTAAAAGGGTTAAAGCACTCCGATCTGATCTAGGTGGCGAATACCTGAGTCATGAGTTCCGTGATCATCTGAAAGAGTGTGGTATTGTATCACAGCTCACTCCACCTAAAACACCACAACATAATGGTGTGTCTGAGAGGAGAAATCGTACTCTGTTAGACATGGTACGTTCGATGATGAGTCATGCAGACTTGCCTGTTTCTTTTTGGGGTTTTCTTTAGAGACTGCTGCAATGACATTGAATCGCGCTCCAACGAAAATGGTTCTGAAGACACCATATGAAATATGGACTGGGAAACGTCCTAGTATGTCATTCATTAAAATTTGGGGCTGTGAGGCATACGTGCGACGTCAAGTGCCTGACAAGCTGGAACCCAAATCGGATAAATGTTATCTGGTGGGATATCCTAAGGAAACGAATAGGTATTATTTTTACCTACCGTCTGAAGGAAAAGTGTTTGTCGCAAGGACTGACATCTTCTTGGAGAGAGAATTCTTATCAAGAAAGACTGAAAAGGTAGAACTTGAAGAAATTCAAGAACTACAAGTAGTGAATGAACCGGAATTGAATTCTGAGATAGGACTACAAGATGTTGTAGCTAGAGAACCTACTCAAGAACCACAAGTCTCACGTAGATCTGGTAGACCAAGATTTGAGCCTGAGAGATATGGATTTCTCATGTCTCAATGAGGTAATGTGTTGCTTATGGATCATGATGATGAACCACCAACCTACCAAGAGGCTATGAATGGACCGGACTCCGACAAATGGCTTGAGGCTATGAAATATGAAATGGACTCCATGTATGCAAACCAAGTTTGGAACTTGGTGGAACCACCTGAAGGGGTAAGACCCATAGGGTGCAAATGGGTCTTCAAGAAGAAGACCGACATGGATGGGAATGTACAGACATTCAAAGGGCGACTGGTGGCTAAGGGTTTTAAGCAAATTCATGGTATTGACTATGATGAGACCTTTTCCCCTGTTGCCATGGTAAAGTCCATAAGGATATTGCTTGCTATTGCTGCGTATTATGACTACGAGATCTGGCAGATGGACGTCAAAACGGCTTTCCTTAATGGAAACCTCCTTGAGGAAGTGTACATGACACAACCCGAGGGTTTTGTATCCCCAAATGAAGCCACTAAAATATGCAAGCTGAATAGGTCCATCTATGGACTGAAGAAGGCCTCTCGAAGTTGGAATCTTCGTTTTGATGAGAAAATCAAAGAGTTTGGTTTCATCAAGAATGAAGATGAGCCTTGTGTTTTGAAAGTTAATCTAGTGTCAACTACCTTCACCTATGGGGGGGATAGGTGATTTGCAGTCTTTTCGCGGAATTAAAATTAATCTGCACAAGAAACAAAACAAGAACAACACAGAAACACACATGCAGTTATAGTGGTTCCCCGATTTGGGTACGTCCACTTTCCCCCTTCGACCTATCTCCCCAACAAGGGACGACTCGATCACTTCATCAACCAGATTGAAATCCAATCCTCACACTATGGAAGAATCCTTCCACCCGAAGGAGTCACAACTCCTCCACCATGGGTTGCACCCAACCCTTACAATGAGGAAACAAAGTTCCTTTACAATAAAAGTAAAATAGAATGTACAAGAAATACAAACTACGTATGGAGAGCTCGATGTCCCTCTTCGTTCGTTGATGCGTTCTTGATGAAGACATAGAGTTCACGATCGGAGCACTCTCTTGGAGAGGATCTTACCGAGATCGGCGGCGACAAAGGATTGCGGCGGCGATGCTTTGTAATCCAAACTTCTTGACGAAGCTAGCGAGGTCTACCAACGATCTTACTTGGATCGATCATCTCAATCGATTCGGAGGGGAATGATATTCCCGTTCAACAAACCAAGAGACAAAGGATCTCAAGAAAGAAACGTGAGACGCTAGGCTTAGCTTCGTTTCTGTCGCCGGGAGGTCAAGAGGAATCTGAGACCAGCGGCAGCGACACCTTAGCGACCAGCGGCAGCGACACCTTAGCGAGCAGCGACGGCGAGCGGTGGAGTTCCGCGATCAGCTAGGTCGACGGCTGCTCGATTTCGTAGATCTGAATATACTGTTCTTCTTGTATTTAGGGTTTCAAAATACATGAGTATTTATACCCAAAGACATCCCAAGATAGTCGTTGGGGGACCCACCAGGTCAACCCTACGCACGGGCCGGAACAGCGCGTGACCAGGACCGGTCCAGCGAGCAGACAAAAAATACCCAAGGCAAATTCGGCGGGAATCGCTGGTGATTCCCGTCGAAGTCGGCGGGAATCACTTACGATTCCCGTCGAATTTTCCTTGATAGAATTCCAGTTGGAATTCTGGTCATCCGGAGGGAATCGACGGGAATGCGCGGTGATTCTCGACGAATCGGCGAGAATCACTTGGTGATTCCCGCCAATTCTGCCTTAACAAAATTCTTGAAGGCGTTGAGTCAGCCGGAGATAGTCGGCGGGAATCGGCGAGTGATTCTCGACGATTCGACGCGAATCACTAGTGATTCCCGTCGAATCGGCGAGAATCACTTAGTGATTCCCGTCGAATTTTCCTTGGAAGATTTCTTCTTCCTTCCTCTGCACTTGGTCTTTGACCCATCTTTGCTCCTCTTCTGCTCTTGATCTATCTCGACCCTGTACTTGAAAATAAGTACACTCCAATAGAGAGAGCACACATGAGTCAACACACTGATCTGCTCAATGAGGGATTACGTTGTGCAGACCCGTGTATATTGACCCACTGTACCCTGACATTGGTGTGTACTTAGCATGGAATAGCTGCAAGCACAACTTGATAGAAAATCATCAAATACATTATCTATTCAACTTAGCTTGTTCAGGGGCTTCTTCAAATCAGGTACATTGTGGATACAATACCCAACATGTTTACAAGCGAATCAGTGGGAGCATTGTTGTCTTCCTGATATTGTATGTAGATGACATACTATTGATTGGGAATGACATTCCTACCTTGAAAGTTGTTAAGAACAACCTAGGGAACTGATTTTCTATGAAGGACTTGGGTGAAGCGACTTATATATTCGGTATTAAGATCTATAGAGATAGATCGAAAAAGTTCCTGGGTTTGACCCAGAGTACATACATTGAGAAGGTGTTGAAGCGGTTCAACATGCTTGGGTCCAAGAAAGGACTTTTACCCATGTCTCATGGTGTGAATCTCTCTAAGGACCAGTGTCCAAAATCTTGTGAAGATAAGGACCGCATGAAGTTGATTCCATATGCTTCGGCAATTGGATCAATCATGTATGCAATGTTATGTACTCGACCCGATGTCTCCTTTGCTTTGAGCATGACTAGCAGGTATCAGTCAGACCCCGGTGAGTGTCACTGGATTGCAGTCAAGAATATCCTGAAGTACTTGAGAAGGACAAAGGATGTGTTCTTGGTGTATGGTGGAGAGGAAGAGCTCGTTGTAAGTGGTTACACGGATGCTAGCTTCCAAACTGATAGGGACGACTCAAAGTCTCAGTCAGGGTTTGTGTTTTGCCTTAATGGAGGAGCTGTGAGCTGGAAGAGTTCCAAGTAAGAGACAGTTGCTGATTCTACAATAGAAGCCGAGTATATCGCTGCAGCTAACGCAGCGAAGGTGGCTGTATGGATTAGGAAATTCATCGACGAGCTTGATGTAGTTCCTAGCATTATTGGTCCCGTAGTTCTCTACTGTGATAACAATGGTGCAATTGCACAATCTAAGGAACCTAGATCCCATCAGCGCTCCAAGCACATACTTCGGCGATTCCATCTTATTCGTGAGATTGTCGAACGAGGAGATGTGAACATTTGCAGAGTGCCGACTGAGGAGAATATTGCGGATCTACTAACAAAGCCTCTCGCGCAGAGAAAGCATGATGGTCATACTGGATCAATGGGTATACTATACCTAAATGATCAACTCTAGTGAGAGTCTTGTGGGTTGCGTGTAAACACATATTCTGTTGGCTGTTTGTTGTTTATTCATATGATGAATTATGTACCGAAATTTATTTTTACAATTAATGGCTAGTTCTTTTATTATGGTTTCTCTATGCGATAGTTAAATGTTAACATAATGAATACCCTTAGAATGTTCGCTTCCATAGGACATCAAGTACGTGACTTGAATGTGAGAGCCTATGATTTATTTGAAGCTTCATTCTTAAAAGGTCCCTGGTTGTTGTATCATCATAGAAACTAAGGGTGATGATGATACATGAAGACTAGCACGTGCGTTGACTGATGACCAGTTCTCACAGGTCATGATATTGTGATATCAAGTCATCACGTGGGTACTTATTAATGAACAAGTTGTACTGGACAGACCTAACCTGAGACTACTTTGTGGATTGTTATCTAAACGTGTCACGAGTAGGTCTCAATTGATAATGGTGTTGTGATCCTTTAACCTGAAGTCACAGCATTCATCAAGTGAGGAAGAGCGTGCTTTGATGCCATCTAAAGTCTTCCTTGAGAAAGGTTGATGATAAGGGTGGTTGTTGGGCACGTTACGAATCATTTGGATGTTTGTGTGTGAGCAGATATGAGATTTGTCCTCCTATGTGACAGAAGTTGCATCCATGGGCCCCTTGATGGAACTGGACTGAGAAATGCATAGTCATGCTTGGTTGAGTCAATATGTAATATTGGACTCACCATTCTCTGGAAGTCCGTTCTAGATCAAGAAACTTGGATTGAGCTATTATGAGGGTGACACGGTCCATGCCTTTAGTTCTTTCCGGATGTAAGGGACAAAGGGACAAAGACAACGCTAGAACATTATTCATATAGGCTTTTGAGTTATGAACTCTTATTGCTTGGGTAGCAATGATGCATTGCTATATGCCTCTCATTGTTTGTGAGGTTTTTGGTTTGATACTTTCAAGATCAAGTGAGAGACTGTTGGAGTTACCATGGTGATCTAGAAGTGGTCAAACATGTAATCTCATTGCCAACGCGATATGAGCCTGCAGGGTCGCACATAAGAGCATGTGGAGAAGTTGGACGATTGACTGTGTTGGTAAGGGTTACCAATCACCATACAGAATGGAGTCAGGCAAACGTTGCCAAGGAGGTTCATCCAGAATGATTCGTCGAGAATCGTCGAGTATGACTCGCCGACTCTCGACGAATTCGTCGAGTATGATTCGTCGAGAATCATCGAGTATGACTCGCCGACTCTCGACGAATTCGTCGAGAATGATTCGTCGAGTATGACTCACCGACTCTCGACGAATTCGTCGAGTATGATTCGTCGAGAATCGTCGAGTATGACTCGCCGACTCTCGACGAATTCGTCGAGGATCGAACTGTTGGATTCCCGACGAATGGTGATACTCGACGATTCCAGCTGATTCTCGCCGAATCTGGATCTGATTCTCGCCGAACCTGGAGCTCATTCTCGGCGAATGATTCTGAAACCCTATGCTGTGTAGTCTGCGGATAGCGATACTCTTAGGTCTGTTTATACCTTTGGTATAAATTTGGACTTAGGGTTTTGGGAAAAGTGTGTATTCACCGGTGGACGAATCAAAATCGACGGAAGAGTTCCGACGTTCTGCCGATCCGCCGATTCCCGAACCCCGCCGGACAGAAGCGTTCCGCCGCCTCATTCATTCGGCCGACCTCCTCTCCGGCGATAGTTGCCGGTGTTGCTATTCCTGGCGCGGACCTAGCAGTCCGTGGGAGTGCAAGGTGTAGTCAATCTCCTTCCCGATCTTTCGTGCAACGAAGCTTGGTGTTCTCCCGCTCGTGTGGATTTCTGTAGAGACGTAGACGTTATTCTACGTGGAACTCGCCACCGATAAGGACTCATATTTCAGAGCATCTTTATTGAGTTGTGACTCAACACCGTAAAGGTAGTTTTTACCTAGTTGTTTGTTAACTTCTTGATTCAATATTTATGGCCCGATCCCAAATCTCTTTTGGGTTGTTCTTGATTTTACTATTTCCGCTGCGTGCACAAGTGTTATTCCACCTCTAGAAAACCCAACAGGTTAGTAGGTCTTCTCGGGGCCTTGTCAATCATCCTGCCACCGAGTGAGCCTACAGCCCTGCCAGCTTGACGAGAGCTTGGTCAGCGGGTCTTCTCGGGGACTTGCCATTCATCTTGCCACCGAGTGAGCCTACAACCCTGCCAACTTCATGAGAGCATGGTCAGCGGGTCTTCTCGGGGCCTTGCTATTCATCCTACCACTGAGTGAGCCTACAGTCCTGCCAGCTTGATGAGAGCCTGGTCAGCGGGTCTCCTCAGGGCCTTGCCATTCATCCTGCCACCGAGTGAGCCTACAGCTCTGCCAGCTTGATGAGAGCCTGGTCAGCGGGTCTTCTAGGGGCCTTGCCATTCATCCTGCCACCGAGTGAGCCTACAGCGATGCCAGCTTGATGAGAGCCTGGTCAGCGGGTCTTCTCGGGGCCTTGCCATTCATCCTGCCACCGAGTGAGCCTACAACCCTGCCAGCTTGATGAGAGCCTAGTCAGCGGGTCTTCTCGGGGCCTTGCCAATCATCCGTTACAATCTCATTTCATGAAAGAAAACACCTGGAATTTCATTATATCAGGAAATCATAACATATTTACAAGTATTTGAGAAGATGAGAAAATGTCAATGGTAGAATCTTTTTAGGTCGTCGCCGCTTCGGGCACGATCGAGGGGTACCCCGTCCACATCCTAGAGGCGGTACCCTCCTAACTTCAGGACCTCCCTTACCACAAAGGGGCCTTCCCAGTTGGGATTGAATTTTCCCGCTGAGGCTCCTCTGCCCGCTGCATCTACCTTTTTGAGAACCAAGCTGCCCTTCTAGAACTGTTTGACCCTTATATGCTTATCAAAATATCTGGGCATCCGGCACTTGACTTCTTCCTGCCGGATCGATGCCAATTCCCTGTGCTCCTATACCAGATTAAGAGAGAGCTTCTACTCCTCATTCTCTACCTGTCATCCTTCGTCTCCTTTCTTTGTAGCAGCCACTCTGAGAGATTCAACCTCGAACTCTATAGGTATAACGACCTCCGAGCCATGGGAGAGTTTAAACGGGGTCTATCCCGTGACGGTGTTTGGCATGGTACTCAAATCCCAGAGAACGGAAGGGAGCTGTTCTACCCAGCTTACCCTTAAGTTCTCCATCTTCTTTTTCAAAAGATTCACGATAATCTTGTTCGGTACTTCCACCTGCCCGTTACTTCGAGGATGATGAACCGACGCGAAGCGGAGGTCTATGCCCAGCTGTACACAGAAGTCTACGAATTCCCTGCTAGCGAATTGCGGTCCATTATCTGTGACGATGGCCAACGGAAGCCCATGCCGGCAGGTGATCTCTCCCCACATGAAATTTTTGACCACTTGCGACGTCACCTTAGACAACGCCTTCACCTCTAGCCACTTTGAAAAGTAATCCACCATGACTAACAGGAACTTCCTTTGGCCACTTGCTTGGGGGAAAGGGCCCACCAAATCTAGCCCCCATATTGCAAAGGGCCAGGGAGCCGTGATTGTTCGAAATCTTTGGGCGGGAAGGAGTTGAAGGGGGGTGAACTCCTGACACTTCTTACATCTCTTGGCAAATTCTTTCGCATCTCTCTTGAGGGTAGGCCAAAAGTAGCCTTGCCTCAATACTCTTCCTTCCAAGGTCCGACTTCCTGAATGACTCCTGCATTCTCCTGAATGAATTTCTTCCAGAACTCTTGAGATCTCTCTCTCTCTCTCAGACACACACCGAGCCAACAAACCAGATAGTGTCTTTCGGTATAACGTCCGTTCCTTCAGCATGTAGTATGCCGATTTATACCTGATCTGCTTCTTATCGAGATCTCTCTCGGGAAGACGTCCCGAGGTATAAAAATGATGAAGGGGTCCATCCAAGATCCTTGCCGGTCCACTTCCATCAATTCTCCTTTTATGGATGGTCTGAAGAGCCCCGTCACGACTCCTATAGATTGAGGGCCATGCTTGGCAAGCAGGTCAGCTGAGCACTTTCCTCTATTGGGACGTGTTGAATTGAAAAGCTACGAAGCTGTCCGATGACACCTTTTACCTTCATCAAATACAATTGGAGGGTGGGCTCCCTTGCTTCAAACTCTCCATTGATTTGTCCTGCTACTACCATAGAGTTTGTGGAGACTTTGATGTCTTGTATGCCCAGCTCCTGAGCTAGCTTGAGCCTCGAGATGATCGCTTCGTATTCTGCCTGGTTGTTAGTGATGGTGAAGTGAATATTCAGGGCTTGCTCAATTCTGGTTCCTTCGGGACTCACTAAGATCATCCCTGCTCGAAAAGAACTTTTTCCAGAGGCTCCATCTACTAGCATTTCCCAAACCGCTAGACAAGGTGCCTCAGCTTCTCCAATCTCAACCACATAGTCTGCAAGGAAATCCGCAACCGCTTGCGCCTTGATGGCCACCTAAGGAGTAAAAGAGAGATCGAACTCACTGAGTTCTATCGACCATTTGGCCAACCTCCCAAAATGCTCCACGCCTTCCAGGATGTGGCGGAGAGGATGATCTGTCACCACTTGGATTAAGTGAGCCTGAAAGTACGGCCTGAGCTTCCTGGCCGAGAGGATGAGAGCGAAGGCCAAATTTTCAAGGATGGGGTGTCTGAGCTCTGCCTTCTTTAGGACTCTGCTTATATAGTAGATCGGGAACTATTTCTTTCCTTCTTCTCGTACAAGGACTAAACTCACCGCTCCAGTCCCCACTCTTAGGTATAAGAACAAACCCTCCCCTTCTCCTGGCCCTTGGAGTAGCGGTGTTTGGGTGAGTTGTTGTTTCAGAGCTCGGAAAGCTTCTTTGCACTCAATTGTCCATTCAAATTTCTTGCCTCCTCTTAGTACTCGGAAGAAGGGCGAGCACTTCTCTCCCGCTTAGGAGAGGAACCTGCTTAACCCGGCCAGCTTGCCGCCGAGATGTTGGACTTCTTTAGCGTTCTTCGGAGATTTTAATTCTAAAATTGCCTTCACTTGTCGGGATTGGGCTCCACTCCTGATGGTGTAAGGAGATGTCCTGAGAATTTTCCCCTATTGGCCCTAAAGAAGCACTTCAGAGGGTTGAGCCTCATCTTGTATTTCCTTATGGTCCCAAAAGTTTACACCAGATCCAAGACGTGGGACCCAAGATCTCGGTTCTTGATCATCAGGTCATCAACATAAACCTCGAGATTCCATCCCTTCTGCTCCCGGAAGATCCGGTCCATCATTCTTTGGTAAGTGGCCCCTGCGTTCTTCAATCTAAAGGGCATCATGTTGTAGCTGAAGCACCCATCTCCTATGACAAAGGTAACATCTTTGATGTTTGGGGGATGCATGCGTATTTGATGGTACCCTGAAAATGCATCTAGAAAACTCATTAGTGAAAAACCGACGGCTGAGTCAACCAGTGCATTGATTCGAGGCAGAGGATAACAATCCTTAGGGCATGTTTTATTTAAAAGAGAAAAATCCACACACATCCTCCATTTTCCCTCTCCCTTTTTTTTACCATTACAACATTACTCACCTATCCCAGATACTTGCTTGCAGATATGAATCCAGCCTCGAGTAGCTTCTCCACCTCTTCCCTGATGGGTCCGACCATCTTAGAAGCGATGGATCTCTTCTTTAATTTGTTGCATCGGACGAGCCTTGGGGTCAAGATTGATATGGTGGCATGCCACGTCCGCGTCTACCCCCGGCATGTCAGTCGCGCTCCAGGCGAAGATGTCAATGTTCCTCTACACGCACACCCTGATCTCCTCCTGGTCCTCGGGGATGAGCTCCCCACTGACTTTTATCTTCTCTTTCCTCCCTTCTTTGGTGAGAATCTCCATCTCCAGCACTTCTAAAGCCGCCTTCAGTCTTGATGGCTCCTCCTCTCCCTCCTGCTCCCTCAACATCTCTTCCTTATCCCTGGCCTCACGCTCTATGGCCTCGTGCTCCGTAACGGCCATAGCCACCTCCCTCCGAAACCTCTCCACTTCTTCATCAGTTATGACCCCTCCTAACAACGAACCTCCTCTCTCTTCTGGCCGAGCTTTCATCCTAGATGACTCCCCTACTTCCTTTATCTTCATTTTTCCTCTCCTTTCTCCTTCCTTTCCCCCTGCCCCTTCCACTTCCATCTTTCCCTCCTTCTCTCCTACCATTTTCGGCTCCACCGTAATGCCTCTCTCCGTCCCTACTTCTTCCTTCTCCTCCTCTACCTCCATCTCTCCCTCCTTCGCTCCTGCCAATTCCGGCTCCACCACAATGCCTCTCTCCATCCCCTCTACTCCTCTACCTCCATCTCTCCCTCCTTTGCTCCTGCCGTTTCCGGCTCCACTGCAATGCCTCTCTCCATCCCCTCTCTTTCCTTCTCCTCCTCTACCTCAACCTCTCTCTCCTTCACTCCTGCCATTTCTCCAACCTCCTGCTCCCATTGTTCCATCCTCTTTTCCATTTCCTCGGCCTCTCCCTGCCAAGAAATAGTATTCACCGCCATCACGTAACACCCTCTGGCTACTTTCAGATCTCCTCATACTCTGATCTGGGTCCCTCCGACATTGAGCTTCAGGCATTGGTAAAAGGACGAGGGAATGCACCTAAAGGCACTGATCAAAGGACGCCCAAAAATGACGTTGTAACTACTGGGAGCGTCCACTATTACGAAAGTGATAATTCATAGACAGCCCCCCCAGAGTTACCTGGAGTCCCACTCCCCCTTCGACTTCCTTCCTCTCCCCCGAGAATCCGAACAACGACCCATCTGCTGCCAAAACCCTTCGTGCCTCCACCCTCATCTCATTGAATGCCTTCTTGAAGATGACATTCACTGAACTCCCATTATCTACTAGGATCCGCGACACCATAAAGTTTTTGATTTCGGTCCGGATTACCAGCGCGTCATAAAATGGATCTTCGTGGTCTGGCAAGTCCTTCCGAGAGAAGGTGATTTTTTCGTCCAGGGGAGGGGCTTGTGACGTCGAGGCAACGCTCTAACGATACATGGTATGAAGGCTCGCCTTACGTGTGGCCTCAATCCCTACTCCCCCGTGGATCACTCTGATCCTGCCTCGGTCTCCCACATCAGCTCGATCCACACACTGGTCCTCCTCCCCGGTCCCAGCCATCTCCACTATCCGCATTGGTAGTTGCTGCTCCCCTGCTCCTCTAACCCTCTTTATCTCCAGAAACTCCGGGCAGGTAGCCATTGCATGACCTTCCTCTTCATGGAAGTCACAATATGGCAAGGCTACCTCCTCATCCCGTCTCTCCTCCTGGTGATTCCTCCTCATTCCAGCTCCTGCTCTCCCTCTTTCTCTTCCCCTTCCTATCCCTCGGTCGATGGTCATAGCTTGCTGAAGAGGGGGTAGGGGTTGTCTAAGACCATATCCCCACCCCTGCTGGTTGAATATTTCAGGTCCTCCCTGGTAGTTCCTTCCCCCTTGGGGAAAACCTCTTCCTTGCCCTTAAGCAGGGCCTCCCTATTGACTCCAACCCAATTCCTGATATGTCGGAGCCCTCGTCTCCTCCCTCATCCTTCCTTCTTGCTGCCTTGCCCCTTCTGACTCTCTCGACTCAGCCTCCATCAGTCTTGCCATTTTTCTGGCAAACGCTGGATTCGCCGCCTCCATCGCTATCTCCTTTACTGCCTTCTCCATCAACCCCTCAAACGACAACGGTGCCTTTCGGGTTAGGCTCATCTTGAAGAAACCCTCCCGCATTCCAACGGTGAAGGCCATCTGGAGAGCAAATCCTGGCACCTCCTGAATGTCCAAGATTTCTTCCTAGAATCGGTCCACGTACTAGGCCAAGGATTCATCTGCCTTCTGTCGGATCAGAAAAATTGACTCCGGGTTCCTCTTCTTTTTCTTCGAGGTCGAGAAACGCAACTGAAAACTTCTACTAAAGTCTTCGAAGCCATATATTGATCCCGTCGGGAGTTGATGAAACCAGTACCTAGCTTTATCTTTTAAAGTGATGACGAAAGACGACACTTGAACCATTGCAAGTGCTGGAGAGGGCCATCTTTTCCCACGTAGTAGGTCATTTCGTGCTCTCAGAACCCCTCCGGGATGAGAGTTGAAAGGATCAACTCACAAAATGGGGACACTCTCGCCAGGGGAATCGCTCCACTCGCGCGACGAAGTCCCCCGGCGAGACGACACTCGCAGGGCTAGGGAACAATTCCCTACCCGCAAGGTCTCGCCCGCTCCCTTCCACTTTGTCTTTCCCAGGTTGCCCCCAAGGGCGTCCTCTCCAACTCTTTCCGAGACGAGCTCGTCCTGATGTGCGAAAGCGGACGCCTGAGGTAGGGGAGTCGATTAGTCGCCTCGCTACTAGATACCCTGCAATATATCCATGATGTCTCTTATGGACGCCATGAATTCCTCTCTTCCTACCTATCCTCCCTGGTTCTGGGACCCTCCCTCGTATCCTTCGCTGAGATCTCCCTCCATGAAGTAGTTCGAGATTCTTCTGTGTAGGCTGCGATCCACTCTCACCGCACCAAAATGTTGAAGCCAGAAAACCGACTTCTCCTAGAGTCCGGATCTAAAGTTACAGCTCACACCTACTCTTCCGGAATTCCTTACTTGATGTGAGTCCTGAGAACTAGAAATAGACCGTGGGCTTCAGCTCGGAGGTCCCACCTCTTACCCGGAAGAACCGGAAATTCATCCCCTCCCTAGCCAATGCTGAGCTAGGTGCCTTGGTGGAAGAAGAAGAAAGGGGCCAACAACCTTCTTCAAGGCACCTTATCGGTCTATTTATAGGCCTCTGAGTTTGACCTGTCAATAACCAAACTGAACTGACCTGAAATTACCAAAATACCCTGGGCTGGGTCGGCCAACAGTCAAACTCCGCTGTTCTGAAGGGTTATATGCAGACCACCAAGGGCAAAAGAGTAGAATTACCTGAGACTAAAGAATAAAACCCCTACCTGGGGGTAAAAAGATAAAAACGGCCTCTGAGTCGAGCCGGTGCTTGACGATCGTTGAGCCGGGAGCCGGCGCTCGACGATCGTGCCGGCTCGACGAACGTCGAGCCGGCGCTCGACGAACAAATGGCATTTAGTGGGCGAGAGATGCCCATTAGTTCGCCTCGCGAGTTGTAACACCCCAGTTTTCAGACCTGGAGTCGCTGGAAGCTAACGCCCGGTGGTAGAGACGCCGGTGGCTGTAGGTCGATGAGATCAACTTTGGATCTAGAGCGCACGATCACTAGATCTAGTGCGCACGGCCACTGATCGTGCGCCACTGATCGTGTGCACTATTCTCCATTTTTCCAAGTTTTGTCTGGGTAAACGCACGACCATTGGACAGAGTGCTCACAACCATTGGTCGTACGCCGCTGCTCGTGCGCGTTTATCCCTTTATTTATGGAGTTCTGCCAGTGGTGATTGCATGATCATAGGACCTAGTGCGCCACTGATCGTGCGGACGGGTGCTGTTCCGTCGTTTTGTTTCATGGTCGTCCGATGCTTCCCCAAATTCGATCCAAAGTCCCAGGATCTTCTGCCCGATCAGTTATATTAGGGCGGAGAGGGTCTTTCCTCTCATTTCTCATCTCTTAGGGTGAGAGTTAGGTTGGAGAGGAGAGAAGGGAGGAGGAAGGAGAGAGCTTCCTTCCTCCATTGACGGAGCTTCGGAGCTCCGATCGTTGTTCCGAGACCAGATCTGTGGAGAGGGTGTGGAGGCGCTCGTGTCAAGCCATTCAAAGCAAGGATTTCATGGCTAGGAAGAGGGGTCGTAATGTAACGACATTTCTCCTCTCGGTCTCTAGGATGCGTGTATAACATATCTTTCTTTCAAGCTTTTGGGCACCAGATCTCTCAAATGAGAGGGGTTTGGGTTGTCATGGTTCAAGAGAAACCACCGGGTCGATTGTATCCGTCCCCGGCATGATATTGCATAAGAGATCCGCTCCGTTAGTGGATTAGGCATTGTGGGTGAAGCCGTAGTCGCGACCGTTAGTCCAACTCGGTGATGTTGCATAGCGAGCCTTAAGGATTTGTAGAAATCCGTTGCGGCAAGATGTCGTTTGTGATGTATGTGTTTTCCCCCTTTTTCGAGTGAGTACGTGTAACCGGAACCGGACAAGGTTAGCTCCGCGTTGACAGTAGATGGTTTCATTGGTGCGCGGGAATGTTGTCGTACGAATGACAGATTAGGGTGGGAAAGACTATGGATTGTGATGTGCCAAGGTGCAGCTTTGTCTCCGTGGTCGACTGGCTATCCCGTGACGTGCAAGTCATGTGAGGAGAGTGTCCCGACGAGACTAGTCCCCTTCTGTGAGACTGACGAGAACGCCAAGCATAGGACAAGCCCGAGCAATGAAGCCCACGAGCGGGTGGGGTCCAGCAAGGGTTCTTAGAATCGGTTTGTGTGTGAGACAGAATCCTGACGTGAGAAGTCAGGGTTTGCAGGCAAGCCCGGGTCTAAGACCCACGAGCGGGTGGGGCCTTGGCAAGTTTTTCGTTAGGGGAATTACGTTTCTCCTTTTTGTTTGCGGCTTGACGCTGCTGGGGAAATTGAAAGTACCTGATTGATGATGCGTGATGATGTGTTAGATTCATACGCTAAGGGTGCCTTGTGTGAAACACAGGATTGCATTCATACGCTAAGGGTGCCTTATGTGAAACACAGGATTGCATTCATGCTGTACTGTAGGCCCCCTTTTTCTTGTGCTCAACGTAGAAACATGTTTGTTGTATGAGACATCCAAACTTGTTTTACTGCTTTACATGTTTATGTATATTGCATACGAAGTGCTGACCTGTAGGGTGATGGAGTGCCCCGGGGTCCACTAGGGACGGCCGGGAGGAGATGTATTGGTTACACAGTTGAGGTCAGTCTTTGCTGACCCACGTTACCACCAAATTCTTACAGGGAAAGGATCGCAAGCAGGAGCTAGCTCGCCGACCAAAAAGGCCTAAGCCTCATGAAGTGTTCCAAGTTTTGTACTAGCTTTGTTTTGTGGCATTGTATGTTTGATGCTCCATGCTATTGGTATTTCTGGCTTGCATGCCGAGGTAGCCTAGGAGTGCTTTTGCACGTTGATGTTTGACCTTGTGGTCATTCAGTTTTGGACTTATTTTGTGTAAGGCCTTAAGGCCATTTTGATACTCCTGATCGGTAGTGGATAACTTCTAGTTGTTGGTATGTTTCCGCTGTTGCTTTATTCTGAGTTTTGAGTTGAGTAGTTAATATCATCTTTTAATGCTAAAGTTGTGGCATCCGTATGTTGTGGGGCCTCGGTCGAACCCATATTATATGGTCATTATAGGGGAGGTGTTATACGAGTATCCTGTCTCGCCTGCTCCGCTTCTCCTCAGCTCGTCTCGCGGTACCTCATGTCACCTGCTCCGCTGCTCCTCAGCTCGTCTCGATGTACCTCGTCTCGCCTGCTCCGCTGCTCCTTAGCTCGTCTCGCCTGCTCCGCTTCTCCTTAGCTCGTCTCGCTGTACCTCGTCTCGCCTGCTCCGCTGCTCCTCAGCTCGTCTCGCGGTATATCGTCTCGCCATTAGAGCCCAGTCTACGGCGCGAGGGACCTCTCGCCTCCTCCACTATTCCCCTCTCGCCTCGCGAGTATCCCGTCTTTCAAATACTTCGTCTTGCTTCTAAGGGATCAGCACGGGCCGCGGTCACCTCCCGCCTATGCAATCTTCTCGCCCTTAGTGTTTTTTCTTGATTCCCCTCCTGCGAGCCTGAGGTTGTACAGATAGTGTTAGCTTAGAGCCAACACGGGTGTTAGGATCACCCGCCCTTATACACGTATATGTATTACTTTTGTTCAATTGAGATTATATAGAAACTGAAACTCATTCAATCCTATCAGTAAGATCAGTAAATTATTGACATTATTTCTTAATCTACACTTAGAATGAGAAATCTAAAGGTGTTATTGCTAGATTCATGAAGTTATATTGCCTTAAAAATGAAAAACCTTGAACCCTAGCACATCTCTACCTTCAGATCTTGGATCTCTGGTTAAGAAAAATGCATGATTTGCAAATATTCTGAAAGTGAAGGGATAGATACTACTCTAGAGGGGGGGTGAATAGAGTAATCAAATTTTGCACAATACAAAACTTAACTGTCTACCCAACTCCCTTGGAGTGAAGTGCGGAATGAAGAGATTATAGATATTGATTTAACCTTAAAGCCTAACACAAGTGTTGTGTACAAACACAAGCTAACTGTAATTACAGTTAAGCTTGGAAAAACCTAAACAGCAACTAGCAGCCTAGTTATATCTATTCACAGCCACAGTACAGGAATTAAACAGATTGAATCCAGACGACACAAGGAAATTTATAGTGGTTCCCCAAACAACTTGGGTACGTCCACTCTTCTACCCACACGGTAGGAATCCACTCAGGTTTTTGATCAGGTGCCCTGCCACCAACAGAATCTGATTCAGGTAGATTCAGAAACCCTTTAGACTTTTGATCAGGTGTCTAAAAACCAAGCACAGGTTTTTGATCAGGTGCCCTGCCACCAAGGGATACTTTTGAAGGGAGTAATAACCCTGTACAGGAGGGGGAAGAAGGTTAAGATGTCTTCTCTATTTTACAATAGATTAGAGAAGCACAAAAAGCTTGCACTGAGCTAGAATGCTCTAAAGAATCAAGGCTCCCCCTGGCTCAAGAATGTCCAGGTGAAGTCTTGCTTCAGTGCAGAGAAAACTCTTCAGAAAGTTCTGAAGGAAAGAGCTACAGGAAGAAAGTAAACAATAAAAAGAAACAGTCTTCAAGCAGCAATCTTCTTCTTCTTCTTCTTCAAAGAAACTCTGAGTTGAACTTCCTGAAAGCAGGAGAACTCAGGTGAAGAAGAGATGAAGATCTTAACACTTCTCAGTTAGATGGAGTTTGCTGAGAGCAGGAAGCTTGAGCTTGATGAAGGCTTGAGTGCTTTTGAATATGTGTGTAACACTCTCTTCTATTAACTCCTGTTAACTAGCTTGAATCCTTCTGCAAAGGGTTCTTTATATAATCATCAGCAAGCAACGGCTTTCTTCCATTTGAATTAATTTGTCTTCTTCTGAGCCTTGAGACCTGGGCTGTAAATATCAAGAAGACAGAAATATCTCTGCAGCAAAACATTCTATAAAAAGGAATAAACCTCTTTCTAAGAAGCTGCAGGCTTAAATCAAATAAACAGATAGACTAAATAAAGTCACATCAGAAACAATCTCTTTATAGCAAAAGAAGACTTTTCAGTCCAACGGCTATAAAGGGCTGTCAGCAGATAAAGTAAATTAAAATGACAGCTAATAAGACAAACAACTTTATCTTAAAAGATTTGAACTCAGGCAGAAAGAATAGAGCAAATAATGCCTGGAAACTTTATCATACAGCTTAAAATAGAGTGCCAGAAAATGTATTAAATAATTAAATATAATAAATAAATACAAAATACAAAGGCAGACAGAAAACGTCGAACGACCTTCGAAGATCGTCGAACGACGCCAGGAGATCGTCGAACTATCGGGCAGATAGTCGAACGATCCAGATAGTCGAGCTATCAAATAGATAGTCGAGCTACCGCAGCAGATAGTCGAACTATCAGGACAGATAGTCGAACTATCAGATAGTCGATCTATCTAGGACAGATAGTCGAGCTATCAAGCGCACAGAGATAGTCGAACTATCAAGCAGATAGTCGACCTACCTCAGAAAACAGATAGTCGATCTATCAAAAGATAGTCGAACTATCAAAACAAACTAGATAGTCGATCTATCAACAGATAGTCGAACTACCAGCGCAGAACAGATAGTCGACCTATCAACAGATAGTCGAACTATCAGCGCAGAACAGATAGTCGAGCTATCAACAGATAGTCGAACTATCAGCGCAGAACAGATAGTCGACCTATCAACAGATAGTCGAACTATCAGCGCAGAACAGATAGTCGAGCTATCAACAGATAGTCGAACTATCAGCGCAGACAAAGCGTCGACCAACTGATAGACGATCGTCGATCAGCCGATAGACGATAGTCGAACGGCGTTCGACTATAGTCGAACGAAAAACCTACTTAACCAAATTCTCAATTTGGAAAAGCGAGGACTCTACAGCTAGACTCCTAACCATTGACCATAGATATTTCTTGGGTCAAGGAGCACAAAGGAGAGGACTAAACTCAAATCAAACTAGGGTACCAACAATCTCCCCCTATTTGAGTTAAGTCTCTCAGAATCTAAAACAGCTAGCAATAGAATAAAAAAAAATAATTTCAGTAGATAGATAACAATGAACTGACAGATTATCAATCAGATAAATAAATAATCAAATATATCACAGCAGTTTAATCAAACTATTAAGAATCTTTAGGGTCAGGTAATGGATCAGAAGAACTAGAGACAAAAGAAATTTTTCTAAGAGGGTCATCTGATTCCTTCTTTGACATCTTCAAATCCTGCATTCCAAGAATCTTCAGCTCTGTAGCTCTGGGGACAACAGCTTCAGGATGTTTTTCCATGTACTTTGCTGGATCAAATATCTCAGGATTGACTTGGAATTTTTCAAATTCTTTCTTTCTATATGCTGACATCGTAGTAAAGCCAGTTGTATCTTTACCTTCGGCTCTTGCTTTTCTTATTTGGGCTGCTCCTACAAGCTCTTGAAAGCGAGCCATCCTAAAATTAGGATCGAGCTCAGGATTTTCATATACGGGCTCTGGAGAAGCAGCATCAGCTATTTTATCTAGATAATACATAAGAATAAACTTAGCACAAGGGACTTGCTAGAAGGTTTTAAAACACTGTAAACTATTTACCTTTCGAAACACTTTTCTCAGATTGAACTGGAGAAGGAGGTGGGGAAAAGGTTGGTCTTTGGGCCACAACCTCCTTCACTTGTCTTTGAGAGCCATAAGATGATCTGCCTTGAGAACTTTGATGACCTTGTCTAGGTTGGGGCTGAGCAGACGCAGATTTTCCATAGGCGGCAGATTGATTAGCAGGTAGATTCCCAGAGGCTCCTGCACCTGGAGGTGGAGGAGGACCTTTGGGAGTCCATCTGGAGACTGGACTGTCATACCTCTTAGTTCTCTTCCTTTCTTTTTGCTGATTTTTCGAAAACCTCATCCAATGCTGAAAATCTTTTGATTTGGGGTCAATGCCCTTCAGAATATAATAGGGAATGTCATTATCCTTATTTGGAGGTGGAGGAGGAGCAGCTTTTCTTTTCTTTGCAGCAGATTTCTTTTTCTTTGATTTTTCAGAAACATCTGAATCATCATCATCATCAGAATGGGATGATGGAGGGTTCTCATAGGGATCATAGGCTTCTGAGACAGCCTTTTCTTTAAGCTTTGAAACAGATTTCTCCCTTTCTTCTTCCAGGGCATCCATAGCCAGAAGGGAGTCTAAATCTAAACCAGGAGAGTCATCCCAGATGGATGACTTCTCAAATTGCAAGTCTACTGATTCTTTCTCTTGTAAAGATTTTACTCTTAAGTCCCAAGCAGCCCTTGCTTGAATTTCTTCCAAACTTAAAACAGGAGAATCAACTTTGATTTCCTCTTGATTTTCATCCTCTTTATCATCTAAAAACACATCCAATTCTGGATCTAATTGAGTATCAGAATCACTTGGAGCAGCCTCAGAAACAACTGCTATTTTCTGGGCAGTTAAATCTTCTTTAATAATATCTGTAGAATCAAGAACACAGATCTGCTAAATAAGCTTGAATCATCCCTTCAAGGTATTCACCAGCAAGCAAATAAATTGACTCATCAATAAACCGGATTAGGGAATTACCTTCATATTTAACCATCTCCCAGCAGTCATTCAGATATTTAGTTATGATTCCTTCCAGGAATCTGGCAATCATAGGAGAGGTTAGATCTTCTAAGCATACTTTCACTGCAATTTCTGATAGCAGGATTCCATCTGATATTTCTTTCTCAGTCAAAACTGGAGCTAAAACTTTCTTAACTGGAGCAATCTCTTCCTCAGCTGGAACAATTTCTTCCTCAGCTGGAGTTACCACTTCCTCAGCTGGAACAATCTCTTCCTCAGCAGGAGCTGTCTCTTCCTGATCAGTCATAACAACATCTGGAACTTCTTCTGGCTCAACTTGAGCAGATTCTGGCTGGGCAGACAAGACAACATCTGGAGCTATTTCTATTTCAGCTGGAGTAGAGGCAGGAAGGTCTGAGACATCTTCATTGAACATCTCCCCCTGCCTGATTTCAGTAGCTACTGAAACCAGGCCCCTAGAGGAAGATGGCTCAGCAGATTTAGAAATGGATTGGATGGAGGCAGTTAGACGGTCAATGGAGGCAGCAAGGGGAGCGATTGCCTCGTCAATCATGGTTTTGATTGACGGGGTAATCAGCTCCACGATGCGGATGATAAGCTCTGGAGAGATATCAAAAGAAGATGGATGAGAGGTGGATGGATCAGCAGCAGAGATGGTAGGGATGCTGGGGTGAGAAATAATGGGGACAGGGGATCGAACTGGAGATACAGCAGGAGAGGGAGCAGGGGATGGGGAATGAACTGGGGAATTAACGGGAGATGCATGAGGAGTAAGAATTTTCTCTGATCCTAACAAATCGAAGCTAGGAGCAGATATCCTAGCCAGATATGCAGGTAGAGGAGAGGCTGGAGGAGACAGAGGAACAACCACGGTTGTTTCAGGTGCAGCAGAAGAAGAGGGTCGTACCTCAGCAGAAGTTGATGGTACTTCAACTGAGGTAGACGGCAAAACAGAGGAGGAGGAAGGGATAGCTGAGCCAGCTTCAATAGGTTGAGGAGCGACTGATGCAGTCCTAGTGTCCTCAGATTGTGCTGGAGCAGATTTCACGAACGTCCTCTTCCACTTTGAGAACAGATGGGGATCCATCTTCTTGCTGGCATTGATGGTAGTTGCGGCAGAACTCAGCAGCTGGGGGAATTTCTCCTTAAGAAAAATTCCAATAACCCTTCCCAGGGTGACTTCCTTCTTTCCTGTCTTCTTCCTGATCAAATCAAACAGAACTGCAGCCCAATCGATCCTCTTTCGATTAACAATTGCACACATAAGTGCGAATTGCTGTCTTGTTATGTTATCATGGGCAGAGTGCTTCCCAAGGAGCACTTTTCCGACTACCTCAGCGAGGAACTTGATCTTGAAGGGGAAGTTTACCTTGAGCAGCTTGGTGGGAATGCCCTCGGCATGTCCCAGCTCGACCAGCATCCTTCCAAACTCCTGAGCATCTTGCTCATAATCTTCGTCACCGATAACTAAACCAAAAACATCAGAAAGAACGGCCGGAGTCAGGATAACTTCTACTCCGCCGATGGTACCGATCATCGATTCGTCTGTGGAAGACGACGTGAACGCCCATTCTTTTATCTCTGGAATATTGATCTTGATCCTTTCAGACATCAGCTTCTCTAGACCTTGATCTCTGCAGAGCTGGAGAACTTCCACGATTCCGGCATCGCAACTGCTGAAAGCTTCGAAATCTACACTGAATCCTGCATCGAACTTGACGACGGCTAGAACAGCTGGGGAAACCGCCATTGAGTCGCTGAAGAAACGCGAGAAGGAGGAGGAAGATGAAGGGGACGAGGCAGCAGAGAATCGCAAGCGGGAAAGCAGAATGCGAAAGGGCACGCTCCGTCGACGATAAAACAACAGATCTTTTAACCTAGGTCGACTATCGGCTTTATATTGGACCGGATATAGTCGGTCTATTAAAAAGATCTTGAACCGATAGTCGAACGGCCGTTCGACGATCGGCTCAGAAGCAGAATAGTTGAACCATCGTTCGGCTAATTCTGGCTTCACAAGCAACAAGATGTCGTCGAGTAGAGATCGACGATAAGCTCAGCCTGTTCGACGATGGTCGAACGTCGATCGACGATCTTCAAACAGATAAGCTATCATTAACCAGAGGTCGACGATAGGCTCAATCCGTTCGACGATCTTCGATCATCGTTCGACGATCTTCAAGCAGACCTCAACATAGGCAGATATCGTCACACTTAGTCTCGTCCATTGATCATGCCTAGTTGGACTAAAAAGAACAGATGCTTCTGTTCATCTAAAGGCTTGGTGAATATATCACCTCTCTGAAACTCAGTGGATATGAACTCAAGACAGATCTTGTTCTTTTCCACACAATCTCTCAGGAAATGGTGCCTAATCTCAATGTGCTTGGTTCTAGAGTGGTGCACTGGATTTTGTGCAATAGAAATAGCACTGGTACTATCACACATGATCTTGGTGTTCTTGTGTGAGTAACCATAATCCACAAGCTGGTTTTGAATCCACAGGATCTGTGAACAACAACTGGCAGCAGCTATATATTCAGCCTCTGCAGTTGAAGTTGAGACAGAAGCCTGCTTCTTACAGAACCAAGAGACCAATCTCTCTCCCAGGAACTGGCAAGTTCCTGAGGTGCTCTTCCTGTCAACTCTGCAACCAGCATAGTCAGAATCAGAATATCCAATTAATTCAAACTCTGACTCAGCTGGGTACCAAAGTCCTAGATTTGGACATCCTTTCAGGTATCTCAGGATTCTCTTTAGAAGAATCAGATGAGATTCCTTGGGGTTGACCTGGAATCTAGCACAAAGGCATGTAGCAAACATTATATCTGGCCTACTTGCAGTTAGATATAATAGGGAACCAACAATGGCCCTATAATTCTTTTGATCAACTGGCTTGCCGTGATCATCAGAATCAATAACTACATTAGTAGCCATGGGTGTAGGCATTGCTGAAGCATCAGCCATCCCAAATTTCTTTACCAATTCCTTGGCATATTTGGATTGGGAGATGAAGATACCATCAGCATCTTGCTTAACTTGGAGACCAAGGAAGTAAGACAGCACACCCATGCTACTCATCTCAAACTTAGAGTGCATCAAGTTGGAAAACTTTTTGCAAAGTTTGGGATCAGTGGAGCCAAAGATAATATCATCTACATACACCTGAACTAACAGGATTGTGTCCTTGTGATGCTTGACGAAGAGGGTTCTATCAACTACTCCCCTAGTGAAGTTGTGCTCTAACAGGAAACTAGCTAGAGTCTCATACCAGGCCCTAGGAGCTTGCTTTAGTCCATAAAGAGCTTTCTGCAACTTAAAAACATGAGAAGGCTGAGTTGAAGAAACAAACCCTGGTGGTTGTTCAACAAACACCTCTTCCTTAAGCTCACCATTTAGGAATGCACTTTTGACATCCATTTGGAACACCTTAAACTTCATGTAGGCTGCATAGGCCAAGAAGATCCTTATTGCTTCTAGCCTTGCAACAGGAGCAAAGGTTTGGTCATAGTCTATACCTTCCTCCTGTCTGTAGCCCTGAGCTACAAGCCTAGCTTTATTCCTTACTATTATTCCATTTGCATCTAACTTGTTTCTATACACCCACTTGGTGCCTATGATCAGTTGGCCTTTAGGTCTTGGAACCAAAGTCCAAACTTTACATCTCTCAAACTGATTGAGCTCCTCTTGCATTGCAATGATCCAGTGGGGATCTAGCTCTGCATCTTTAAAGGTGAGGGGCTCAACCTGTGAGAGGAAACAAGCATGCATCACATCCTGTCTTAATTGATGTCTTGTTTGCACACCAGCTGATATGTCTCCAATCACTTGAGATGTGGGATGATCTCTAAGTGTGACAATATCAGCAGGTGGGATGTGATCTTCAGCAACAGTTGGGATTAATTCCTCAGGAGGAATTTGATCTACTGTTGGTGGAACAACAACAGCTTCAACAGCTTCAGCAATGTCTTCATCACTGTCTGATTCAGTGATCTGAAGAGTTGAAAGTTGAAGGATTTCTTGAGGGGCATCATGTACCTGCAAAGAACTGGAGGAAGGAGAATTTTCTTTCTCCTTGTAAAACATCTGAGACTCATCAAAAGTCACATGCACAGATTCTTCTATCTTACAGGTTGATTTGTTATAAACCCTATAAGCTTTGCTTACTTGGGAATATCCAAGCATGATTCCCATTGAAGCTTTTGCTTCAAACTTTCTAATATATTCTTTATTATTGTTATGAATATAAACAGTACAACCAAAAACTCTAAAGTAATTAATTTTTGGTTTCTTTCCTTTAAGCAACTCATAAGGAGTTTTACACTTAAGTTTGTGTATCAAACTTCTATTCAAGACATAGTTAGCTGTACTAACAGCTTCTGCCCAATAGGATAGAGGCATGTTAGCATCTGCCAACAATGTACTAGCAGCTTCAATTAGTGTTCTGTTCTTCCTTTCAACTACCCCATTTTGTTGGGGAGTTCTAGGAGCTGAGAAGCTATGTTTGATACCTTCTCTCTCACAGAATTCTTGCATGAGAAGAGAGTCAAACTCAGTACCATGATCACTTCTGATCAAGGCCACATGAGTAGAGTACTCAGTCTGCACACAAAGTAGAAAGTCTGTAAGGGCTTTGAAGTTATCAGACTTAGTTCTCAAAAAGAAAACCCAACTGAACCTAGAGAAGTCATCTACAATTACTAATGTGTAATACTTCCCTCCTAAACTCTGTACATTTATTGGGCCAAAAAGGTCCAAGTGTAATAAATACAGGATTCTAGGAGAATCACTTTTATTAACAGATTTAAATGAATTCTTGGTTTGCTTGCCTAGCTGACAAGCCTTGCATAGGCTCTCCTTCTTGTAGGGGCAAGAAGGTAAACCTCTAACAAGGTTGTGCTTAGATAACCTAGATATGTTCTTGAGGTTTACATGACTAAGCCTTTTATGCCATAAAGAATTATTATTAAGGGTTAATTCATTAAACAGGCAGATTTCAGAATGAGATGAATTAAAATCTACTAAATATATATTGCCTATTCTATTACCTATTAAAACAACATTATTATTTAAAGTAATATTGCAAGAGGAGTTAGAAAAAGAAACCTGGTAGCCAGCATCACATAGCTGGCTAACTGAAATCAGGTTATGCTTCAGTCCATTGACATAAGCAACTCTCTTGAATGTAACTGCTCCAATCGTGATCTTGCCATATCCTTCTGTCTGACCACAGCTGGAGTCTCCAAAGATAACCTTTGGGCCAAGCTTAGCTTTGTACTTTGACAGTAGCTCTTTGTTTCCTGTCATATGCTTAGAGCATCCACTATCCAAATACCACTTATTTTGAGTGATTGGATAGGCCTTCACCTGCAAAACAACTATTTAGACAGAGTGGACCCAGGTAACCTTGGGTCCCTTGTTTTTCACATAAGAAAAACTGGAGATATAAGAGAATGCAGGCTGAGGGTGATAACCTAGTGGGTGAGATCTCCTAGGTGGGATTCTCCATGCAGATGATGGGTCAACAAACCTAGGGTTTCTATTTTCATTTAGGTTTCTATGGAATGGATTATGATTTTGAAAATCATGTTGAAATCGTCGATCGACGTTCGACGATGGGCGCTCAGATCGTCGAGCTTCGTTCGACCATGGAGCATCCGATCGTCGAGCGGCGTTCGACGCTCTTTGCATTTCTTTGAAAAACTTCTTTCTCTTTTCTCTCTTAGCCTTATTTAATGTTTTATTTACAAGGTTTACTTGCTCAGTGTTCTTCTTTCCACTAGCTGAAATGAAGTTCACTGGAGTTGAAAGATTATTTTTAAGCAAGACTGGGGGTTCACTGGGAGAAGCTCCTAAGCCTAATTTATCATTACCTGACCTAGTGTTAGTCATGCTGGTAATTTCTAACAGCTTAAGGCTTCTACCATTAAGTGACTCTTCTAGTCTCTTAGACTTAGCTAATTCCATTTTAAGAAATTTGATTTCTTCACTACAAGTAGTGAGTTCTTCCTTTAACCTAACATTTTGAGAGGCTATTGATTCAGAGTCAGCTAGCCTATTTCTAAGTTCTTTTATCTCTTTTTCTGAACTAATTAAATCTAAACATAGAGATTTAAAATCTAACTTAAACTCTTCTGAAGTAAAATCATAAGATGAAAGTACCTCATCTTCAGTAGGCATTTCTTCATCTGAGTCAGAACTCTCTGCAGCAGAGTGGTTGCTGCAGGCATCTATTGCCATGAGGCAAACTTCTTTTGCCTTCTTTTCTTCTTCATCCTCACTAGAGCTTGAGGATGAGGATTCTTCATCAGAATCACTCCAGGTTTCAGCAATGAAACCTCTCTCCTTCTTCTTGTTTTTGTAGGAGGATGGCTTGGAGTGCTTCCTGTGTTGTTCTTTATCTTTTCTCTTTTCTTTGTTTTTCTCCTCTGGACACTCTGGCAAGATGTGTCCAGGCTTCCTGCACCCATAACAAATAATTTCTTTAGTTGGAGTACGATCATACCTTGGCTTTTCTTCATACTTTGAAGATTTTCTTCTGAACTCTTTTCTCCCCATTTTGAGAAATCTCTTGGCAAACAATGCCATGAGCTCCTCATTTGATTGGCTGCCTTCTGAGGCTTCAGCAGCTTTAAGAGCTAGAGATTGCTCTTTTCTTGTTGGAGTGGGGGTCTTGGCTTCTGCTTCAGCTTCCCTTGTCTTCAGCACTTGCTCAAAAGATTTGAGCTTGCCGAGAAGGGCTTCAGTTGAGATCTCATTTGTACTTCTGGCCTCTTTGATGGGCCAGATTCTTAGATCCCATGTGCTAGGGAAGCACATAAGAATCTTATCATTGACCTCTGTCAATGATATGTCCTTGTCCAGGGTCCTCAGCTCATTGATGATTGAGCTGAGCCTGGTGTACATCGCTTCAACTGATTCAGCATCAGTCTTCTTGAAGTTCTCATACTGTGAGATAAGGTTGGACCTCCTGTCCTTCCTTTCATCAGCTGAACCAGCTACAATCTGGTTCAGTGTGTCCCACATGGCCTTAGCTGAGGAGCAGTCGGCCATCTTCTGGAACACCTCATCAGACATAGTCTGAGCCAGTATGTTCATTGCTTTGGCATCAGCAATTTTGGCCTTCTTGTACTCATCATTATAATCTGGAGGAGGCACTGCACTCATATCAGATGATGAGGCAGTGGCAGCAGCAGGTGCTCTTGGGGGACCTGACAAAATAGAAGCAAAAATACTCTCATCAATAGAGTTCATATAAAGTTTGATCCTTGCCTTCCAGATGCCAAACTTTGCTAAGTTGCATGCTGGAGGTCTGGTGCTAGAATAATCCTTAGACTGGGCCATGATAGTGAATATCTATAAGCTCTTGGTATCTATCAGGATCTTGTGACTTAGGTGTTAGCCTATACAGTCAGTCAACCTCCCTCTGATACCAATTGAAAGTGAAGGGATAGATACTACTCTAGAGGGGGGGTGAATAGAGTAATCAAATTTTGCACAATACAAAACTTAACTGTCTACCCAACTCCCTTGGAGTGAAGTGCGGAATGAAGAGATTATAGATATTGATTTAACCTTAAAGCCTAACACAAGTGTTGTGTACAAACACAAGCTAACTGTAATTACAGTTAAGCTTGGAAAAACCTAAACAGCAACTAGCAGCCTAGTTATATCTATTCACAGCCACAGTACAGGAATTAAACAGATTGAATCCAGACGACACAAGGAAATTTATAGTGGTTCCCCAAACAACTTGGGTACGTCCACTCTTCTACCCACACGGTAGGAATCCACTCAGGTTTTTGATCAGGTGCCCTGCCACCAACAGAATCTGATTCAGGTAGATTCAGAAACCCTTTAGACTTTTGATCAGGTGTCTAAAAACCAAGCACAGGTTTTTGATCAGGTGCCCTGCCACCAAGGGATACTTTTGAAGGGAGTAATAACCCTGTACAGGAGGGGGAAGAAGGTTAAGATGTCTTCTCTATTTTACAATAGATTAGAGAAGCACAAAAAGCTTGCACTGAGCTAGAATGCTCTAAAGAATCAAGGCTCCCCCTGGCTCAAGAATGTCCAGGTGAAGTCTTGCTTCAGTGCAGAGAAAACTCTTCAGAAAGTTCTGAAGGAAAGAGCTACAGGAAGAAAGTAAACAATAAAAAGAAACAGTCTTCAAGCAGCAATCTTCTTCTTCTTCTTCTTCAAAGAAACTCTGAGTTGAACTTCCTGAAAGCAGGAGAACTCAGGTGAAGAAGAGATGAAGATCTTAACACTTCTCAGTTAGATGGAGTTTGCTGAGAGCAGGAAGCTTGAGCTTGATGAAGGCTTGAGTGCTTTTGAATATGTGTGTAACACTCTCTTCTATTAACTCCTGTTAACTAGCTTGAATCCTTCTGCAAAGGGTTCTTTATATAATCATCAGCAAGCAACGGCTCTCTTCCATTTGAATTAATTTGTCTTCTTCTGAGCCTTGAGACCTGGGCTGTAAATATCAAGAAGACAGAAATATCTCTGCAGCAAAACATTCTATAAAAAGGAATAAACTTCTTTCTAAGAAGCTGCAGGCTTAAATCAAATAAACAGATAGACTAAATAAAGTCACATCAGAAACAATCTCTTTATAGCAAAAGAAGACTTTTCAGTCCAACGGCTATAAAGGGCTGTCAGCAGATAAAGTAAATTAAAATGACAGCTAATAAGACAAACAACTTTATCTTAAAAGATTTGAACTCAGGCAGAAAGAATAGAGCAAATAATGCCTGGAAACTTTATCATACAGCTTAAAATAGAGTGCCAGAAAATGTATTAAATAATTAAATATAATAAATAAATACAAAATACAAAGGCAGACAGAAAACGTCGAACGACCTTCGAAGATCGTCGAACGACGCCAGGAGATCGTCGAACTATCGGGCAGATAGTCGAACGATCCAGATAGTCGAGCTATCAAATAGATAGTCGAGCTACCGCAGCAGATAGTCGAACTATCAGGACAGATAGTCGAACTATCAGATAGTCGATCTATCTAGGACAGATAGTCGAGCTATCAAGCGCACAGAGATAGTCGAACTATCAAGCAGATAGTCGACCTACCTCAGAAAACAGATAGTCGATCTATCAAAAGATAGTCGAACTATCAAAACAAACTAGATAGTCGATCTATCAACAGATAGTCGAACTACCAGCGCAGAACAGATAGTCGACCTATCAACAGATAGTCGAACTATCAGCGCAGAACAGATAGTCGAGCTATCAACAGATAGTCGAACTATCAGCGCAGAACAGATAGTCGACCTATCAACAGATAGTCGAACTATCAGCGCAGAACAGATAGTCGAGCTATCAACAGATAGTCGAACTATCAGCGCAGACAAAGCGTCGACCAACTGATAGACGATCGTCGATCAGCCGATAGACGATAGTCGAACGGCGTTCGACTATAGTCGAACGAAAAACCTACTTAACCAAATTCTCAATTTGGAAAAGCGAGGACTCTACAGCTAGACTCCTAACCATTGACCATAGATATTTCTTGGGTCAAGGAGCACAAAGGAGAGGACTAAACTCAAATCAAACTAGGGTACCAACATATTCTTATCATGAATGTCTTTTAATGAGAGGTCTAAAACCTTGGAAGTGTTAACCGACGAAATGAGAGGCCTAAAACCTTTAAAAAGGCATAAGTAACTATACTACGTTTTCCCGAGCTATCACCCGACGGTAAGTAGCCCTGTCTGGAAGTGTTAACCGACGAAATGAGTGGTTTAAAACCTTTAAAAAGGCGTAAGTAACTGTTGAAGCCAAATTTGACCTCAACGGGAGTTCAAAAACAGGGGTACAGCCTGCACCTACTTCTCTCAAGCCCCGCTCCTTAACTGGTTGCTAACAACTTAGGACTGACCCAAGGCCTCAGCTGGGAGGTCCCACCTCACACCCAGAAGATCTCTGAGAGCTTTCCCTCCAAAGCCAAAAGCTGGGCTAGGAGCTCCTCAGAAAGCACTAGAGATTCAGTGAAAATACGAGAGCCAAAAAATGAGAATCCCTCTTCTAAGGAGCCCTTATGGGTCTATTTATAGCCTTCTGCCATCCTGAAATTACTGAAATACCCCTAGCTGGTCTGCAAATAACCAAATCCTGTTGTCCAGAAAACACTAAGAGCAGCCCTTGGGGGTATAAGGGTAATTTTACCCGAGGGTAATAGAGTCATTCTATCCCGGGCCCTGGGCCCTACTCGGCGAGAACCTTATGCCGAGAACCCTCTCGCCTCCAGTTGAGGCAGGAGCTCCTCTAGGGTGAGAGCTCTTCTAGTCTGCTGCTGAATGTTGGCCCAAAAGGGTGAGAGCTCTTCTGGCCTGCTGCTGAAGTGGGTGAAGCTCACTCAACGCTCTCGCTGCCGAAACCGGCATTGAGTGAGTGAAGCTCACTCAATGCCCTTGTTACTGAACCTGGCGTTGAGTGGGTGAAGCTCACTCAACGCTCTCGCTGCCGAAACCGGCGTTGAGTGAGTGAAGCTCACTCAACGTCCTTGCTACTGAACCTGGCTTTGAGTGGGTGAAGCTCACTCAACGCTCTCGCTGCCGAAACCAGCGTTGAGTGAGTGAAGCTCACTCAACGCCCTTGCTACTGAACCTGGCGTTGAGTGGGTGGAGCTCACTCAACGCTCTCGCTGCCGAAACCGGTATTGAGTGAGTGAAGCTCACTCAACGCCCTTGCTACTGAACCTGGTGTTGAGTGGGTGAAGCTCACTCAATGCCCTTGCTGCCAGGCGAGAGCTTCTCCGACGCAAGAGCTCCTCAAATCTGAAGGAAGATCTCGCCTGCCCTTAGGCGGGAACCTCTCGAAGGCGAGAAGTTTAAAGGCCCAAAGCTAGCCTGAGGTTGGTCCAACCCCAATCGTTGACTGACCCAAAGCCTCAGGGTCTCACCCAGCGAATATGGGGTTGTACACAATCCCCGCTCTTTTTGAGCTAGCTCTGCGCTCGAAAAGACACGTCCAACCCAAAAATATTCGCTGGGCACATGTCAACTCGAAAAGAGAATCTCTGTGGGCTCCACCGTGGCTATATATATACGCAATAGTCGGCCGCAAATCCCCGTCTGATCGTTGCTGCTCTCTGTCTAGGATCTCGCGTGATCTCGCGATGTACTCCAAACGTGCTAACAAATCGCTCTCGTAGAGCCTTCAAGATCGCATAAACGCGTCGTAGGCGCGAGCTCTCGCCAATAGCGCCCTGGTGGCCCCCTGGCTGGCGAGGAAGACGCCAGTCGCTGAGCCTCCGCCGCCGCCCAAAGAGAAGAAGAAGAAGAAGAAGGCGAGAGTGGTCCGCGAGACCTCTCGCGCAAGGACCGGGGGCCTCCGTCTCCAACTCCAAGCCATGCAGACAATCCTCCTCCTCTACGGAAGGTACGCCTCGTCGGCCCGTCTACTACCAAAATTAAGGATTACTGACTATCATCCTTACTTTTCGCAGGAGGCGGTTCACGAGGACGGCGCCAGGTCCCCTCTGGCGCCCTCAAGCCCCTCGCCTCATCTTCCTGAGGACCCGTCACGGGTCCCGGAGGCCACTCCTCCGGCTGATCCCTTGAGAACCCGCGGTAACCTCCCTCTAGCGCCTCTCTTCTTTTCTTTTCATTCTTGCTCTTTGATTGCCCCACATCCCAAATTGTTGGGTTAACTTCTCACAGCGTCGACTTCCGCCAGCCCGGGACCTTCCATGGCCTCGAAGGATGCCAATCGCCCTGCGAGAGAGGACGACCCTCCTGTCTCTGGCCAGGGCGCGGTCTTTGCGCGCGACCCCTTTCGTCCGGGGCGAGGAAAGCCGTTCCACCTCTTGTTTGGGAAAGATAATGAGGAGTCAGGGCCTTCTCGCCTGCCACCGACCGATGGTTCTCGCCCTATCGCAGGTGCGTGAAGCGTCACCGTTGCTTTTTTCTCAGCTCCCGCCGTAACTACGAAATTGCTTTTTGCCAGGGGGTCAGAATCCGCGATTGGGGGCTGACGAAGATCAGGACAACGACGAAGACCGAGAGGAGGACGGCGATAGCTCCCCTTTCCCTTCTTCTGATGAGATGAAAGTGATTATGACCGGTGCTGGAAGCACGAAATCTCGAGGGAAAAGGATTGCGGCCGTCCTCCGTAAGCTCGTACGGCGGGAGCGTGCTCTAGCCTCTACAGTGAGGGAGTTTCGCAGATCGGTGGAGCAGAGGCTGGAAGCCCTAGAGCGAGACTATTTCCTGAGCGAAACGGAGCGGTCGGGTGGGTCCACCGCTGAATCTTCCCCGGGGAGGTGCCTTGCGCGAATCCGGGACCAGGCCCGCCGGATCAACCTAGGGTGCACCCTCCTGTCCTCCTACTTCAACCCGCTGGCGCCTCCGAGGACCAGACGGCGAGAGCGAGGACGATGGCGCTGGGAGCCCTATTGATTCAGGTCGTCTCGCCCTCCTCCTATCTCTTAACCTGCCCTTCTCGCATGTACCTTGTTAAATCTGAACTCTGAATCATTCATTCTGCTGTGAACTGTTTTTATTAATGTTATGATTTATTATTATTACTTCACTTCTCGCCTGGCGAGAGTGTTTTAGCTTTCGCTTGTTGATCACGTTATTCCCATAGTTAGCTTGCGCATTGAGAGTGTCGGTCAGTCACTGTCATGCTGGGCGGGAAACCGAGGCGTCGTTGACCTAGAGCGTGACAGCTGTACCTTCGCCGTTATTTTTGGGAAAATGATTTATCACGACTTTCTATAAATAGGCGGATCCACCTACCACATTTATTTCTCCGATCCGGAACCTTCACTCCTCTCCTCGTTCTCCAACCTCCAAGTCTCATCTCTTTCCCCTGCTGCTGCGACCCGAGGGGATCGAACCTCGAATTCCACTAGCAGGACCGCCTCACACCCGTGAGAAAGCTTGAAGGGGGTCTCGCCCGTGGATGTGTTCGGGGTTGTTCTCAAGGCCCATAGAACTGAGGGAAGCTATTCCACCTAATTTCCCCTCAGGTTCTCCACTTTCTTCTTGAGTAGGTTTACAATAATTTTGTTTGCCGCTTCCACCTGACCGTTGCTCTGGGGGTGGTGGACAGAGGCGAATCTGAGATCTATCCCCAGCTGGGCGCAGAAGCTGACGAACTCCTCGCTGGGGAACTGAGGACCGTTGTTCATTACTATCGCTTGAGGCAACCCGTGCCTGCATATGATCTCTCCCCAGACGAAGTTTCTTATGACCTGCGAGGTGACTTTAGCCAAGGCCTTGACCTCCAGCCACTTTGAGAAGTAATCGACCATGACCAGGAGGAACCTCCTCTGTCCACTAGCCGGAGGAAAGGGCCCGACCAAATCCATTCCCCAAATGGCGAAAGGCCATGGTGTCGTGATGCTACGAAGCCTTTGAGCGGGCTGGAGCTGGAGGGGTGCGTATACTTGACATTTTAGGCATCTCTTCGCAAATTCAACCGCATCCTTCCTCAGGGTCTGCCAGAAATACCCTTGCCTTACCACCCTTGCCTCCAACGTCCTTCCCCCCGAGTGGCTGCCGCACTCTCCCGAATGCACCTCCTCCAGGATCCTCGGGACCTCCTCCTCGGTCACACATCTCGCAAGGAGCCCTGACAACATCTTGTGATGCAGACCCCCTTCTAGAATTAGATAGTGAGCTGCCTTTCGCCTGAAGCTCTTTGCGTCCTTAACCTCCTCTGACAGCTCGCCGGTGGTCAGGAAGGTCACCAATGGGTCTACCCAGGAGGATCGTCGTCCTACCTCCATCAACTCCCCTTCCTCAATTGCCGGCCGGAATAGTTCGGTTAAGGTTTCTCCTCCCCGAGGCCCAAACTTCGCCAATCGATCGGCCGCTGCACTTTCTTCCCTGGGAACATGCTGGATGGAAAAGGACCGGAGTCCTCTGATAATTGCCCTTACCTTGGATAGATATTTCACGAGGGTAGGATCCCTAGACTCAAACTCCCCTCGGATCTGCGATGCCACTACCATCGAATCTGTGAAGGCCTCCACGTCCTGGATCTCTAGTTCCTTTGCCAACCGAATGCCGGCTATCACGACTTCATACTCCGCCTGGTTGTTAGTCACTGGAAAGTGATAAGCCACCGCCTGTTCTATAGCAACCCCCTGGGGGCTTATCAACACCACTCTACCTCCTATGGAATGCTTTCCCGAGGCCCCATCAACCATCATCTTCCACGCCCCTTGCTGCTGCGGCTCCTCTTCTCCGACTTCAACAACATAGTCCGCCAGGAAGTCCGCTACTGCTTGTGCCTTAATGGAGAGTCTAGGGACGAAGGAGACGTTGAACTCGCTCAGCTCAATGGACCACTTGGCCAGCCTTCCCGAGTGTTCCACTCCTTCAAAGATCTTGCGTAGAGGATGGTCGGTTACCACCCTAATCGAATGTGCTTGGAAATATGGCCGAAGTTTCCTTACAGAAATGATCAAAGAGTAGGCTAGCTTTTCGAGGATAGGGTAACGGAGTTCCGCCTTCCTCAAGACCCGACTTACGTAATAGATGGGTAGTTGCTTCTTCCCCTCTTCCCTGACTAGAATAGAGCTCACGGCTTCTGCTCCCACCCCGAGATACAAGGCCAGGTCCTCTCCTTCCTTCGGGCTTTGAAGTAGAGGAGCTTGGGAGAGCTGTCCCTTCAGCCCTTGGAAGGCTTCCTCACACTCGGCTGTCCACTCAAACTTCTGGTTACCCCTCAACACCTTGAAGAACGATGAACACTTGTCCCTAGATCGAGAAAGGAACCTGCTTATCCCGGCCAGCTTGCCTGTCAAGCGCTGGACCTCCTTGGCATTGCGAGGTGGTCCCAGGTCCAGGATGGCTTTTACCTTATTCGGGTTAGGCTCCACCCCTGCTGGGGTTAAGAGATGTCCGAGGAACTTCCCGCGGCTGGCCCCGAAGACACACTTCAAGGGGTTCAGCCTCATCTTGAACCTCCGGAGGGTGGCAAAGGTCTCTTCAAGGTCCCGCAAGTGCGAGCTCACACATTTGCTTTTCACCATCAGGTCATCGACATAGACCTCCAAATTTCTCCCCCTTTGCCCCTGAAAGACTCGATCCATCATGCGTTGGTACGTGGCCCCTGCGTTTTTTAACCCAAAGGGCATCATCTTATAGCTGAAGCATCCCTCCCTCGTGATGAAGGAGACATCCTTGACATCGGGAGGGTGCATCTGGATCTGGTGATAACCTGAAAAAGCATCTAAAAAGCTTATAATAGAAAAACCGACGGCTGAATCAACCAGCGCGGCGATTCGAGGCAAAGGGTAGCAATCCTTAGGGCATGATTTATTTAATAAAGAGAAATCGATACACATTCTCCACTTTCCTCCTCCCTTCTTAACCATTACCACATTGGAGATCCAGCATGGATACTGGATCTCCGAGATGAAGCCGGCCTCTATGAGCTTCCTTACCTCCTCGCGAATGGGCTCCTCCAGTTTAGCGGCGATGGCTCTCATCTTTTGGCGTATGGGGCGGGTCCGCGGGTCCAGGTTCAGGCGGTGGCAAGCCACATCCGCGTCGATGCCCGACATGTCTGCCGCGCTCCAAGCGAAGATGTCGACGTTGGCCTGGATGCAAGCCCTCATCCGCTCCTGATCCTCGGGACTTAAACCCCCGCTGACTCGCACCCTCTGTACCTGCCCTGTGCTGGTGAAGACCTCCATCTTCACCACTTCTTCGGCCGGCTCCAGCCGTGACTGTTCCCAGCCGACCCTTGCCTCTTCCTCAAACTCCAGCTCCTCCTCCCCTCCTACTTTCTCAATCTCCATCGCCTCCTCTGGCCCCTCCTCCAGCTGCTGCTCAACCTCTACGACCCCCAGGGCCTCCTTCTCAGCTCCTCCTTCTACTCGCTCCTTTACCTCCAGGCTCACCTCCTCTCTGTCGACAACCTCAATCTCCATCATCCCCTCTAGCTCCTTCTCTGGCTGCTATTCAAACTCTACGCCCTTCAGGGCCTCTCTTTCCCTTCTTGCTACTTGCTCTTCTACCTCCATCGCCACCTCCAGGCTCTCCTGCTCAACCTCTCTCGGCTCCTACGGGATCTCCTCCCTCGCCTCTTTTAGGCTCATTTCTCCTCCTCCGACATCCTCCTTCTCCTGCTCCGCCATCTCTTTCTCCAGCTCCTCCGCCTCAGCCATCCAGGACACAATGTTAACTGCCGTCACATTGCATTGTCTTGCCACTTTCGGGTCTCCCCTAATCCTGACCTGCACCCCTCCATTATTGAACTTGAGACATTGGTGAAACGAGGAGGGGACGCAGCGAAAGGCACTGATGAGGGGACGTCCAAAGATGGCGTTATAACTACTTGGGGCGTCCACTATCACAAACCTACAGTTCCGTGACACGCCCCCCAGCTTGACATGCAATCCTACTCCTCCTTCTACCTCTTTCCTCTCCCCAGAAAATCCGAACAGGGGCCCATCCGAAGCCAAGACCCTCTTTCCTTCGACCTTCATCTCATCAAAAGCTCTCTTGAAGATAACATTTACCGAGCTCCCATTGTCCACCAATATCCTGGAGATCGTGAAGTTCTCTACTGTCGTCTGGATCACCAGGGCATCACAGAACGGATCCTCGTAGTCTGGCATATCCGTAGATGAAAAGATGATTTTTTCTTCCGGAGGGGGGGCTAAGGAGGTCGAGGCGACCCCTCCTCGGAACATGGTTTGAACGCTTCCCTTGCGGGTTGCCTCAATCCCGACCCCCCCGTGGATCACTCTGATCCCCCCTCGGGTCCCCACGTCTACCCGATCTTCGCATCTATCTTCCCCCTCCCCTTGCGGCACTTCCACGATCCTCATCGGCGGATCCTGTCTCCCCATTCCTCTGGCTTCCCGCATCTCTAAGAATCCCGGGCAGGTGGCTGTCGCGTGACCTTCCTCCTGGTGGAAGTCACAAAAGGGAAACACCACCCTGCCTCCTCTTCCTTCTCCGCCTCCCCTTCTCCCTGGTCCCCGGACTCCTCTCCTTCCTCCTCTTCCTCTGCCAACCTCCATTGCTTCTTATGGCAGCGGGAAGTGACCCCTCGGTCCCTGCCTCCATGCCTGCTGATCGAACCTCCTAGGCTCCCGAGCGTTATCCCTTCCTTGAAGACCTCCTCCTCCTTGTCCCTGGGGGCGACCCTCCTGAGACCTCCAACCCAACCGGTTGTTTGGCTCCCGAGCCCCCCATCCATGCTGCTGCCCCTGTCCTCGGGGTTCTTCCCTCCTTCTCTCTTCTCTTTGTTCCCTCTACTCTCTCGGCTCCCTCTTCTTCCCTACCGCCGGCTCCTTCACATCGTCCTCTGCCATCCGGGCCAACTTCCTAGCGAAAGCCGGGTTGGCTCTTTTGAAATCAATCTCCTTTGCCTCCCTCTCCATTAGCTCCTCAAAGGAGAGGGGGGGCACTCTCTTCAGCTCCATGCTAAAGAATCCTGGTCTCAGCCCCAGAGTAAAGGCGAGTATCAGCGCGTACCCTGGGACCTCCTGGACTAGGAGGATCTCTTCCTGAAACCGGTCAACGTAATGACCCAGCGTCTCATCCTGCTTCTGCCTCACCGCAAATAAGCACTCCGCCTCCTTCTTCCGCTTCTTCGACGTTGAGAACCTCAATAGAAAACCCCTGCGCAGATCCTCAAAGCTGTATATTGAACTTGCCGGCAACTGGTGGAACCAGTCCCGGGCCTTCTCCTTCAATGTGATGGCAAACAACCGACACTTGAAGGCATCCGTCATCTGCCTAATTGAAACCACATCCTCGAACCACTGCACATGCTGCACCGGATCGTCCTTCCCTGAGTAATAAGACATGTCGGGCTCCCGGAACCCCTCAGGCACCGAGGCCGAGATGATGAGCTCGCTGAAAGGGCTCTCGCTGCCTGCCTGGCGAGAGGGCACGTCTCGCGGCCTCGGATGGCTTGCCCGATCCGTGGGACCGTGCCCAGGGAAGAGTTCTCGCACGGCCGCTTCTCTCTCGCCTATCTCTGCCAGAATCTCCTTTCTGGGGCGCTGGCCTGGGAAGAGTTCCCGTGCGGCCACGTCTCTCTCGCCAACTTCTACCGGGATCTCCTTCCCGGGGCGCTGCCCAGGGGCGTTCTCGCCCAAAAGCGGGATCGCCTCTACCGAAACCTGAGGTGTTGCTCACTCGCTCCTTGCCGAGAAGACCAAGCTGATGGTCTGCAGGACCTCTCGCCTGAATTCGTCCAACATCTTCCTCGTTGCCTCCTCCCCTCGGGTGGGAGAACTCCCCGAGCCAGACCCTTTACCGTCGCCTCCAGTCATGGGACCAAACTTAAGGCTTTCTTGTGCCGGCTTCCTTCCACGCTCACCGCACCAGAACTGTTGAAGCTAAATTTGACCTCAACGGGAGTTCAAAAACAGGGGTACAACCTGCACCTACTTCTCTCAAGCCCCGCCCCTTAACTGGTTGCTAACGACTTAGGACTGACCCAAGGCCTCAGCTGGGAGGTCCCATCTCACACCCGGAAGATCTCTGGGAGCTTCCCCTTCAAAGCCAAAAGCTAGGCTAGGAGCTTCTCAGAAAGCACTAGAGATTCAGTGAAAATACGAGAGCCAAAAAATGAGAATCCCTCTTCTAAGAAGCACTTATGGGTCTATTTATAGCCTTCTGCTGTCCTGAAATTACTGAAATACCCCTGGCTGGTCTGCCAATAACCAAATCCCGCTGTCCAAAAAACACAAAGAGCAGCCCCTGGAAGTATAAAAGTAATTTTACCCGAGGGTAATAGAGTCATTCTATCCCGGGCCCTGGGCCCTACTCGGCGAGAACCTTATGCCGAGAACCCTCTCGCCTCCAGTTGAGGCGGGAGCTCCTCTAGGGTGAGAGCTCTTCTGGCCTGCTGCTGAATGCTGGCCTAAAAGGGCGAGAACTTTATACCGAGAACCTTCTCGCCCGACGATCTCGCCAAGTCACTACTGGAGGCGGCGCTGAGTAAATGGAGTTCATTCGACGCCCGTGACGAACCTGGCGTTGAGTGAGTGAAGCTCACTCAACGCCCTTGCCACTGAACCTGACGTTGAGTGGGTGAAGCTCACTCAACGCTCTCGCTGCCAAAACCGGCGTTGAGTGAGTGATGCTCACTCAACGCCCTTGCTACTGAACCTGGCGTTGAGTGGGTGAAGCTCACTCAACGCTCTCGCTGCCGAAACCGGCGTTGAGTGAGTGAAGCTCACTCAACGCCCTTGCTACTGAACCTGGCGTTGAGTGGGTGAAGCTCACTCAACGCTCTCGCTGCCGAAACCGGCGTTGAGTGAGTGAAGCTCACTCAACGCCCTTGCTACTAAACCTGACGTTGAGTGGGTGGAGCTCACTCAACGCTCTCGCTGCCGAAACCGGCGTTGAGTGAGTGAAGCTCACTCAACGCCCTTGCTACTGAACCTGGCGTTGAGTGGGTGAAGCTCACTCAACGCCCTTGGTGCCAGGCGGGAGCTTCTCCGGCGCAAGAGCTCCTCAGATCTGAAGGAAGATCTCGCATGCCCTTAGGCGGGAACCTCTCGAAGGCGAGAAGTTTAAAGGCCCAAAGCTAGCCCGAGGCTGGTCCAACCCCAACCGTTGACTGACCCAAAGTCTCAGGGTCTCACCTAGCGAATATGGGGTTGTACAGTAACTATACTACATTTTCACGAGCTATCACCCGACGGTAGAACCAACTGCTCACAATAACACATCAATGTCTTTCAATGATTTTTGTCATATATATATATATATATATATATATATATATATATATATATATATATATATATATATATATATATATAGATAACATTTCATAAAAAAAATGGTTGGCTTTTAAAAGCCTTACATTAAAAACCCATCAAACCAATAATAGCCTTTGGATCATTTTATTCAGGCATACAAATAAACAAAACTTCAAAAAAGCTTCCTCCCAAAGTCCAGAAAATCCTGATACCCCCCATGAGTTTTCGCCCGAACTCACCCTTCTTCCACGCCGGAGCCGCCGAGCCGCCGGCTGGCTGACCGATGACCACCGGCGGGTTCGCCGGACCCCGACGAACTCATCGGTGGTTGTCCGGCGGCGAGCGGGCAGGGCCACCGCCGGCAGTGGCCCTGCCCGTGAGACCCGGTTTAGGGTCACACGGGCAGGACCACCGCCGGCGGTGGCCCTGCCCGCTCGCCGCCGGACAAACTCCGGCATGTTCGCTGGGGTCCGGCGAACCCGTCGGTGGGCACCGATCAGCCCGCCGGCAGCGGCGTGGAGATCCTCTACGGGCGGGCGGTGGATCGGGAGGGAGAGGGCTAGTTTTTTTTTTTTAAAATTTAATTTACATTATTATAAAAAATTAATAATAAATATATTATATATTAAAAATTCTGTTTAATAATTTTGAAAATTATTAACTAAAAATATCTTTAATTAAAAGAATATTTGACAAAAACAAATAAATATAATATTTTAAATTTCAAAATAAAAATAAATCATTTAAAACAATTTAAAATGCAAATTTTTATACCTAAAAGAAAGTGCCACGGTGTCGGGGCGGGCGGAGCCGCCACAGGCCGGGTACTGTCGCGCGGAGCCGTAGGGCCGGAGGCGGGCGAAGCCCGCTAGGGGGCGACGTCGGGGGTACTGTCGTCATGGGGCGGGCGAAGCCCACCGTCGTCGGCCGGGTACTGTGGCGCTGGCCATCGGGCCGGAGGCCCGTGCCTGTCACTCGTATACATATATATATATATATCAGAAGATTAATTTTTTGACTTTAAATGATACCAATTACAATAGTTTTCTTACTCTCTGGTAGCTTCCTTTTTGCATACTTTTGCAACTTTTGAACATAGTACCTCCTAAAGTGGGAAGGGGGGCGTGCAATGCACTTTACGGTGCAGTGCACCATCCCACGGTTGGGAGTGCATCTGCACTCGTGCACGGATCTCGGCGCGAGTGCTGATGCACTCCCAACCGTGAGATGGTGCATTGCACCATAAAATACTGCACAACCCCCCTTCCCCTCCTAAAGTACCTATTCTACTGATTGAGTATCTAACTAGATTTTATAGTACTAGAAGACAGGTTTTCTACAATAAGAATCGAGCAAAAATGATTATTTGAAGACCAAAACTATAGTCTACCATTGGCGATAGCACTCGACGTACGTTGGCTTATAATTAGTTAAGTCTTGTTGTGTGTGGACTTGGAAAAAATGAGGTCGCCACGTATAGCTCACAAAAGAGACTACCGCCAGAGATAGTCCTTATCACCCAACGATAACATGAAATTCTTATTATGGAAACAATGTGCGTCAATGCGGCTTAGAGAGAAACAGGATCGGGGAATTCAAGCTTACTACCGTTGCGCGATAGCACATTATCGCCCAACATGAGCTCTAATAAAAAAGGAAAGTTATGACATTCTGAGGGGTGAAAAAAACACAGGGACTCATATTTCAACGCAATCGCTTGGCGATATCCACTACTGCAGACGATAGCTTCCACGGAATTATAAATACAATTTATTTTCATGAGATTCCAAGCTGTAGAGAACCGCTCAACACATTCCATTGCGATAAATTTTAGAGGAAGGGTGGCCCTACCCAAAAGCCTCCAACACTCACAACCTTCAACGAAAAATGATACAAAGGAAGATAGACGCTAAACGGCATCATTCAAGCGAAGGGCTCGGTTTATAAGACAACAATTTCGAGCGGCTCATCTTTAACTCCCCCGACATCAATTTCTGGGGAGTTTTCTACTGATTTTTTTTATATTACTCTTTTGTATTTATATAAGGTTAAATATATTTTACAATGTATCTATTTATATTTATTAATAATATTTTATTTTAGATACTCTTTCAGTTTATCTGGAGACGCGCACAATTTTTTTTTCTGCTTATTATGTTAATTTTTTTAAAACATATAATTATACTTATTATAATTTTTTTTAATTTTTTTTATAAAATATCATCGACATGTCTTCGACTTCCGACATCTACAACTCTATCTGACATGTCGCCGATATTTGATATTTACAATCTTAATATCACGTCGTCCCTCTGATAGCCATGGTACAACTTTCCGTCTCTGCTGCCACCATCCATCGCATCCCTCTTCCATCATAAATTTTGACAACCTCAACTAAGCAAGTCACTATCCGACCATCACTCCCATCCATCCCTCTTCAGTAGGAATCAATACAAAGGACTATTGTAATCTCTTGGCTTTGTTAACGTTCTGATGTATGCATCCAGTGGCTCCATATTATTTAACATCAGTCATTGAACCGCCAAGTCCATCGACAGAAACCATGTCTCGCGGATATGCGAGAGATGAGCATCTTGCAATATGGTCATCTTCCATTACCTCAGTGCGAGAGAATTGGGATCACATTGGAACGATGTCTCCACCTTAGAGACTTGTTATAAAGAGCTCTTCTAGTGGGATAAAGAACCAAAGGATTATGCAGTCTGAGTCCCCTTTCAAACTAGAAGACAAAAGTTTGAATTGTAAGAATGATAGAATTTAGTCTCAGTCGAGACGTCTTGTCTACAACATGGACTATTATGTGTTGTGTTCAGTGTGTCGTTAATTGAAATAAAGAGGGCAGCCCAAGGCACAAAGCATCCCCGCGCAGCGAGGGTCCGAGAAAGGGTCCCACCATAAGGGTTATATGTAGGCAAACCTTAACCAGCATTTTTGAGGCCGCTTCTAGGACTCGAACCAGTCTTGTTAATTAGAATAGGAGAATAATTTAAAAATGAATCTCGCCTCTTCTACTTTATGTGCGTACAATTAGTTTGAGTATTTAAACTAAAAGGCAAAAGGGCATTTTTTAAAGTTCTTTTTAAATGCTCTCTTGGGGCATAGAAAAAGAAGTAAGATATGATCTCCTCTTTTTATTTCTTCTCTTTGCTAGGGTTGAAGATTTGGTAGCTCTCCTCGAGCTTCGCCTCCGGCAGACGCAGCAAGCCTCCGGTTATCTACTTTTGATCAAATTTTTGACATAACTTCACATGATGTGAGTGGGGGGAGAGGGAAAAACGACTACTTGCAGGGTGCAGCCCAATTTCACTATAAATTGGGGCTAACCCCATCAATTTTATAAATATCTTCTCATCTCTCTCGCTATATTTCTCATCTTTTCTAAAAACTAAATACACTTTGTATTAAAGAGAAATTGAATGTGCTGATGCATCGATGCTAATAGTCATTGACGATTTTGTTGTGGTTCGCTCAGTTTTCCCTCTGTTTAGGGAATCAGTCTGCCTTACCTTCAAAGTGAGTCGAGCACACAAACTGTTAAAAGAGATCCAACAACATTGACAAGCGAGTCATTCTAGCATGGAAAACATGGAAAAGGCGAAAAACTATATGGCCGGGTCTATGACGGGCTAAAATACACTAGTTCCTTTGTTGTTACAAGAGTTGAGATCCTCAGAGGGTGATAAACCACCTCTTCGTTTACAAGCCTCGGAGGCGAAGAGGGGAGAAAAAGGGCGAAGACCACAAAGCTGGAGCGTCCACGAGAGCATTCTTCTATGTCTTTCTCGTGCTTGCTGAAGTGTTCCCACAAGGGTTGAGAGCGAGCAGACCTGAGAGCGATAACTTGAGAGCGAATAGAGGGAATTTTGAGCGAAGAAATGATCTAAATTCCACGATCACGCCGGAAAATCTAAGAGCTCTCTCTAATTTCCCTGGTTTCTTTCGCTTCAAATGAAGGTTTAGGGGATTTTTTATATCTTTCTTGAAGGGACATTTGATAATTGCATTTGACTGGATCTTGAGTTGACGAATGATGTTGCTTCGTTCTCGTCACATAGATCTCCAATTTTCCGTAAATGACGAGCATGCCCTCCCCAAGCGGTTCGGGAGGCCTGAGCAAATTACTAAGCGAGGATGGCGACCAGAAGCGGCAAAGGCGGCCAGAGGAGTGGAGAAGCTCCAAAGTTAAGCGTGATTATGCAAGAGTAGTAGCAGGATGGATGACCTTCTAGAAAGTCCCCACGCTGTCCGCTTAACTTGAGTTTCCTTCATCAAATAGAGACTACAGTCTCCAACAACCCGATGTTCCATGCAGTTGGACTGGAGATGGGTTGACGTTTATGGGCAGCAACCCGAATGTGTAAGTCTGCTGTGCTGGTGGATTCCGTGAGTGTCGGACCCATATTATTACATGGTCATTGTGACCACTCTGGGAGGTGCTCACAATCACTACAAGGTGTCCGCGACCACTCCCAGAGGGGGATGTGCTCGTGCCCACTATAAGGTGTCCGCGAGCACTCCCGGAGGGGAGGTGATCGCCATCACTAAAAAGTTTCTGCCTGCACTCTCGAAGGAAAGGTGCTCGTGGCCACAACGGGAAAACCACCTAGGCCGAGGCAAACACCTAGATCTGATCGCCGACTTTGTGGGTAAACAATCTCTATGTTTTTTTAGTAGAATATAGAATGTATTAAAAACTACAAGAAGAATAGATATTAAACAAAATTTTAAAATAAAGAAAAAATGATGTCTTGGCTTTGTTTGGATAGGCGGGGGGCAGGACGCCGGTGCAGGAGTAGCCACAAGGCGGAAAAATAACACGAGTTCTGCGGGTGGGGTTGCGCTCCCTCCCTCCCTCTGCCGAACGCCAAAATAAGCGGGTTTCCAACGACAGTTCTCCCCCTTTTATCCCAACCACCGGTTTTTAGTCGCTGCCGGCCTACCAAATAGGAGAGAAGTTTTAGTTGAAATTATGACTGTAACTGTATTCATATTTATACTTACAGTCGTAAAAATGTATGTAATTTACAATATAACTGTATTACAAAAACTTTTTAACACTTGAATTTTCAGACTATAATATATACATATGAGATATTAAAATGATTACAAAAATATATAACTTAATATTCTATGATTTATATTTTTAAATTTTTTATTTTGAACTAAAAATACAATTCAGACACACAGAAATAGAAACATTACACACAAAATTTTTAAACCAAATAGAGCCTAAAAGTAGGGCTGTAATGGTTCGGCTTGGTTCGATTTTTGATTAAAACCACTAACCGAACTACACGCATGTGGTTCCAAAAATCTGAAACCAAACCAAACCGCGCACATCATTGGAACCGAATTAAACCGAACCATACAGTTTGGTTCGGTTCGGTTCGGTTTGAGTGGTTTTAAAATATGAAAAAAAAATTGAGACATGAAGATAAATAACGCATAAAAATATAAACAGATAATCAAATTTAGGTAAATTTATTCTTATGAAATATTTCTTTAATTATGTACCTGACTATAATAAATCGTATTCTATAACAAGTCATGTTTTTTAATAAATCATGTTCTAATATAAGTAATTATGAAATCAAAAACAGTGACTTATAATTTTAGTAAGTTATAACAACTAACAAGAGTGAAGACCTAACTATATTGATAATATATTAAAATTTTATTAAAGTTAAGACGGTTTGGTTCGACTCGATTCGGTTTGACATTCCAAACTGTGAACCGAATCGAATCACATAATTTTTCAAAAAACGGTATATGACCTAACCGCAAGCTACTAAAACCAAAAGTGAGTTCAACTGTTCGAGTCAACAACTCTCCTAATTTCTGAAAAAAAAGATAAAACAATATAAAATAATAAAATAATTGACGACCGAAGCCTAAAACGTTGAAGCAAACGTTTTCGGAAAAAAAAAAAAGAAAAAAGAAAGGGAAGCCAAAACACTGAAACAAACACGGCCTTTAAAGTCTTCCTCCAGCTCGGTAGTCACCACCGCCTTGATTCCTTCCATTTTTTTTCAACTGGTCTCATATTCTTCGATCGATCCCCGGGAGGCCGATCATAAAGCAGACGGGCTTCGCCGGCCGATTGGGCGGCTAACGGCGGCGAAGAGGAAAGGGATATGGCGATCGTATGGATGAGGCGAATGGGCGGGGTCTTCGGGGCGTCTTTCCTCTGGCTCGTATCACTCATCTATTTCACTCAGGTCTTTTTTCCTTTCTTGGATAATTCTTCTTTCTTATTACTGGCTACTAGAAAGTCTTATTATTCCTATTCTGTATAAATTTAGGTTGTGCTCTGTGTTACTGTTTATAAAGCTTTTTTGAGATGACTCTGTGATGGGGATTCCGATAATCGGCGTGGATGATGATGATAGAAGCTGTGTATTTCATGCGGATCGAGGATCTAAGATTTATTGTTACTTTTCTGTATTTTTTGATTTTTTTTTTTTATGTATTTTGAGGGTGGTCATGATCGAAGATCTTGAGCATCCAAGATAACCCCGTAGTCTATAAATATTAATATATAATTCAATTTGAAGGCATTGGAAGTTTGAGTGAAGACGAAATGGTTTTTTGGCACTTTGTGCCCCCAAAAATACCATATTTGGCACTTTGGATTCCGAAAGTTTAAATATTGCACTTTGTACCGCCCATGCTCATATTTTTGTCACTTCGCACCCCGAGCCTTTGAATTCAGGGGTATTTTCGTCCGGGCCTCATCGAAAGAGCGCATTTTGTAGACAGCTGAAGTTGGCCGGGATTTTCGAAGCTTGATTTGGTAGAAAATGGAGCTGGCCTTGTTCACCATTTTTGAATTTTTGAGGATTCTGATGATCTCGGAGAGATCGGCGGGGGTGATGATGCAGTTGCTTCTTACCATTTCTTGAATCGTCTTCCACATCTCGCCAACCAATCCTTGTTGATGGAGGCAATGAACCATGGCCATGAAAGTGGATGAATCATGCTCAAATTTCTTCCTTTTTCCTGCCCATCTAAATCACTGCATCTTCACGCTGATCTTTAGCCTCCAGGTCTGTTTCAGGACTTCGCGAACTAAACGATGATCTACTTTCAACAATAGAACCTCCATGGCCTCTGTCCGGCCCCCATTTGAATATCTTCAATATTCTCAGAAATCTCTCATCCAGCAACCGGGAAGAGCTTGAATTCCGACCACTGCATTGGAAGCGGAAGGTTGCTCGACTGGACTAAAATAGGGAAGAAGGCAGATCGTGCGACGGCTGCATTGAGTGCGAATGGGTGCTTGTTAACCTAAACAGAATAAATGATGAATGACGAAAATACCCCTGAATTCAAAGGCTCAAGGTGCAAAGTGCCAAAAATATGAGAATGAGGGGGGTGGGGGGGTGGGGTGTGCAAATTGCAATATTTAAACATTCAGAGAGCAAAGTGCCAAAGATGGTATTTTCGGGACAACAAAGTGTTAAAAAGCTAGACAGAATCCTCCTTTCGATCACCCGATGCTGAAGCCAGAAAATTCGAGTGTCGAAGCCATAAAATCCGAGTGTTGAAGCTTGAGATTTATCATTTTCTCATCCCGTCCACACCTCTTAGTCAGGCACCCCTCCTTCACCTTCATGAGAGGCCCCCTTTCTCCTCACATCCATTGGCTGACCACCACCACATATGTTGTTAAAGGTTCGCCTAAGGCTCAAGACTCACCTGACTTAGAGGTTTGCTCCTTCGTGCACATTTGGAGCATAAAAGGTGCGCCTATGTGAGATTTTTGCTGTAAACTTTTTTTCTTCAAAACAAAGAAAAAAATAATGTAAGAATTGATTAGTTTTTGCATGATTTAGTATTTGTGAAACATAGTCAAGCGTTGAGACTTCGATATAAGGCAAGTTACCACATTATATTTATTTAATAAGAGATATAAATGATAGTAATAAATAATTAATGAGTATAATAAATGAAGAATCTGATCAAGAAGATGAACTGATGTTTGATGCAATTTAAAATGGATGTGGTTGCACCTTGCTCTTGTAAAGCACACGCCTCTGCCTCGAGCTTAGGCTCTCAGACTCCTTTGCACCTTGGTGCTCCTTGAGCCCAACACTACCTCAAGTTCCCCTCCAAAATCCCTCCACCACATCTCTCATCCAATTCCACCCATCTCTGGTTTCTGACGATCGCCAAAAAATATTTTCGGCCACCTGCGTCAAGCCACTGCCACCTCCATAAAACTCCTCCAACACCTCAAATTATTTTCATTTCAGTTTCCCGATGCTCAACCGAAAAAACACCTCCGACCACCTCCTTGAAGCCACCAACACCTAATTAAAATCACACCACCACCAATTAAATTCCTCTCTTTTTTAGTTTTCCGACAATCGCCGGAAACCGCTTATGGCCACCACTACCATCTATGATGATCACCTCCGGCCAACCATCACCCCACCATCCCATAACCACCATAACCACCTAACACTATCCCCACAACCCCCCATAACTACCACTATCCTAAAATTACTTCTCTTTTCCCCATTCCCCACTCCCTCTATAATCTCCTGATCCTTCTCACATGGATACCCATTCTCAGCCCAAAACCAAACCCCCACATCTCCAACACAGCAGTCGGCCATAACAACCCATAACCAGTCCCACTCCAAACTAATTGAGCTTCATTTTTTCCGTCTCAGCTGCTTCAACTTCGACAAGCATCGCCTCCACGTGGAACCACCTTTACAAGTCCAACCGAGACCTCCCCGTTCTTTCTCCAAGCAACCGACAACCATCTGGAACGCATCCCATCCACCCAGTTCCTCATCTTAACACCCCACCCGCCTATAAACCTTGCTGCCAGCCCCTTGAATCAATAGAAGTTGTCCAGGGCTATGTTCTTCGATCCTCTGCCATCAATGATCTCTTCCAACTGCAGGACCTACTCAGTAACTTCATTTCAGCACCCTGAAGACCACTATTCCACTATCCTAGTTCTCTGAAAATTCGTATATCTCTAAGAATTAGCCTTTGGAAGTGAGTACAACAACTTGTTAGTTGTTTTACAGCTAACCGACCTCCTAAAACAACCCCTATAAGGCTACAACGTAATCGCTGGTGTCCACAGTCACCCAATCCCGTTACAGTCCATCTCCAACATATAAGGCTTCCCCGTGGTCCCTCTTTCCTCACTTTGCCATCTATTCAGCCCCTTGACAATTATCAGAGTCCCTCTAATCCTTTTACAACCTAGTTATGTAAACTCTCTAGTTAGAAGTCATTTATTTTATGTTGAATCTCATTTTAGTTCTATGCTTGAGGAACAATTGTTTGTAATTTTTGTTTTCGAGTTTTGAAATGATGTACGTTTCTATTTACTTAGGCTTCGTTTGTTTCGGCGTTTGGAGCGGACGTTTGGGGCAAACGCCGCCGCATGGCGGATAACCACACGCCTGGCGGCGGCGTTTGCTGCGTTTGAGCCCGCAGAGCCATAGGAAATGGAGGAAAACGACGGTATTCGAACCGTGACCTCCCCCTCTGTTTCGAATGTCGGACCCTTTCTTCCCGCCGGCTGCTCCAAACACTGTGGTAAACGTATTTGATTTTGAGCTCTCTTATATTTATACTACTTCAAATGTTTTCTTATTTGTTGCTTTAACTTGTGGTCTATCTTGTATTTGGATTTATACAAAAATTATTATTGTAAGTTTAAAGCTCGTCGGAATTGTGTCTGCATTTAGTGATCATACATTATCCCCAATCATAGGGCCGTCCCGCGTTAGATTGGTATCAGAGCCTAAATTTGGGCTTTTAGCTTAGAATACGCGGGACTAAAACCTTTCACCCATATCACATCATAATATCAATTGCTACTCTAATATTCTATTTGAGGAATGAGAGTCCACCTATATTCAAGTCCATAGAGTTTCCTATGATTATCCTCGTCCTCGACTCATCACTCATAAAGATCATGTTGACTCCTCAACATGACCATACTATTGTAGGAGTTACTATGATGAAGATCGTTTTACGGAGATTCTTGAATATAGATTCTATAGAGTCGGCTCGCCATTTGATGGTTTGTCAAGTTCCGAGGCCTTTAACTATTGGCTCGTGTACATGAAATTTTATCTAGATTACTTTCAGTTATTCCGTGTGCACCACGCCAGGTTTTCGAAGCTTAGGTTGTTAGATCAGATGAGACATTATTGGGATAACATTGAGCAGTCTCTTGAGCGAGATCATCTTCTCCCCATCACTTGTTGGGTGGAGATGAAGTGGAGATTGTGTTACATATATTTACCAATATCATATAAGAGTTGTCTCTTCAAGCAAGTATTCGCCCTCCAGTAAGAATCCATGTCTGCTGCCGAGTATATAACTTACTTTGATAAGTTAGCGGTGAAGAGCGACATTCATGATGAGCAAGTTACAGCTGCTCCTAGATTCCGTTACGAATTTCGGTTGGTTATCTACATATCACTGATTCATCATTGTTTAGTTTTTGTCGAGCATACATTTCATCTTTTTATCCACGATTAGCAGGCCTAGAGATCCGCTGAAGTTAGTCGAGTATACTCACATCCCGACTGACCCATCTCGAGGATTCCTCCCCAGCCCGAGGATACACCCATGCCCACCCCAGCCTTTATGAACACAAAAGACGGGACACCAGATATAGATTTCTCCAGTGAGGTTCAGTGTTCGTTGAGTGGCCCGCCACTTAAGTCTGACCCAGTTTATGTGACTCTGACTGAGAGTGAGTACGAGCGACCTGATGATCCTATAGTTACAGTCCTTCCTTTACCCACTATGTTGACTTAAATACTACTCTGATAATTAGCTCACTCGTGAGCACTTGTTCATTAAAGCTTAACAACGAAGTAGTGATAGGTCATGTTCGTAATAAAAATCAAGAGTTTGACATTGACTCTGTAATGGATGTGTCAACTGCTTCTGATGACATCCCCGCTATGCATGGAACCTATTTCAGTACTCATCGCATCTATATGATGATTTTTATTATACCCCTTCTAGTGAGCCACCTGATGTGTTTTCACTTTATGGAGACATTCTGCACATCATATAGTGGCATCTCAATGCCAACATCTCGTACGCTCTTCTATGTGTTTATCTCACACTTGACGAGTATTTCTACACTTCACTAAGAGAGCCTCCAGATAAACCACCGTTCCTTAGGTGCATGTCCACCGTCTATAAGTCAGTCGAGAGAGAGAATGCTCTCGATAACATGATAAATTTCATCATCATTTGTGCTCACACTTCGGGTGATTATTTAAATAATAATTGCAACTGCAATGAATTTTTTTACACCCAAACCACTGAACCCTCAACCATGTGCCCGTTTGGAATGAAATTTGGAGGGTTGCAGAGCCTTTGTATAGAAGATCTGCTATGTCTGTCCATCATCATTCATTATCATACGTAGCATGCATGAGTATTCGATGTAGGAGTACTTGCAATAAAGTTATTTATAAATTTTATGCTGATAGTGATGCAATCCGAGTCGCATTGTATTTTACTTTTATTTCCCGCATTTTTATTAGTGTCGCGCTCATTTTCGCGCATGTTGTTTTAATTCATTTATCGCGCATGTTGCTTTATCTGTGTATGCGTGTTTGTGCATTTGTATTGCGCTTGTTACTCACACTCATTTGTACTCGTGTTTGTTTGTACGACTTATTGGAGTGACCTCTCAATAATATCATGAATGAAAATGTCCGTCAATTTAGGCTAAGTGGTAATTAGTGCAAGTTTTGAAATGACATTCTAATTATAATTTAGCATGTTAATTTTCTAAAATTTTAATTTAGTGATTTAATTATTATTTTCAGAAATTATATTATCAAAAATATGTAGAATGCCAAGAGTCCTAGTTCACTTTTCTTACCCCTTGCTTTCCTCCTCACCATCACTTTATGGTGGGAAACCATGAAGTTTGAAGCAAGTATCATGAATGTGTCGTCCCGTCCTACAATAATCACATACAACATAATATTTCTCAGAGGACTTGGACCAAAAATCCAGAGGAGGACTACTACCAGAGCCATGGTGTGTAGCAACCATAAAATATCCTTCCAAAAATAGTGTCAGGGGTGCCATGCCTGTTGATAGTTAAACTCATGTTGGACGATACCAGACACTTATGACAGGGTGGGTAGCTTGGGACAACCAATAATATTAACAATAATCCACTCAATGTCTTTGTGAAAATCGTGTAAAATCTCAAACACTCGATTACGTTCCTCCCGAGTCTTGACTAGCACCACATCTCGGTTTTAAACCATGACCAAAGAGTCAAAATGGTAATATTACTGATTTACTGGTATAATTGAGTGAACTCCAGGTAGTAGGCACATGAAGGACAATTACCTTGTTGGAGCTGAACAATTTTACAGCGAAGCTGAAAAATTTGTGATGCGTTAATGTCCTTGAGTAGGTTGTCTTAGCACACTTTCATTATTCCATATATCCAATGCTGTCTCCAAGAAGAGATAGTTGGGGGAAACAATCTTCTACATAGAGTTTGTGAACCATGGCATAACCAAGGAATTTTTCGAGTTCATTGTTACCAATCTTTTGAATTCTTTGGTGGTTCTTGAGTAGTCCCGCTAACATATATTAGCAGTCAATGACTTTTGAGAGCAAGAGTAATGAACCGATATCATGAGAAATAATTAGTGTCATTCAATCGAATGATATTGAGTTGTGATGTAGTCTGTATATTATGATCGTAAGTCCCTCATGTCTATCTGACAGGAGGTGCTAGAGAGGAGTATTATGAGATTCTTCCACTTCCAACATAGTCTCGATTGAAATGAGCTTGTTGTAGAAATAAATAAGATAGTTGGTCTTTTAAACAAAGAAGGCAAACCATTGGTTCATCCCTTCAAGTCAAGTGGACATTAGATAATGGCAAGATTAGAGTGAAAATGAGATACAAAGAGAGACGAGTGCAGCCATTCCTAAAGAGGTGAATGCAAGCGGCTGCAGAACAGAGGCCACAGTTCATCGTCGTGCAATAGGCATCGGTAGACTGCGTGGGTCCAAAACTGCATAGGAAGAGGAGCTCGGGATCTGTCTCTGCGGAGAGGAGAGGAACAACAATGTCGGGCTCAGGCTTTATCAGTGTGAAGAGGAGAACGATGACGCGGGCTTTGTTGTTGTCGAGCTCGGCGTGGACTCTGTCGTCGGGCCCGGGCTCTGGGAGGCAAATGACGGGAACAAAGACGAGTGAGGGTTGCGACTAGAAGGAGAGGGATGTGGAACGAATCGGGCGGCTAGGTATCGAGTTGCGCTTGCTTTTATACCTTGTTGGAGTTATGATGACTAATAAATAGGTCATTCCGATGTGATATATAGAACTCATGTAAAATATATTATTAATAAATAGGTCTTACGAAAAAATGTGGGATTCATTTGCAATTTTTTAACCATAAAATACATTGATTCTACTTCAATAATATAAGAATGCATTGATACTACTTAGATGTTCCTAATGAGATAACATTATTACTGCTTTTTCTTTGATTGAGCACAAACAATTTGACCTCATCCCAAATTTTTGTTTGAATCCTAAGATGATGCAAAGAATGGGGATGTCTCATTTGCGATAATTTAGACAATCTCTAGTTTCTTAAAGATTCACTTATTAGTATGACTTTTCTGTTCTTATATTACCCAGTGTTGGAGGGATATATGTGGGACTTTGTGATGGGGATCCATCAGACCATGCTTCAGGAGGGGTTCACTGCAAGGTGAGACCCACGTTTGTGTATTCGTACAGGAAGGCTTGATTGGATCGCCGATTTGACTTCACAGATGTGTCCGCATCCGCGTTGCGAGTCAAAATCATATGTTACTTTATTTTTTGGTTTATTTTAGTGTATTTTCAGTGACCACACCTCTGACCAATCATAACCGTTGAAGGTGGGATGCCCTAGCTTTTGTTTTCTTATAAATAGTCATGCAATGAGCTGTCTTGAGGTCATTGCAAATTTTGGTGAAATATACCCGGAATCCCGCGATCCCGCCACAGTGCTGACTCCGTGGAACCCTAAATGACGACTCCTAGGTTGGTATCTCCATCCCCAAGTCTTCCCCTAACCCTAAGCCACCTTCTCCACCCTCCAAACTCCATACCGTCGCCCCACACCCATCCACCAGCCCGCTGTCCACAAATTTTTCCCATTCCCTGAATTCGCCAAGCAGCCCCTGATCCTCTCATAACCGACCACCCAGCCCTCTACTACCTCCGCCTGAACCCCTCCCTGCCACCGGGTGCACCGCCTCCAGCACCCCCACATCCTGAAAGTTGTCGTCGCCCAGATCAACTCCCCCCAAAAATGCCTCCTCCTCTTCCTTTAACCCCTGTAGCCACCGCCCCCTCCCTCTCACCCTAATCCTCCCTAGCCGCTAGCCCCTCTCCCCGTGGAACCACCTTCCAAAACCTTCCCCTTTCTGGATCCGTCCAGATCTGTAATTTTTCAGCCTGGATCCATTCTCATATTGTTGGATCCAATGTTGTCAAAAACGCGTTTTTTGCACGTAAGATCGTACTATCTTACGATTTTTATGGGGGATACGATCTTCGGGGAAGCCTAGATCGCGTGCACCATAGAAACGGTAGGATTGCCATTTAGGATCGTAGGAACGTACGATCCTACGATCCTAAACGATCCTACTGTTCTATCAGAAAACATTATATTAAGTTAGGCGCGATGTTATTAACCCGAACCCGTCGCACGCCTGGAGAGGAAAATCGCCTCTTCCCCTAGGGTTCGGCCCGACACTCCCCTCCCGCGAGCTCTGCGAAGCAGCCGCTGCCCGCTGCCGCCCCATTCCGCCTGCGCGCGACATTGAGACGCCGCTGCCGCTATATTCCGTTGCCGCCGCTGGTGTTTGCTCGCCCGAGAAAGGTTCTGTCGAGCTTTTCTGGTGCGAGAAAGGTCCTTCCTGCTGATCTGGTGCAGTATAGCGAGTTCTTCTCCTTCCTGCTGTTCTGTCGAGCTTTTCTGGTGCGAGAAAGGTCCTTCCTGCTGATCTGGTGCAGTGGTGCGATCTCTTTTTCTTCTCCGATCTGGTACGATTTTTTTCTTGCCTTATTTTGGTTCCATTCCTAATCTCTTACATGAAATCAGCCCTAGTGATGAATATTTTGTTGCTTTTTTTCTTGCCTGTTTTTTTTCTTGCCCTAGTGATATTTTCTTGCCCTAGTGATATTTTCTTGCCTGATTTTTTTTCTTGCCCTAGTGATATTTTCTTGCCCTAGTAATATTTTCTTGCCTGATTTTTTTTCTTGCCCTAGTGATTTTTTCTTGCCCTAGTGATATTTTCTTGCCTTTTTTCTTGCCTGATTTTTTTTCTTGCTTATGGTTTGATTTATTTTGTGAGTAGGTAGTTAAAAATGGCTTCAAGTGGTGCTTCAGGTAGTGCAGTTGGGAGTAGCAATGCTCCTGCCACCGCTAGCAAAGGGTCTAAAATGGGCAAAAATGCCCTGGAAGTAAGAGTGATATTGGATGGAAGTATGGCATCCCAGTTGAAGAAGATGCGAGAAAAATAAAGTGCAAATTTTGTGAGAAAACAGTGACCGGGGGAATTTATAGATTGAAACATCATTTGGCGGGTACTCAAAAAGATGTTGGAGCATGTAGAGCTGTTCCTGCGGAAGTGAAGAAAGAGATATGAGAGATTGTTGTTGGGTTGCAAGAGAAGTTAGTGAAGAAAACAATCCCCCATGTGGAAGAAGAAGAGGATGTTGGAGACTTGAAGAGGAAAAGGGAAGATAGAAGTTCAACTGGACTTTTTAAGAGAAGTGGAGCAAGTACAACTCAAAGTACCATCAATTTAATTTTCAAGAAGGGATTGCATGAAGAAGCATACAATGATATAACATCATTCATCTACAACAACGCTTTACCATTCAATGTGGTAAAAAGTGAAGAATTTCATAAGATGTGTGAATCTATATCAAGATATGGATTGAGTTTTAAGCCTCCATCATATCATGATATCAGAGTGAAATATCTGAAACAACAATATCAACTGACTATGAAGAATATTTCAGAACATAGAGCTCATTGGAAGAAAATGGGATGCACTATAATGACAGATGGATAAACTGACAAAAGAAGGAGAACATTGATCAATTTCTTAGTGAATAGTTCAATGAAAATTATATTTCTAAAGTCCACTGATGCATCTCATATATTCAAAACAACAGAAAATGTCTTCAAGATGATTGATGATATTGTTGATGGGGTGGGTGAAGAGAATGTTGTCCAGGTTGTGACGGACAACGCTGCAAATTACAAAGCCGCTGGAGAAATGTTAATGTTAAAGAGGAAAAGATTATATTGGACTCCATGCGCTGCTCATTGTATTGATTTGATGTTAGAGGATTTTGAGAAGAAGATACAAGTCCATCATGATACAATTCCTAAAGCAAAGAGAATCACGACATATATTTATTCCAAAACATCCCTCATATCTTTATTGAAAACCTTCACTAAAGACAGGGAATTAGTGAGACCGGCAATGACACGTTTCGCCACTTCATACTTAACTTTGGGCTGTCTTAATGAGAACAAACTTGCTTTGATAAGAATGTTCAATTCAGATGAATGGAAAGCTAGCCTAGCTGCATGTTCAAGTGAAGGAAAGCTAATTGAGGAGGTGGTGATGGATAAAGATTTTTGGAAGAATATTGTCATTTGCTTGAAGGGTGCTTATCCCTTAATGAAGGTGCTTCGCTTGGTTGATTCTGATGAGAAGCCTGCCATGGGATATATATATATATATATGAGGAAATGGATCGAGCAAAAGAACACATTACTCATACCTTTAATGGCGTGCAAAAATTGTAAGTCAATTAGTTTCCTTTTTTTAAGTCTTATAGATATGAGATTTTTTTTCCTTATATACTAATTTTATTATTTGTGATGATTAGTTATCAACCAGTTTGGGATGTGATTGATGCTCGATGGGACAAACAATTGCACAGACCAGTACATGCTGCAGGCTATTATCTAAACCCTCAATTTCACTATAGTCCGTCATTTAAAGCTGATTATGAGGTGAAGCGAGGACTATATGACTGCTTAGAAAGAATGACCGGGGGAGATATTGATGAAATTTCAAAGATTGATGGCCAATTGGAGGATTTTAAGAATCAGAAAAAATTCTTTGGCTCTATAGTAGCCAAAAATGGTATTAATATCAAAACTCCGGCGGCATGGTGGGATTCTTATGGAGAAGAACATCAGAGCTACAAAATTTTGCAAAACGTGTATTGAGCTTGACATGTAGTTCTTCTGGATGTGAGCGAAATTGGAGTGCATTTGAAAGGGTATAGTTACAATTTATTAAATATTTTTAATCACCAATATTATTGTATACTAATTAAATTTTTTTTTCTAAGTACACACAAAAAGAAGAAATCGTTTGAAGCAAAAGACAATGAATGATGTTGTCTTTGTGATGGCGAATTCTCGTTTGACAAATAACAAGTTAAAGAAAACTCGGAAAAATAATTTTGATGATATTCCATCCGATAACGAGTGGATTGTTGCCGATGAAGATGATGAAGAAGATCTTGAGATAGAGCCTCCGGAGGTTGAAGAGGTAGCTGCTCGCATAGAAGGAGGAAAACAAGATCTTGGGATAGATGAAGGCGACGAAGATGCTTCATTAGGCAATTTGAATTTTAGCTTAGATGACTTATTTTGAACGAGGTAAATGTAGTAATGTACTATTATTATTTACTATCATACTATGCTGTTGAACTTTTCTTTTATATATATTGTTTTTTGATTAATGATCTACTACATATATTTATATATAAATTAGATTTATTTAATTTTGTATACTAAGTAAGTTCTTACCGTTTCGTGTCGATCCCACGTTTTACGATCTTACCACTGCCGACCGATCTTAGGTAAGATCTCGATTTTGACAACATTGGTTGGATCTACCCTCTCCTGCCCGAATCTATACCTACGTAGCCGAATCTATCCATCTCTGATCCGATTCTACCTCCCACCATTGAGGACAACCATCTACGCTATTTCCACGCCGCCTGTTCCACATTCGATCGCCGTCCCATGCATCCGACTGCGAAATCTTCAGTGCCTCGGTCAGTCCACTACTTTGGTGTGTCACTTGTTGTATTTGTAGAAAAGTACTTATAACAGTAATGAATTATTTGATTCAACATTTTTATTGGATTGAACACTGTATTTGTTTGGAATCGTGTTTGTGGAAATTCGTTTTCGATGCTCTTATAATTTACAGGTGAGATTTATTCGCCGCGCACTTAGCCTTGGTCTCCAAGCGGAGGAAAACCATTAATTATTTGCTTATTGAATGCTTTTACTACTCTTTAATTATTTGCATGGGTTGAAAATTTAATTTGCTCTAATTAATCTATCGCCGTCACTGACAGTATCGTTGCATTTGAATTAATCTGTCGCCGTCACCGGCGGTATCGCTGCATTTAGGTTTGGGTTAGTGTGCCACATTTGCATTCCATCCCTAGTAGTTTTTGTTTTGTGCACCCCTGTAGCCTTACCCTACATCAATTGGTATCAGAGCCCAGATCGGGCTGTTTGCATGTTCTGTAGTGGCAGGATTTTTAGAGAAAACATGTCAGATCCACTAGTCACCGACGACCGAGCGACGAGCTCGAATTCGGGTGCCGCTTTTGTTGAGTTTCAGCGTCGTATCCTAGATCGTTTGGATACTTTAGGTACCCAGTTCGACGACGTGCGTCATGATCTTGCTGAGGTGAACCTCTGTTTAGACCACTTAGAGAATGCTAGAGACACTCCAGCACAACACGACGACTCGCTAAAGGATGACCCTAATGCTCCTCCTCGTCTTGATCAGTGTCCGATGGATGGTTAGCCTCCCGTAGATTGTTACCTTCGTGATATTCCTCCATGAGCCCCAACACCGCCGGCGAGGCGGAATCCCGATCTAGCGATTGAACGTAGACAAGTTCCGCCTCGTGATAGACACCTACACCAGCGTGATGAGTATCGTATGCCCCGTCAACCTCAGCTTGACCCAAAAGATCGTGTGCCCCCACACGGTCGCCACGACCACAATCGTGATGAGTATTATCCCCCACCCGCTCGATATGATTACGCCCATGACAATTATCCAGAGGATTATCCTGACCCACGGAGAGGTGGCCACCACTACGACATCAATCGTCGTATTCGCCTCGATGCCCCTTTATTTGATGGACGCCTGGACCTGAAAGCCTTTAGTGATTAAGTCCTTGACATGAACCATTACTTCGAGTGGTACGACATGAGCAACGAGCGCTGCATTTGTTTCGCCAAAATGAAGTTGATCGGACAGACCAAAGTATTTTGGATTAGCATTGAGAGAGCTGTTGAGCGAGATGACTTTTATCCTATCACCCGATGGGATGAGATGAAGCAAAGACTGAAAGAGAAGTATCTCCCTGCTTCTTACCGAGATCAGTTACTTGATCAGTTACAAAAATTACGACAGGGGCACTTACTGTCACAAAGTATATGGCTCGCTTCGATGAGCTCGTCGTTAGGAGTGACTTATCGGAGGAGCCCATTGCCACCGCCTCTTGTTTCAAGGCTGACCTATGTTCCGAGATTCAGAAAGAGCTGATTCCCTACCGTCTAGTGATCGTTGATCAAAATTTTCAGCTCACCCTAGAGTACGAGCAGTACTTCCGTTCATCTAGTATGAGGCATTTCCCCGCTCGGACTGATACCTTGACTTAAAAGAAACCCTCTTCGCCCAGACCACCGCGACTACGTCCTCACGTGTTCCGCCTGACATGAAGGGCAAGACCGTCGCCACTGATGGCTAGTGATCTAGGGGTATTCTGTGTTATCGATGTTCTGGCAGAGGACACGTGGCGGCGTAGTGCCCCACGCGAAGTCTGCTAGTTGAGGACGAGGAGCAGGGTTTAGAGAAAGGTGAGGAGGTTACTGAGGAGATCACAACCACTATTGAGGAGGGATGGGAGAGTGACGCTAAGCGATCTTTAGAAATGTGAGTGATTATGCGCCTCCTACATACCCCACGTATAGATGGGGACTGGCATCGCACTACCATATTCTATATTTACTTTCTTAGTGCAGGTAGTCCTTGCAAGTTGGCTATCGACAGTGGGAGTTGCGTGAATATTGGGGCCCAAAAGGGTCTTGACCGTATGCAGGTGAAGGCTGAGCCTCACCCCCACCCCTATCATGTCGTCTTGGTTGATATACGACGATTCAGGTCACCTAGCGCTGTCTCGTTCCGATTAGCATTGCCTCATTTTAGGATCGGGTCTGGTGTGATGTCATTCCCATGACATCGCCCATGTGTTGCTCGGCCGCCCCTGGCTATTTGATCGTGACATCACGTGTTTCGGCCGCTGGAACATGTGTCTTTTATGACAAGGGGAGGAAGGTTACTCTGATGCCTACCCAACCCAAGAAGAAATCCAAGGGTCAGATTGCTCCTTCTGTGAGCACGAGCGCCTCGAGGCCTCTACATATCTCGAGGCGAGGCGAGTTTCTGCGAGATAGTATTGAGTCTGATATCATTTATGTTGTGGCAGCCACTATGGCTTCTGAGTGCTCCCCTGACGACCACCCCCCAGCGGTGCATCCCCTTTTGGATGAGTTTGCAGATATTATGCCTGATGAGCTCCCTGATGAACTCCCCTCCACGGGACATTCAACATGTTATTGACTTAGTCCTGGGGGCTTCTCTCCCGAACCTGGCCTACTATCGTATGCACCCTGATAAGCACGCTGAGCTCAAGGGGCAGATTGATGAGCTTATTTGGAAGCAATTTATTCATGAAAGTTTGAGGCTGTGTGTGGTTCCCGCTCTTCATACCCCTAAGAAGGACGGTAGTTGACGTACATGCATCGATAGCCGCACCATTAATAAAATCACTGTCAAATATCATTTCCCTATCCCACGACTCGATAACCTACTGGATACTATGTCTGGTGCGCAAATCTTTTCCAAGATCGACCTTTGTAGTGGATACCATCAAATACAAGTTCGTGAGGGGGACGAGTGGAAGACGACCTTTAAGACCAAGGACGGTCTATACGAGTGACTAGTTATTCCATTTGGGCTATCTAACGCCCTGAGCACGTTTATGAGAGTCATGATGCAGGTGTTACAACCCTATATGTGCAAGTTTTTGGTGGTGTATTTCGATGATATACTGATTTGTAGCCAGACCCAGGCCGACCACCTCGATCATCTGAGGCTTCTCTTTGGCACCCTCCGCCGGGAGAAATTGTATGTGAATTTGAAGCAGTGCTCCTTCCTTTCTGAGTCTGTTCACTTTTTGGGATTCATCGTATCGTCCACTGGAGTATCTGTTGACCTTGAGAAGGTCAAGTCTATTCGAGACTGGCCTGTGCCAACGAACGTCCACGAGGCTCGCATATTTCACGGACTTTCCACCTTTTATAGGAGGTTTTTCCAGGGGTTTAGTACGATCATGACCTCATTCACGAGTTGGTTTAAGAAGGGAGAATTTCAGTGGACCCCCCCGCGACCACTAGGGCTTTTGAAGAGATCAAGGAGAGATTGACGACGGTTTCTGCCCCGAGACTTCCAGATTTTAGCCGTACATTTGAGGTCGCGTGTGACACTTCTGCTGTTGGTATTGGTGGCGTATTGAGTCAAGAGAGACATCTAGTTTCTTACTTTAGTGAGAAGCTGAACGAGGCCAAACAAAAATACTCGAACTACGATCAGGAATTTTATGCGATTGTCCAGTCTCTGCGCTACTGGAGGTACTATCTCCTTCCCCGGGAGTTTGTGCTCTATTCGGATCACCAGGCATTACTATATCTAGATTCGCAACGCAAGTTGGGACACCGGTAGGCCAAGTGAGTTGAGTACATGCAGGATTTTCATTTCGTTTTCAAAAACCGAGCCGGTGTTGAGAACAAGCCGGCTGATGCATTGAGTCGCCGTGTCTCCTTGTTACAGACGATGACCGCACATGTAGATGGACTTGAGAGAGTGATTCTAAATTATCCGACATGCCCCGATTTTGGCGAGATTTAAACCGCCTTGTCCTGAAACCCTCCGGACCCTGTTGAGGGCTATCAAATCTTTGAGGGATATCTGTACCGGGGCTCCCACCTGTGCATACCCCAGACTTCCTACCACGATTATTTGATTTGGGAGTTGCACGCGGGCGGGGCCGCTGGGCACTTTAGGCGGGATAAGTCCATAACTATTGTTGAGGATCTCTTCTACTGGCCCAGCCTTAAAAGGATGTGGCTCGCATTGTCCACCACTGTCGTATCTGCCAAACGGCCAAGAGCACCAAACAGAATCTGCCTGTTACACACCGCCCTTGGGAAGACATCAACATGGTCTTCGTGCTCGACCCCCCCGCACTCTTCAGATACATGATTCCATTTTCGTGGTGGTCGGTCGGTTCTCGAAGATGACACACTTTATTGCGTGCCGCAAGACGACAGATGCTTCACACGTAGCATCCATCTTTATGAGTGACGTTTTTAGGTTGCATGACCTGCCCAAGTCTATCTTGTCAGACCGCAATGTAAGATTTATGAGCTACTTCTGGAAGACCCTGTGACATAAGACTGACACCACCCTTAGGTTCTCCTCGGCACATCATCCACAGTTTGACGGGTAGATTGAAGTAGTAAACCGTAGCTTAAGAAACCTATTGAAGTATTTAGTGGGTGAGCATGCAGGTAGTTGAGACCTTAATCTTCCAGTAGTGGAGTTTGCATATAATAGTTCAGTCAATAAGTCTACTGGGTTGAGACCATTTCATGTAGTGTCAGGATATGACCCTAGGAAGTCTATAAACCTTATGCCTACTCCCCCGGAGTCGCGCCCAAGTGAGTCTGCGGAGTCTTTTGCACGACTTTTGCATGAGTTGCATGAGTCGGTCCGCCGATGAATAATAACGAGCAATGAAAATTATAAAACCCATGCTGATAGGAGAAAGCAGGAACAAATATTTCACGAAGGCGAGCGCGTAATGGTGCGAATCTGCCTTGAGAGGCTCCCTTCAGGGTATGCCAAAAAACTAAGCGCTAGACGAATGGTCCCCTACTCGGTTATAAGTCGCATTGGGACGAACGTCTATAGGATCGATATCCCTGCAAGTATGGGAATTCACCCAGTATTTAAGTTGAAGATTTGACGTCATACTACGAGCCTCACGAGTATGTGGATCCGATCAGTGGAGACTCCCAGCCACCCCCGCCTCCACTCATGTTACCTTACCACCCTCATAGTCCACCCACGTCTGATGACCATCACAGTATACTCATTGCTGACACCTCCCACATGAGGATTCGTCTTCTTTGGCTTTACCAACGACACCGCCGATCACACCGGGATCCACCACTCAAGAGATGAGAGCCTCACAGAGATCAGATCCCACCAGTTTGTTCCTACCACATGCGGGCCACGATGCCGCTACTTTGTCCAGACACAGATGACACTTGGATACTACCCGCAAAGTTTGATCGACTTGCTCCTGGACTTCGACTTCAGTGCGATCATCTCCATTCATCGGAGATGAAGACTTTTCAGTCAGGGGGAGTTGATGGGGGATCCATCAGACCATGATTCAGGAGGGGTTCGTCGCAAGGCGGGACCCACGTTCGTGTATTCGCGCAGGAAGGCTTGATCCAATCGCCGATCCGATTCCGCAGATGTGTCCGGATCCGCATCGCGAGTCAAAATCATATGTTTAATTTTTTGTTTGTTTATTTTAGTGTATTCTGAGTGGCCCCACCTCCGGCCAATCATAACCGTTGAAGGTGGGATGCCCTAGCTTTTGTTTTCTTATAAATAGTCATGCAGTGGGCTGTCTTGAGGTCATTGCAGATTTTGGTGAAATATTCCCGGAATCCGGCGATCCCGCCACGGTGCCGACTTCGTGGAACCCTAAGTGACGACTCCTAGGTTGGTATCTCTCTTCCTAAGTCTTCCCCTTACCCTAAGCCACCTTCTCCACCCTCCAAACTCCATACTATCACTCCACACCCATCCACCAGCCCGCTGTCCACAATTTTTTTCTATTCCGTGAAGTCGCATGCCAAGCAGCCCCTGAGAGGTCGACCACCCAGCCCTCTACCACCTCTTCATGAACCCCTCCCTGCCACCGGGTGCACCGCCTCCAGCACCCTCATATCCTGTAAGTCGCCGCCCAGATTTACTCCCCCCAAAACCGCCGCCTCCTCTTCCTTTAACCCCTGCAGCCACCGCCCCTCCCTCTCACCCTAATCCTCCCTAGCCGCCAGCCCCTCTCCCCGTGGAATCACCTTCCAAAACCTTCCCCCTTCCGGGTCAGTCCAGATCTGGAATTTTTCACCCTGAATCCGATCTCATATTGTCGGATCTACCCTCCCACGCCCGTATCTATACCTACGTGGCCGGATCTATCCATCTCTGGTCTGATTATACCTCCCACCGTCGAGGACAACCACCTACGCTATTTCCACGCCGCCGGTTCCCCCTGTTCCACATTCGATCGTCGTCCCGCACATCCGGCTTCAAAATCTTCAGTGTATCAGTCAACCCACTACTTTGGTGAGTCACTTGTTGTATTGGATTATTTGATTCGGTATTTTTATTGGATCGAACACTGTATTTCTTTGGAATCGTGTTTCTGGAATTTTTTTTCAATGCACTTATAATTTGCATGTGAGATTTATTCGCCGCGCGTTTAGCCTTGGCCCTCCGAGTGGAGGAAAGCTATTAATTATTTGCTTATTGAATGCTTTTACTGCTCTTTAATTATTTGCGTGGGTTGAACATTAATTTGCTCAAATTAATCTGTCGCCATCACCGATGGTATCGTTGCATTTGAATTAATATGTCGCCGTCACTGACAGTATCATTGCATTTAGGTTTGGGTTAGTGTCACATTTGCATTAAGTCTTTGTTTTGTGTACCCTCGTAGCCTACCCTACATCAATTGGTATCAGAGCCCAGGTCGGGCCATTTGCATGCTCCGTAGTGGTCTTTCTGCTATTGAATATTCTGTTAGAAAATCTAGGGTTATTCTTCCATTGATGATTAATCATATCTTCTTACATAATACTTGTTGTGGAAACGACAAATTTTCGTTGCTCCCCCCATGATGAGCTACGCCTATAAGCAGCAACAATCCGTTTTTCACTGAATCAAGAAGAAAGTAAGTTACAGATGGTGGACTGATTTCCGAATTTCAGAATGATCCAAACTTTAGAACGACGAGAAGATATATTACTGGAGATAAATTTCATTATTTTAGTAATTAACTTGGTCTTGGAGTTTCTAACATGATGTTAGATTTCACGGCCCTTTGAGTAACTTTTTCCACTTCTATTTTGCATCTTGCAACAGTATTTGTGCTGAATTTTCTGTCTTGTAATGAGATTTTGATGCTATGCAGGGTTTCAGATCGTTTGTGTGGACTGCAGTTTCTTATCAGATGAAAGATATACTCAAACTGTCACCTTCAGTCTCCCAGTTTATTCTTTCAGCTGCATTTTTCCCCTGGAGTATAAAACCAGTCTATGGGTAAATCTCATTCAAAGAATGTACATGACTGGAGTTTATTCATTTTAAATCCATGCAACTTGTAGTTGTCAGATTTTAGTGTATTCATCTTATTGCACGCTCTTCTTTACTTTGTATTACAAGAAGAATCCTTGGTAAGCTTGCCAAACATTTATACTATACACCCAGTCAATAGATCATGCTATAATTGTTTCTTTTAATTTAGGGTTACTAGCTCCTAGTAATAGTTGCCATGATATGGTAATATATTCGATTTCGTATTGTCCACTGAAACATCATTCTTTACCGAATGAGATCGTCTTAGGATGGCCATGAGAAATATAGAGAAAGAAGGATATGAATAGACCGGCTTTGTCGACCCATAAGGATTGGGCTCAATATACGGATTCCGTCAGGCATATTACACTTGTATGGACAATGACTTTAATCCATGGATATTTTCCTTCACAGACAAAGAACGCGTCAAAAAATGCATATGGTGCCTCTGTAAACTATACCTTTATTTCTAGTAAAATTTTTACCAAAAATTAATAATTAAAATACGTCCTCCTAACAAAAACTCTATTATTGTAACATACAAAATACTATACTTTTACCAAATGTATCGCTTAATAGTTGCATTAGTTGAACATTGTCTCCATCAATCCCTTTTGAAAAGATCTCCTGTTCAAATTGTCTTGTGGAATCTTCTTGGTAGTACAAATATTTCCCATCTCCAAGTCCCTAAAATGATTTCAGTTGGAGTGATTTTGATAGCAATTGAGGTCATGCACGAAAAGTCATGATAACAATTATAGCTCCGGCTATGTCGAACATCAATTTAAAATAAAGTGACGATACAACTTATCGATACATGCTTGATACCAACTCTTGAGGTTAGGATCCCTCTAAGAGTTTGTTATGGGCAGCATGCCCAATGAGTTATTGTGTTTTTTATTATGTTTATCGTATAGTATCAAGTCTTATCATGATTGTTTTGTTATTGTTAGGGGACGGGATATTTACGATAATACCCTTGTATCTTCTATTAAAGAGACCTTGGGGGTCTTGGAATGTTATGAATTGAAGTTAAGTCTATTTTCTATGCCCTTGTGAGATTTGTGGTAGCTTTCTCCTCCAACAAGCAAGTCCTGCTTAGATAGCCATGATTCCGGCTCCGTAGTATCTCCGCCATCATCCTCGTCTCCGGTCACCTCTCCGGTGACCCCATAACAATTTGATATCAGAGCCCTCCTTCCTCCCTTGTTCCTCTTTGTCCGCGGAATATCAAATCCCAGTCAAGTTCTAGTCCACAGTTTCTCATTCCAGCCGCACACCATAATCCTTCATCCTTCACACGCGCGAGACGTTTTCCTCCTCTTCCTTCGATCGCTATGGAACACCCAGCAGCCTCCCACGGGATCTTCTCCTCCGACGGAAGCAGAACCAGCGGGAAACCCTGCTCGATGGAAGCCGAATCAGATGGAAGGAACAACGATTTCAGTCCTCACAGTCCTTCGTGCATAGCAACGTCTACCTCCCGAAGGGACACCGGGACATCATCGTCCAGCGACCACTCCTTGTCGACAGCCCTGTGTGAACGCTCACATGTTTTACACCTCCTGCGAGTGTTCGAGGCTACGCCGTCCACTCCTTGAAATTTCAAAGTACACCACGCCTTACATGGTCGTGCCTGCGCCTGTTTCCCGAGCCTCCCATCCGCAGTCATCACGTCTCTGCCCAGTTTTGAGCCCTACACGATTGCTACCGCCACCTGCTCCTCTTTTCTTTAGGAGTGGACTCCACTTATTCAACTGATTGACAGGGGCTATTGGAGGCCACCTTTTCGGTTGAATTAATTAATCAATTAGTTCTATCCGACCATTCCAAAGCAAGCAGTTCTCCCCTTTTCGCTTCTCGTGCCCAGTGGAGTAAATTTTTTGTCACCACTGGGAAGCGCCGTAGATCTCGCGACAACCCAAATCCAGCCGGTTCCGAGGAAGTCCACCGACATCGCCCGCTCTTTCTCTCGCTGCGCTCATCATATGGAAGACTCGCCCAAATTCTTGGACGCTATGAACCGGCTCCACTCATTTATATTCTCCATGGATGCACATCTTCATGAAGTAAAAACACGTTTTCGAGACACCGACGCACGTCATCAAGACGACATGACCACCCTCACTACCGAACTTAGTGGATTAACAACCACACCTCATGTTGTTACCACCCCACTAACAAATCATGCCAGCAGCAGTCAAGTCCCGCCATCGCCGCTCATCCACGAACCACCACCACCAACCTTATTATGCCTCGAAGCTGCTATTCTGACACGTTATACCTGGTTGGAATTCCCCACCTACGATGACAAAACTGATCCCTTTGGCTGGCTCACTAGGTGCTAGTAATTCTTTGGCCACCAACAAACTTTGGCAGGTGAACAAATTCCTCTGACTTCCTTCCACCTTGTCGACTTGGCTTTGCTTTGTGCCACTCGTCTCTTCACTGACCAACCGTGCCTGACGTGGGACGACTTCAAGCGATTTTGCAACCCGCGTTTCAGCCCTCTCATCCGCATCAACCCGCACTTCGGTAGATGATTACTTGGAACCGTTTCAACTTCTTCTGGCGCACGTCACACTTTCCTCTGAATGCAAATCACCATCTTCACCGCCGTACTTCGTGACCACCTCCGTCTGGATGTTGAATTTGATGCCTCTCCTGACCCAGTGACTGCTATGAGTCTGTCCAAGCTATGCGACCGTCGTCTCCAGCTAGCGCAGGAGGCCTACTTGCCCACCGACTCCGACACTCAGTAGGTCTGTACCGTGGGCAATCCACCCCCGCTGGTTCGCCGACTATCTCACACCAATATGTTGGAATGACGCGCCCATGGATTATGTTTTAACTGCGACGAGCAGTACACTCGCGAACACAAGTGCAGAAGATTTTTTTACTTGCACATCGAGGGCTCTGACGAGGAGGGCATTGGATGAAGTTCACACCTCGTCAATTTCCCTTGATCTTGAGGTCAAGCTCATTTCTGGACCGTGGGAGTGATGTTATGGGTAACGTGTCTAATTATTTGTTTTGTATTTTATTATATTTATCGTATCATATCAAGTCTTATCATGAATATGTTGTTGTTAAAGGTTGGGGTATTCACGATAATACCCTTGTATGTTCTATTGAAGAGACCTTGGGGGTCTTGGAATGTTATGAATTGAAGTTAAAGTCTATTTTCTATGCCCTTGTGAGATTCGTGGTAGCTCTCTCCTCCAACGAGCAAGACTCACTTAGGCAGTCACAGTTTCGACTCAGTAGTATTTCCGCCATCATCCTCGTCTCTAGTCACCTCTCCAACAGAGCCAAGTCTCCTATGAGAGCCTAGAACTAGATAATGAACCAAAATACCCTCACTCTCATAATAAGGGTTCCTTATATAAATGGAGACCCGTTACACGACAAAATATATAAAAAGACCTAAATGCCACTAGGACTATGTAGACTAGTGAGAGAGCATGTTACCAGCCCACGAAGTCGTCTTTGCATCAGCAATAAGTTCATCTAAATTTTCAAATTAGAGTTTTTGGAATAAAGGTTGTGATTCCATAAATGAAAATTTTGAATTTGTTAATTGTGCCACTTACATAAAGATTGGTTTCATACGATGAGACAAGAAAACATCACATTTTTCTTATAGAATTAATTAACAATCATGATTAAAATATTCACAGCATATTTATATTCTCCATCTTATTTGAGTTTTTGGTGTCAATTGGAACCGTGAAAGCCTTCTTTTCTTTTATAGCTCCATTTTTATTGAAGATGCCATGGTTTCAAACTTTCAATGCATTTGAACAATGTTTTAGGACTCGTGTTTCTGTTGCTTAACAACTTTTTCCATTAACCCCGACCAATTACTATGCTAACCACTAGCAATCTAGTATGTTGCCGCTTGTTTTTTTAAAGGGCGTGTAATTTATGTCAAATTGAAAATGGTTCTTGAAATTCTATATTAATCGGAACTGGTTAGAGTTTAACAGTTAATATCATAGAAGAAAGCCCCTCATTTTGTATATACTATTAATTACCCTATCTCCCCTATAACTTATATAGTTACAATATTACCCAAATCCTGCGACAACGGAGGCGAGCATCCGACATGCATGAACAACATGCAAGGCATCCATTCCCGGTATTCGCGGACTTTTCAGGCGGTCACTCCGGATGTCTGCGGACATTCCTGGCCCATGGCTTGTGCGCGGCAATGTTCGGCACGGACACTCTCCAGGCAACCCCGACATGGGCGTTTTGGCAGGCGGTCTCTCACAAAGCAGCTCGGAAGACCCAGCCCAGAGGTCGCGGCGGGCGCTTCTCCTGGATCCTGCGCGGACTCATCTCTTTGACATCGACCTCGGTGGCACTACGCAGTTACTTGCGGTCTTTTCTCTCAACCCCCGCCGCCCGACTCTTCGTGTACCTCGGGCAGCTGCGCGTTTAATGTCATAATTAATGAGGCGTTAAAAATATCCGTCGGTTCGTGAACCGTCCGAGCAGCCTGCCCTCAAGTATAAATAAGGACCATGAGTGCTTGCATGGGACAAACGAACTTAGCCCAGATCCCGCCTAGTTGTTGGTGCAAACACTAAGTCCATTTAGTCTTCTCTCTTCTCCTCCACTTGTACTCGCTTGCATTCGCTTGTAGCCTCTTTACAATTAATCAAGAGGCCCGTCGCAAGAAAGACATTCACCGTGACGGGTCAAATCTTGTGTTCGCGCTTTCTGCGACACCTCCTTTTTATTCACCTAAATCGTCTGTAGGGCTAGTATCCGATCGCTTGCGAATCTCTCTTTCCTCTGCCGACCACCTGATCCAGGGATAACGTGCGGAGAGTTGGTGACAATTTTGACTCTAACAGAATTTGGTGTGGTGAGCGTGGAGTCAAGCGGTCGGTGAAATTTCTCTTGCCGTCGAAAGATAGCGGTAGTGTTCGCCCAAACCAAGAAGCACTCATGTGCACATCTTCTGATTTGATTGGTTTGTGAAGTCGCCCTGTGCACGAGCAGTGCAAGAAGAGACCGCCCGAAGCCTTCGCAGGAGATGCTGTCGGATACCCTTCCAGGAGAGCGGACACTCGCTGAAGACCGCGAGATGGGGGCAGGCACACAAAATCAGTTCGCGACTCGGACAAGCGGGTTGTACCTCGAGCTCGCGCAGGAAGTCCATGAAATACCCGTCCCAAGGGGGATGGAAGTAGGACCGTCTCCGTCAACGCTGAATTGGAAGGGGAGAGCAAGACACTGCTCGTCCAGTGTCTGCTCGACTACCTCAACGTCTTCGCATGGTCGGCCTCTGACATGCCTGGGATCAGCCCAGAGGTCGTCTGTCATGGTCTCAATATTGAACCTAACTTCAGACCGGTAAGGCAAGAGAAGCGAGCGGTAACAACTACTCTTGCTGGTCCCATCCGTGAGGAAGTGGCTAAGTTCTTGGAAGCAGGGTTTGTTCGGGAAGTGCAATATTTAGATTAGATTTCTAATGTGGTTATGGTGCGGAAACCTATCGGGAAGTGGAGAATGTGTGTCGAATTCACGCGCCTCAATAAGGTATGGACTAAGGACTGCTATCCGCTGCTGCAGATAGATCTATTGCTATCAAGTCATGCCATTCAGATTGAAGAATGCTGGTGCTATCTACCAAAGAATGACGGATCATGTCTTTAAGCAACAGAAGGGTCGCAACTTGGAAGTCTATGTGGATGATCTCCTCGTCAAGAGCCATGGTGTCGAGGACCGCCTTAAGGATCTGACAGAAATGTTTGACACTCTTCGCAAGTTTAATATGCAGCTCAACCCAGTCTAGTGTGTTTTTGGAGCAAGCAAGAGAAAATTCCTTCGGCACCTACTCACCCCTCAAGGTCTGGAGCCCAATCCTGACAAGGTAAGAGCCATCTTGGAGATGAAATCCTCGAAGAATCCGAAGGCGGTTCAACAGTTGGCAGGAAGACTGGTAGGGCTCAGCCGTTTTATCTCACACTCCGGAGACAAGTGTGCCCCTTTCTTCAAAATCTTTCGAGGGCTGAAGAAGTTCGAGTGGACAGAAGAGTGCGATCAGTCATTCAAGTAGTTAAAACACCAGTTGACCACGACCGCACTCCTCCAGAATCTCCGCCAGTCGGAAGATCTTTTTGTGTACTTAGGATTTGGAAAAGATGTCATCAATTCGGTCATGGTTTGTGAAGGCAAGAAGCAGTTTTTTGTTCATTACGTTAGCCATGTGTTGAGGGGTGCCGAGGCTTGCTATCCCATCCTGGAAAGGCTGGCTCTGGCCTTGATTGTTTCAGCGCAAAGGCTCCAGTCCTATTTCCAGGCCCATTCCATCAAAGTTGTGACCAATCATCCCTTGGGAGCGGTTTTAGAGAAGCCAGATCATTCAGGGCGGCTGGCAAAGTGGGCCATAAAACTCAGTGAGTTTGACATAACATACGTTCCAAGAGCCGCCTTTAAGGCGCAAGTCCTGGACGGTTTCCTTATCGACTTTACAGATGACGACAACCTCAGGGAGGAGGCTTCAACTCCGTTGTGTTGGAAGATGTTCGTGGAAGGGGCCTCCGATTTGAATTCGGTTGGAGCAGAGATTGTCTTTGTCAGCCCCTACGGAACCTGGATTGAGCAAGCCGCGAAGTTCCATTTTCCCGTGACAAATAACCAGACTAAGTATGATGCTTTGATAGCAGGGCTGAGCCTGGCTCAGGAGATAGGTGTCGAGGACATAGAGGTAAAGACAGATTCACTAGTCATGATGTCACAAGTCAACGGTCAAGCAGTACGTGGGACATTTTCGCTCTTTATGTATACACCATATCCCAAGGGAGAAAAATGTGGAGGCCGATGAATTAGCAAAGTACGAACATCCCGCTGGAGGAACTCTCATATATTTGTTCTGTCCTGCGATTGAGGAGGCAGACGCCATGAAGGTCGATCAATGTTCGTCTTGGGTGGATCCTTTCGTCCACTACTTCACGACTGGGGAGGTTCATCCTTTGGTAGGCGATAAGAGGAGGTTCAAGCTAAAGGCGGCCCATTATTTTCTGATCTCAGGGATTCTCTATCGGAAGACTCTTCTCTCACCTTTGGCAAGATGTATGGTGGAAGAAGAGATCCCTCAAATCCTACAAAGACTGCATTCGGGAGAGTGTAACAATCATTTGGGAGCTAGGACCCTCGAAAAGAGAATTCTTCGTCAAGGTTACTTTTGGCTAACGATCAGGAGAGATTGCACGAATTTTGCCAGGAAATGCATAAGGTGTCAGAAGTTTGCTCCCCTTCAAGTCCAGCCGGCTCAGCAGCTTAAGTCCATTTTTGTCCTCTGACCTTTTGCCGTCTGGGGGATGGATCTGATAGGCCCGTTCCCAAAGGCAAGCGGGCAACGCCGTTTCATCCTGCTTATGATTGATTACTTCAGGAAATGGATAGAAACTAAGACCAAAACTACAACTCAAGTAGTGAAAAACTTTATCTGGGGAGAGATTATCTGTCGGTATGAGGTCCCAGCAACCGTCATTATAGACAACGGTCCTCGGTTTGCAAGCGAGGAGCTGGCCAGTTTCTGTGATCGAGTAGGGACAGAGCTTCGATTCTCATCAGTCCATCACCCGCGTAACAATGGTTCGGTAGAAGCAGCCAATAAACAGATCATGAGTTTGCTCAAGAAGAAGGTGGTAAATACTCGTGGCAATTGGGCATAGCAGTTTACGGTAGTTTTGTGGACCCTCCAGACAACTCCTTCAGCAACGGTGAAACTCCGTTCAAATTATTGCAAGGGTCCGAGACTCTCATTCCGGTAGAGTTTGACGTAGAAAGCCCTCGTGTGCTGCTTGCTAGGCAAGGTAATGATGACTGGATGGAAAACAACGAGAAAGAACAGAGGTGCAGTCTTGATCTGATTGAGGAGCTCCGCGACCAGTCGGTGATCCAACAAGCAAAGGCGAAGCGGAGAATGATCAGGTATTTTGACAAAATGTACGAGTGAAGCAGTTTGAGAAGGGGGACCTCGTGCTGAAAAAAGAGGATGTAGCTGGAAGAGCGACCTCAGTGGGGAAGCTTAACCCCAACTGGGAGGGGTCATTCGTCGTCAAAGAAGCACTCAAGAATGGAGCCTACCAGCTGCAATCCCATGAAGGCAAGGAGATGCCCAACGCCTGGAGCGATGACGACCTAAAGAAGTACTATTCCTAAGCTAAGACACGCTTCCTCCCCGATGCCTGACACCTGATCAAAAGTCTTTGAAACAACATTTGCTCCTCGGGAGCCGTCACCAAAAACTTACTATCGCATGGAGAACTCTTAGCACACTGCGATACAGGGGAAGATTTTTGGCAGGTGCACGCAGCACACACGACCTCAATTTCGTCCAGTCTGGCGAGTCCCGGAGCTTTCTTGGACCCCCTCGAACGAATCCGGACGTTCCGAGCAGAGGCAAACATCAAGACTCCGACCCTCCTGCCGACGTGAGTCACTTCCCCCATCATAAAACCACAATAATTGTCCTCGTGGAGATACTCCCGAGTGGCATATGTGCCGGGTCCGGATGTGTTCACCAATCGTGCATTGATTGAGACACGTTGTTATTGTTACTGGTCTTCTTTCCGAGGACAAGCTCCGAGCAACAAGTGCTTATACCCCTCCAATGTTCTACAACGTTTTTTGCGGACAAGAGCCCCGCGGATGCCCTAAGTCCGACTAACGACCTTAACTGTTGACAAAGAACCCCTAGGTACGTTTGTAAGGTCTTTCGGCGGGAACCTGCAGGACATCTGTAAGTCTGGACGTTAGAACCCGCAGGTATGAATTTTTTTTATAAATAGGCACTTACATTCCGCGACATTCATGTCTCCCACCTCTTCCAGGCAGGGAACATAGTGTTCGATGTCCAGGGGAGCCTTGTTGAAGAAGTCTACGATGTCCTTCTGCACCCCTTCGACCGACGGCTTTAGGAAGTCCGCCTCCTCCCGCGGGTTGGTGTAGGTGCTCAGCTCCCCGAAGTCTGCCTTGAACATGACAAACCTGGAATTCCACTCTTGAACCTTGTTTGGAAGGTTCAGTACCCACAGTATGTTTGACCCAATGTATACCTGTCCTTTCGCGATCACGCAAACAAAGAACGCTCGCCGAATTACTATCAGGCTAAATCTGAACCTTTGAAGTCGCAGGAAAACGAAGAACGCGGTCTCCACCGCAACGAAGTTCGGGGTAAGTTGTGCGGGAATCATCCCAAAGTGACTGTGCACTTCCACCATCTCTAGTAAGATGGGGAAGGTCCATCCCGCATTGAAGTCTTCCAAGGGGAAGACGAGCTCATCGACGAACACCGAGCGGAGGCGCTCGCTGGGGTCCGAGAGCCGTACTATAAACCTGTCAGCAGACACACAGATTCTAGCAAGGTGGTTCGCGGACTCCTCGTCCGATAGTCTAATCGAGGGTGGGGCGTGCAACAGGAATGCAACCGTGCAGTCTGCTCGCATGGTGCCCGCCTGGGGAGCTTTCTCGTTCTTCGTAAGGCACAAGATTGTGTGCCAGGGAGGAGAGGCTCCACAAGCCTATTTATATGTATGACAATCTGTTTCTCCAAATGCGAAACGCCGTAGATGGTTGTTGACTGAAGAGTGTTTGCGATGCTCGTCACGTGTTATCTTTCCTGTCCTGTAAAAGAAAAGCATCGCACGTATGCCCACTGACAAGTAAGATATACGCCGGCAGTCAGCGCAATGAACAACATTTATAAAAAATAACAAGACATTCCACACACAAAAAGAGTCTGGCGAACACATAGAGTGTCCGCCTATAAGTGTCCGCATGCGTATTGTCCACCCCTAATTAATTAATTCATAACACAAATTAAATTGTTCTCAATCACTACAGGTATCCTCACCCGACATCCGCTCCATACCCACGAACGCCAAGTTATCTGTTATCTTTGCGAGCACGCTTGACACGCCCACATGTTGTTTGTTTAACTTGGAGACCAGCGCGTGTATGTCGCGGATGTCCTCTCTGACTTTCCGCGCGTATTTCTGGACGACGTTCTCTGGTGGGGCTGAACCCTGCGTCGCCGCGTGAGCTTCTGTTCGCGTGATGGGCGCAGCACCCGACGCGGTGTCTTGCTTCAACACAGGCTATGCACGCACAAGCTTCAATCCCCTCCTCCAAGCGGGCTATGCGCGCACAGGCTTCCTCGTGTCCTTCCTGGAGGGCCGCTACCGCCTAGGCGTTCTCTGGGAATGAAGCAATAAAGTATCAGTCGTCTAACAAGTGTGTCGCAGCAAGAAGTTGTCGTCAAATACCTGCAACAAGTTCTCTTTCCGGAACGACCGTCTCCTGTCCGTCGTCCCTCTTCCTCTTCTTCTTTAAGGGGGTGTGCGCGGTGGATAGAGGCGGGATAGCCGCCTTAGTATCTTTTCCCTTGGAGCCTGCTTGCAGCTTCTCTGGCTCGAATTCGACGTTGACAACCTCCACGTCATCATCATCCTCGTCAATCTCCTCCTCCGACTCCTCCGACTCCACAATCTTCTCAGGCGACATATTCTGGTAGTCTGCTTGTTCCGATGAAATCTGTTGGAATGGGTCCGGGTCCCTCCAGACAATCAGCTTATCCGGGGCATTCGACATGCTCTTCGCTAAGGCTTCCGCGCTCTTCGCGGAAGGTGCGGCATCGGAGGGAGTGCTCGTCTTACTGGTTGTCGACTTCCGGGAGGTTGACTCCTTCTGTCTCTGCGAAGTGTTGGAAGACTGGGCGGGAAGTTGGGTGTCTGGAGGGAGGTTCACGCGCTCCTCCTTGTCTAGGTCTGGGTGTTCGTCCATGTGTGCGATAAGCTCCAAAACAGTGGGGATGGGACTAGTCGTTTTCTCCGCGGGCTTCTTCAGAGATGACTACGATGTTTGTTTAGAGGAGCTACTGGGGAATTTTGAGGGTTTCCTCAGTCTGTTGGGATTAGTCTTTTTCATGGCGTCAGGCTTGTAGCCCATCTTGGCGAGCAACTCTTGGTTCATACTCATGGCGAGTAGGCTCAAGAAGCAACTAAGTGGCTCGACTTGGCGGAGGTCTGTGCTATTTATAGATTTTCGGAAGCATTAAGTGCGGGTCGCAGCCTTTGCAGTTACCGGTCTATGTTTTCGGACCCCTTACGGTCTGCCAAAAAAGTGCGGGGATTATGTTAACCCAAATCCTGCGATAGCGGAGGCGAGCATCAGACAAGCATAGAAAACTTGCCACGCGTCCAGTCTCAGTGTTGGCGGGCTTTTCAGGCGGTCACTCTGAATGTACGCGGACATTCCCGACCCGTGGCTTGAGCGCGACAGTGTTCGGCACGATCACTCTTCAGGCAACGCCCATGAAAGCAGCTTGGAAGACCCAGCCCATAGGTCGCGGCGGGCGCTTCTCCTGGAGCTTGCACAGACTCATCTATTTGGCATCTACCTCGGTGGCACCGCACGGTTACGTGCGGTCTTTTCTCTCAACCCCTGTCGCCCGACTCTTCGTGTACCTGAGGCGGCTGCGTATTTAATTTCGTAATTAATGAAGCGTTAAATGTCCGTCGGTTCGTGAACCGTCCGAGCAGCCTACCCTCAAGTATAAATAGGGACCAATGGTGCTTGGATGAGACATGTGGACTTAGCCAAGAACCTGCCTAGTTGCTCCCTTGCTGGTGCAGACGCTAAGTCCATTCAGTCTTGTCTTCTCCCCTACTTGTACTTGCTTGTATTTGCATGTAGCCTCTTTACGATTAATTAAGAGGCCCGTCGCAAGAAAGACATTCGCCGCGGCGGGTCAAATTTGGTGTTCGCCGCTTTCAGCGGTACTTCATTTTCATGCTCCTTTTTATTCGCCTAAACCGTCTGTAGTGCTAGTATCCGATCGCTTGCAAATACCTCTTTCCTTTGCCGACCACCCGATCCAGAGATAGCGCGCGGAGAGTTGGTGACAATTTTGGCTCTAACGTATGGGTTGCACACCTCTATCTTTTGAAATTACAAAAACCTCCCCTCTGATTTTATATTTCGTAACATGTATGCAAAAAAAATACCGCCATGGAGCTTCTATACAGGGGTATTTTTGTGCATGCATGCTATGAATGGTAAATTCAGAGTGGAATAGTTTCAGAAAAATAGAGGGGCACAACTTGAAATTTTACATACTTACAGGGCTCCCCCGTGGTGCAATAGTGACAGTACTCGATCGTCATTTGAGCAATGGTGGAGTATTGTTATTACCGCACACTGCGCATGTGAAGCCTTTATGCTAGCTAGTAGTATCTGTAAGCAACATATATATGTTTTTAATTTTATGCTTGCGTTTTGTATTGAAAAAATCCTACGTATTAAAAAAAATCATGTGTTTCGGTAGATCATGGAGATTAAAAATTGAAAGACAAATTTATTTGATGGTCCTATTTCAGGACTCCTACCACTCAAGTTTTTTCTTTTTAATATAGTATCTGTAAGCAACATATATATGTTTTTAATTTTATGCTTGCTTTTTGTATTGAAAACATACTGCGTATTAAAAAAAACCATGTGTTTAGGTAGATCATGGAGATTAAAAATTGAAAGACAAATTTATTTAATGGTCCTATTCCAGGACTGCTACCACTCAAGTTTTTTCTTTTTAATATAATATATATTTTTCTTTTAATATAGTATATGTGCGTGTGTATATTTGCATTGATGATCAGCCTCTCAGTATTTTTTTTGTTATCTTCTCCCTAACATTGTCTTATTTTGTTAGAACTTGGAGTCTACTCATCTGATAATTATTCTTTTCCTTGTAGCATTATTTCAGATTGCATTCCAATTTATGGGTGTAAACGAAAACCTTACTTGGTTATAGCTACTGTACTTTCTCTTTTTCCATGGCTTGTTCTTGGTATGACATCTTCGCTTAGGAGTTCGCTTAATTTTTTGACTGCTTTGTTGACTCTGCAAAACTTGGGCTCTGCCATGGCAGATGTAGTGATTGATGCAATGATTGCAGAGGCAGTTCGATCCGAAAGGTATGTTTCTTGTCAATTTTTCTGCATTTTGACCTTTCTAATATATCAGAAACTTACTTTTTAATGCATTATTTAATCAGAGCAGAGTTTGCTGGTGATCTCCAATCTCTGTCTTGGTTAATGATGGCCGTGGGAGGAATATGTGGGAATTTGTTAGGAGGTTATGCGCTATCCAGTTTGCAAGTATACTCCATCTTCCTTCTTTTCTCAATACTTCCAAGCATTCAGCTTCTATCGTGCATCTTGATCAAGGAGGTCTCTTCAGAAATTCCGGGGATTGAAGAACAAAAACCCAAAAATCATGGGCAATGGAAATTATATAGTAGTTCAAAAAATTCTCTTGGTAATGCATCCAAAACTGGGCCTCTTAGGAGGCGAAATAGAGGACGTAATCATGGCCAAAATCAGATAATTTCACAAGAAAATGTGAATGGAAAAGAGTCATTTTACTTAAGATGCTATGAATCTCTAAGATCAGCTATTTATAGTTTGTTTCATGCATTCAAGAAGCCTCTCATCCTAAGGTAGCCACATTTTATATTATTCCATGTTTTTGTCCCAATTTGAAGTTGCAAACTTTTGTATAAAACTCAATTTCAACAAGTTTTATTTTTTTTATTTTCTTTGCTTTATTCCCATGCTAGACCTATGGCATGGTTTTTCCTTTCACATGTTACAGTTCCAAACCTCTCAACAGTCATGTTCTATTATCAGACTGAGGTTTTGCATCTGGAACCATCATTTCTTGGGGCATCACGGGTTATTGGTTGGCTTAGTCTGATGGTTGGAACATATATTTACAATCGGTATTTGAAACGAATGAAACTGCGGAGAATTCTCATGTAAGCTCATCAATCTTATTTCAACTTCCCAACCCTCATCTGCATTTTTTTTAACATCAGATGATTATCATAGATTGTGATGTGTAATGTGCTAGCTCTAAAGATATTTTTCTTCTGTTCATATTTAAACTGTTTTAACTTTTCATACCCAGCTAGCTTTCTGATGTTGGGTAGGCTAAGGGGTGCACAAATTGAAGACTACTTGGGTGGGGAATGAAAACATGACGCACATTATCCTATTCTACATGCAATGCTACTGTCGACAACGACGACAAATCAATACGAGCAATAATAATATTTAATCCACTCAATAATATTTAAAGGGAGAAACAACATTCATTTAGTAAACATTTAATGACTTTCCTTCGCTCGGAGGGCCAAAGCGAAACGCATGACAAATAAGTTCCGCCTTCAAATCACAAGCGTTCTAGAGTGAACTTTCCGCATGCAATTTTATCTAAGCAAATATTGAGACTTCAAATGATAATATAATGCGGAAATATAATAGTCCAATACAACAAGTGGCTCACCGAGTAAGGGGGTTGTCCAAGGCGATGGAGATCCCGCAAAATGATGCGCTATGACGACGATCCGAGGCGGGAAGATGAGGCGATCAGCTAGTTCTGACGGTGGCGAGCGAGATCGGGTCGGGGAAGGGTATATTCGTCCGTATGGAGGCGTATCCGGGCGGTGGAAGGCAGATCCGGGCTGTGGGTAACCGATCTGAGTGTGGCGGAGCTTGTGGTGGTTCTACGGAGGGAGAAGGGGGACTGGGTGGGGCGGTGGCATCAGGAGGCGAAAGAGGGAGGGGTGGCAGTAGCGGAAAGAAGGGGAGTGAGAGGTGGCGGTAGTGGAGAGGCCTGGCGGCAATTGGATGTGCTGGATTGGAGGGGGCGGCTGAAACAGGGAGGGGGTGGTGGTGATATAGGAAAACAACGGGATTTTGGATAACCTTCGACAATAAAGTCGCAGGAACTATCGCCGGTGTATGTGGGCCGGGATTGGAAAACGATGGTTGGGCGGTGGTTGTATTCAACAATAGGAGCGACGGAAGTGGGATTTGGAGGCTAGGGTTAGGTAATACCTTGAGAGGAAGATACTCACCTAGGAGTCGTTACCTAAGATTCCACGAAGTCGTCAACTAGGGTTCAGTGGAGTCGGCATTGTGGGAGAATCGCGGGAATCCGGGAATTGTAATCTCCAAATTCTGCAATAGCCCTAAACAACCCCCTCAACACTCTATTTATAATAAAAGAAAACTAGGGCATCCCACCATCGACCGCTATGATTGGCCGGTGGTGGGGTAACTCAAATACATTAAAATAAATGCAAAAATAACGAAGTAATATATGAAATTGAATCTGAACGCGGATCCGGACGCATACGCGGAGTCAGATCATCGATCGGGGCACGCCATATATGGTAAGTCGCCAATCGGCCCCGAACGGGCCCAAAATTCATCCTCCGCTGTGGATCCACGTCTTCGCTCCGCATCATTCTCCCCGGCTTGAAAGAATTCATCTCCTGATGAATAAAGATCGGAATTCTCTCGATGTATGTCAGGTAAGACTCGATGTGGTCCACCAGAGGTCGTCCAAGTTTTGTCGATGGGAAAGTATTCTCACCAATCAACTCCCCCCGACTGAAAAGTTTTCATCTCTAATGAATGAAGACGACCGTACTGAAGTCGAATGTATGAGTGAATCGATTAAGATCTGTTAGTAGTATCCAAATATCATCTGCGTTTGGGCGCTTCTGCCAGTGTACTAAGTAACGACACAGAGGCCCGTCTGTTGTAGGAACGTACAGGTGGGATCTGATCTCTGTAATGCTCTCAACGCTCAAATCACGAGTGGTGGATCTCGGTGCGATCGGCGGTGCCGTGGGTGAAACCATTGAAGACGAGTCCCCAGGTGGGTGGAAGTCCCCAGGTTGGTGGATATAAGAAATGGGTGAGCTGTGATGGCCATCTGACATGGGGGGACCGTGTAGGTGGTAAGGCAACGAGAGTGGAGGTGTGGGTGGATAGGAGTCTCCACTGCTTGGGTCCACATACCCGCGAGGCTCGTAGTACGGTGTCAGATCTTCAACATTAAATACCGAGTGAATATCTATACTTGCAGGGATATCATGCCTATAGTCATTCGTCCCAATGCGACTTATGAATGAGTAGGGGCCTATTCGCTTGACGCTTAGCTTTTTGGGAGGCCCCGGAGGGAGCCTCTCAGGGTGGATTCGCAATATCACCTGTTTGCCTTCCTGAAATACTTGCTCTCGCTTGCACATATCTGCATGAGTTTATAATTTTCATTGCTCATAATGAATCATCGTCGGACCGACTTATGCAACTCATGGAAATGACGTGCAAATGATTCAACAAACTCATGCAGATAATGCAAATGATGCACATAAAACACAACATACATGATACACTCGCTAGGGAAAGATCTAATAATGACCAGGATGTCTCTAAACTATGGTGGCCTATCAGGAGGTTCTTTCGGTGGAACTATAGAATGCCAAATACACCTCAAGGGTTGCGAGCCATCGGAAGGCTCACCTGGTGGTAGATAGAAAAATTCACCATGAATAATGCCAACACCCAAATGACCGACGCCGATGGTGACAAGAGAATGCAACACAAGGATGTATAGGGTACCACTCAAATAATAAGACCCGTCAGGTGGCTTTTCAGGAGGTATATAAGAAAAGTCATCTTGAACGTTCAGCTCGCTAGTGCGAAGTTGAGCGCTCATTGGGAAGGGAAGCTCGTCAAATGAGTATCTCGAGGACTCAACGAAGGGTTTTCCAAGGGGGTCAATAATAACAAGATGATCCTCTAAAAGAAAAGTCACCAACAATAGTGTTACGGATATTCACGACGAGGTGCGTCCATGACGTGTCTACAAGCGGCGGTCTCCGCATACGATGGTGACGGCGGGCGCAACTCGGACCGACAAGGATGAACCAGCTATGACGAGCGCAGAGGATAATTAATATTCAGCTTTATATTATGTTTTGTTATATTTAATATTTCACTTTTGTTATTTGCACCTCGCCACTATAAGAGGGCATGTTGGACCTTGTAATGTTTTTGTCTTGGATGTGTTATGAAAAAGGTTGCTCCCTTATTTCCTTTCAAACCTTAACCTCCTTCTCTCATTCTTGCTGTCGATCCTCTCGCTAGTCTGAATCTTCATTTCATCTGTAATATTTGGTCTGACCTGCCGTTCCGCCCACTCTCGAAGCCGCCGGTGTTGCGCCCCTTCGTCCTCATCACGTTGCCTCACCGTTCGGTGCCGCCAAGCCGTCGTCGCTGCCTCGCAATCGCGCATCCGCGACAGTTCCGTTGTCTGCTTCTTTTTCGCGATTTCATGACTTCGCCCAGCCCGATCTCTCGTCTTCATGCCCCCCACTCTTCCATGGCTCCTCCGACCACTTGCGCCCACTCCGATGCTCTTGCCGTCGATGTCCCCGACGACACCGTCCAGCATCGCCTCGACGGCCACGACGCTCAGTTCGCGTCCATCCAGGCCATGCTGCAGGTCATCTTTGCGCGTATGGACGCCCGCCCTACCTCACCCGTGTTCGCCTCCACAGGACGCCGCGCCTCCTCTGCCGACGGAGGCTCGCTGCTTGACAAACCCCCCCAGCCTGCCACCGCCGTGCCCCTCTCGGGTCACTCGACCCTCGTCCTTGACGTTCCGCATTTTCCCGGCACCTACCCCTTGGGGTGGATCGCCAAAGCGGCTTTTGTGAAGAACTCACTTGGGGCTCGTATTGCCGAGCTCCAAATCTATTTCGTCTTCATTCGCCATTGAACCTTTCACTAGAGGTTCTTCATTTGTCATGATCCACGCTCATCGCACCAAAATGTTGGAATCAGGGTTATCCTAGTTCACAAAAGTTGGGACCAAAGGTTACCTGTCTAGTGGTCGGGACGAACGAACTTAAACTAAGGGGAGATGGAGAACGCAAAAAGGGATTGTCTGTAACAAGGATCCCACGAGCTACAGGGAGGTCCCTCCATGTACCCATAAGTATATATGAACTTCCTCTACTAAACCAGAGTTGTGCTAGACACAAGGGAGACACAAAGAGGTTCCTATTTATAGGCAATTTAAAAGGGGGGACTGCGAATATCTACCCTGCCTCTTAAAATACTGAGTACTTGGCACCTGGCAAGTTTATTTGTTGTCTCCTTTGGCGAGTTCGCCTTATGCCGAGGCCTATCTTGCCGAGCTCGCCGAAGAAGAGAGATCTCTCTGGCAAACTTGCCGATAGTATAGGCGAGTTCTCGGGCACTTGGTTGATGATCTCGCCGGTAGTATAAGCGAGCTCTCGATCCTCACCGATTTTCTTGTTCTCATGATCCCTAAATCATAAGGATCAACTCACTTTATTATCTGTTAAGGCAAACAATTAAAACACGGTAATGATAAATAGCTTAATTCAATTTAGAATAGTGAAGGTTATATCAAGGACATCATGGCATGATTTGCATGGTTGGTTTAATCATGTATTAGGATATTCGGACCCAAACATTATACACCTTCCTTCAAACCTCAAATGAATCAAATCAAGAAAAATAAGAAAAGGGTGCGGCCAAGCCTGTTTCTCCATTAAGAAGAAGAATCAACAAAGGCTTGAAACAACCTGACAAATTTATAAAACAAAATGATTCATAGAAATTCGATGCATGCCCGGCCCACAAAATACTGCAAGATTTTAAGCAACAAGTTTAACAAGATCTTCAAGGTAAGAAGGAACACAACCTGAAATTCACTAACAAATCTCCCATACAAATAAAGAATCAGATCGATATAAATAAAGAAGAAACCCATTGATTCCTGAATTCAATTTGAACTTCATCAAACAATAACAGGCCAGAACTTACTCATTTATATGTATGAATGAGGATAGAGTCATAACTTCTAATTAAAATAAATAATGGACTAATAAATAACATTAATGATCACCCACTGAATCCATTGAAATTCTGAAACAGGGTTGACAACACAACAAATCCAGTGCACGGCAACAGAACTATACCGAGCAGGTAGCAAACTAAACAAGCATTTTGGCAAAATGACAAAAGGTTAACAGCACATCGGACTCCATAAAGCAAGCAATTGAAGGTTCATAAACATCTCGAGGAAAGTCCAATTTGATGAACCAATCACCATTTATAAGTAGTAATAAATATCAACAATTTAAGCAAGCCAACCGATTTTGCAAACAGAAAGAAGTTGAATGGCAGAACCTTCCAACTTTACCTTGTTAAATTGAGTTCCCCTAGCAGAACATAATTAACTCTGAATTTGTGAGATGAGAAAGAGAGAGAATAGAGAGTGGAGAAGTATCCAATCCATAGTAGAATAAGAGAAGGCCAGATATGGGTATGTAGTTTACTTAAAAGTCATAGGTTAACAGAAATTTTGACAGCCCAATAGATTCTTGCAAGCGAGCTTCAGCCACCAATATAAATCAAACCTTTGTAATTTTGAGCTTCTGCGCTAATTAGATCGATTACTCCTGTATTCACGCTACCAAATTGTACATCTTTACGGGAGTTATATAATTCTTCCCCATATGTATTTGTAAGGAAAAAAATCAATACCATTGAAAGTCATAGTATTAATTATCTTCTTAGCAGAAGTCACATTTATTAACAGACTTTGTTTTGGAGAGAAGGATAGTTCGCAGAAAAGATTTAGAAAGTTGTTCCTGAAGCATGTTGGGCACCCCACAAGCAAAGGAACTGCTTGCTTAACTTGTTCACACAATGTCTCAAATTGTTTGGCATTGCAGGAAGCATTGCCATTGATCGTGGGGCATAAACTCTGAATCTTAGAAGATATTAAGTTGTCTGACTTAGTGGAGAGGTTGCCACTAGCACACTTTAAAACCTTCCCATTTTACAACGGCTGATACGTTCGTCTCATCACCAAATCGGAGAGGAAGAAAAGAAAGGGAAGGGGAAGAAGAGAAGAAGAATGCAGTAGAAGATGAACTAGAAAATAAGAACAGGAGCAACTCAATGATGCTCCTTTCGAGACCCAAAAACTAGCATTGCATAAGCAATAAATCAAGCTAGGGTTACCGGAAATTGGAGCAGGAAGAAAGATATATATCGGATCACCACCTCACGGTTTGCCTACTGAGGGTCAAAAAACAGCATTGTATACTTTGTGTCTATGTTACTACCATATGAGCCCTTAATATCTTTTATTGTTTTGAGCATTTTTTTATGTTATGTTTATTTACACTCGTCATTTTGTAATGTTTTTTATATACCCTTGGGGTCATGAATGAATGCATGCAATAATTAATCGACGTTTTCTCCTACTCTCTTTAGTTTCTTCTTCCTCTCTCTTTATAGGGTTAGGGTTGAGCAAGACTAATCCTGTCCTTCATCCCTTTTCGGATGACCTCGACTTCCTTGTATCCCCGACGTCCCCCGCATCTCTGCCTCCTCCAAAATAAGCATCTAATAAGCTCTTAGAGACATCGATCCTACCCTGAAGTGATTGATTATCGAACTTGCCTCAATGCATTGTATTTCAATTCGTATTATTCTACTGTAATTTTTTCGACGATTGTGATTAGCTATCAAGTACCCCTAATTACTGCAAACACCTTAGGCTTGTAAACTACAATGTACTTAAAAAATAATGCTGATACGCAGAAGTTGCATAAATTCAATAGCGTAGTGTATTAGACTTTCCTCATTGGTCCATTTTGTGGTTTTCTTTATTAGTTGGTTCATGTCGTCCAACAGTAATTCCTGAGAAAGACTATGTTTGATATGTTTTATGGCTTAGTAATTTCTTTTAATGTAGCCGAACTACTGTACTTAACTGACTGTACTTTCTCTGTTTTGTTACATTGCAGGCTAGCACACATTGGGCTTGGTGTTATTAACCTTGTGGATATTGTTCTAGTGTCTAGATTAAATGCTTGGTTTTCAATTGAAGATAAATACATGGTGCTCGGCGGTTCAGCGGTTGCTGATGCAATAAATCAATTCAAGTATTTTTCTACTTTTTTGCTTTAGTTTCTCATGCATTAGTTTTTCATATTTTTTGTGATGAAATGATGACTTTCGCTCGCGTAAGTTGGGCTCTGTTTGTTTGGACATTTTTTCTCCACATTTTTTTTTGAATTTTCTCCATTTGGAACCACCGATTCCCTAAAACGTTATCTTATGCTTAATTCCAATCTCATGGAGGGAGTTTCATTGAAGAACATAGGTTTATCTTCAGGTTTGTTTGTTTGGGCGGTAAGAATGAGAGCGGTGAGCATGAGAGTCGTGAGAATGGAGCAGTGGAAGATGGAGAAACATCTTAGAAAAGACCCAATATGGAATTTTTGAGCGGTGACGGTGGAATGAGAGTTTATCTAACGGTTTAAAGGAGCGGTGATGTTTTTTTCCAATGGAGGAGCAAAAAATAAATCATTGATCTCCAACTGTTCCATTTCCAACCACAACCAGCCACTCAAACTGAGGGAAAAAGAAACTGTATTACGTTAAACAATAAAACGATACAATCGAGAATGAGTTCTCGCCAAGCATCCAGAGACTGGGTCCTCCTTAACACCCCACTCTCCAAGAGAGCCAAAACCTAAGACTCCAAAGATACCTCTCCAAGCATACTACCACTCCTATATATAGGCGAGTGGGGAAAATACAAAGTATGATAATGCCCCCTGTGCTACATAAACTAATAATAGCAGGTGGCGGCCACATCGTATTAACACATCCTGCCCGAAAAACAACCTAAGGTCGAGGGCCAAAGGGGTCGTCAGAAAGCATCAGCGGATCCAGTTCCCTGGAGTCAATATCAGTATCTTCAGCTCCCAGCAACACGCATAGATTCCTGAGAGGGAATACGTGGGTGGGCGAGAATGGTTGCTGACAATGAAAACAGAGGCCCTTGCGCTGAAGCTCTTCTTATTGTTGATAAGACAGATGATGGGGCCGTCGAGGAGGGGGCGGTGGACGTGGAGTTGAAAGATGCAGAGGCGGAGCCAGTAGCTGGGGCCCTGGTGGTGGCAGAGGGTCCACAGGCGGAAGAGGTGGCGGTAGTGGCTGCGACAAAAGAGGTGGCGGTAGTGGCTGCGGCAGAAGAGGTGGCGGTAGTGGCTGCGGCAGAAGAGGTGGCGGTAGTGGCCGCGGCGGTGGGGGCGGCCGTGTCGAGGAGGATGGTGGGGCTGGGTAGAGTTCCTCGTCGAGATATCTAGCCCGCTCCATTGCGCCTGCGTGAAAAAGTAGTCAGGTTGTGGAGCAGAAGGCGCGCACAGAGGTGGGGGTGCAAATCCGCCAGAAAATAGCCCAAGTAGTGGTCGCGGGCTTGGTCAGGAACATGTGTCGCAACCACGATAAATTTGTCTATGTAAGTTGCCACAGAGTTAGACTGGCGGACGGAGCAGAGGCGCTCAAAGACATTACCCACCTGAGGGTTGTCGTAGTGGAGGAGTTCCTCCTTCAATGTGGGCCAGGAAATGTCAGGTACTTGTTGACGCATCTAACTTAACGCACCCAATAGAGCGCCAAGTCCTCCATATAGATAGTGGCGAGGGGGACCTTTTGGTCGGCAGGGGTGGCCAGCATGTCGAAAAACTGCTCGACACGGGTGATCCACCCGAGAGGGTTGGTGCCATCAAACACAAAAATCTCAATCCGGCGGAGATGGGTCAGGGAACTGTCTGATGCGGGGTGCAAAGACCTAACTTGGTCAGGAGCGGATGGAATTGGTGACAATGGAGGAGGTGTCGGAGGGCGATTAACTGTCGCGGTCAGTCCTCGAAGGAGGAGCGTGAGATCCGCCACCTGGGTTTCGATTTGATCCTTGCACTGAGAGTCCGAGATTGTAGTGGCGAAGGTGTTCTCGTCGGCGTGGAGGGCCATGGCCCGAGTCCTGGGAAAGAACCGTGGTTAGGAGTAGCGGCGGTGAGCGCCGGCAGGCTGCAATAGCTGTAGGAGGGTGTCCCGACACGACAAAAGGAAAGGAGAAGGGGACGCGACAGCTGGAGGGCCTCCGGAAGGCAGGGAAGACGTTGGAGGCCGCTGGGAGCAGATGTAAATGCCAAAAATCGTAGGAAGGATCGAGCTGAAGGCGTATCCAGGCGGAGAAGGCACCGACCGAGGACGCCGGCGCTGGACTCGACGAATTTACTGCAGAAGGCAGCCGACGACACTGGAGGGGCTGGAGCGGTCCGCGGAATGGACGATCAGGCTGAATAGAGGAGGCACAAGGTGCAGATTATCAAGCGTAGCGTTGCTCGGAAGCGAAATAGCCAGGCGGCGGAATAGCACGGTGACGGCACGCGAAACAGTCAAGGTGGTGATTATCGATGTGGCGGAGCAGCGATGCGTGCAGAATAGGCGTTGCGGAGGTGTAACGGCGCATGCGGAACGGCGATGCGGAGTGCAAAATAGTTGATACACCCTAAACGAATGTATAAATTATACGCAAGTGCACGTGTCGGATCAAGTAATATAAAGCAAGTAAAGATCGTTCACACAGAGAAGTGTTTAATTCTGTGCTTGCAAATATCAGTTAAGTCTTTTTTTTAAATCCAAGTAAATCAAATACAATAATTTTTATAAAGGAAATAGATGAAAAACTCCTAAGCAAATTAGACACGATTCCTTAGAGAAATGCTTTTTATAAGTTTTGAGAAATAATCTTATATCGTGATTTCCTATGTCTAGTGCAATGAATCCTTTAAATGATATTTTATGAAAATGCACGGTGAAATGTATTGCAACGATTTTAAAATAAAAATAAGTATCTCTCGTTATCAGAAATCTCTAATCCTTTATTTCCTTTTTCATCTCTAACTCGGGTGAAATGAAGAACCTCATAAAGAACAAAAATCGATATTGCTAACACAAAGAAAAAATCTCTTTATCCATAATATGCCATATAGAATTTATGATGCACTTACACAATTCATCTATCGAATTATGAAACCTAATAAAAAGTGGAACCTTGGCCAAAAATTTCAAAATAAAGATCATAAACTTAATAAAGATTATTCAACAAGCAATCATAAAGGAAATTAAGAACATCATCACATACGACATAGTACTCTCATAATAAAGCAGGAGCTGCTTTCTCCCTTCCTCTCATACCAGGACGGAGCTTACTGTCTCTGCTCCCACTCCTGGATATAGGGCTAGGTCCTCCCCCTCCTTCAGACCCTGAAGTAGTGGGGCCTTGGTGAGTTGCCTCTTTAAAGATTGGAAAGCCCCCTCATACTCGGGGGTCCACTCGAACTTCTTATTCCCGCGCAATAACTTGAAGAAGGGTGAGTACTTCTCCCCTGTCCGGGAGAGGAACCTGCTTAGTCCCGCCAGCTTCCCCGTGAGCCGCTGGATCTCTTTCGCGTTCTTTGGTGACTCCAGTTCCAGTATAACTTTCACTTTGTCAGGGTTGGGCTTTACCACTGCTGGGGTAAGGAGAGTCTAGAAACTTTCCCCGGTTAGCCCCGAAGACTCACTTCTGGGGGTTGAGCCTCATCTTGTACTTCTTCAAGGCGCTAAAAGTTTCTGTCAAGTCCTGCAGGTGAGATATGATGTCCCTGCTTTTGACTATAAGGTCGTCTACATTGACCTCCAGGTTCCTGCGCTTCTGCTCCCAGAAGACCCGGTCCATCATCCTTTGATATGTTGCCCCTGCATTATTTATCATAAAGAACATCATTTTGTAGCAGTACCACTCATCCCCTAGGATGAATGAGACATCCTTTATGTCGGGCGGGTGCATACGGATCTGATGGTAACCTGAAAAAGCATCTACTAAACGCACCCCAAATTAGTCTGCCAACATCCAGACTCCGTTGTTTGGAAAGACTATTGGCAGACACAAACAAGCATAAAGTTCTATGAAAAATTCTCTAAAAAAAGTCAATGACGAGGCCTCAGCATCTGAGGGTGGTGGGTGTCTGATGAAGCCGACACTCGCCCACCCGACTCGCCTCCTGGGGCGAGTGATGGTTTGTCCCCCGACTCGCCTATCTTTATCCGACGAGTGCTAGTAAAACGGACACTCGCCAACCACTTGCTCCTTGCCCGGGACGAGTGCGGACCTGCTCTCCGCCCCGCCCCGCTCGGAGTGGCAAGTGTTTGATGAAGTTAGCACTCGCCAACCCCACACTCGCGGCCTGGGGCGAGTGTGGCCCTACCACCCGACTCGTCCCGCCAACCGCACGCTTGCTTCCCTGGGCGAGTGTGAGCCTACCTCCTTACTCGCCCACTTCACTCGTTTGGGCCTGAGGACCCCTTTTTGCGCCTTGGTCTTCCATCTTCCTGGGTTACCCACTCGGCGAACACGGGGTTGTACACTAAACATGTAGTTTTAATTTATAATCAATTTATTAGATTTTCTTTGATTTAATAATGTTTAAATTGGTCTTATTTATTTAACATTTAAGAAAGTAAGGGTTCTAATTTCTTTTCTGAAAATTACAGAAGGCTCATGTCTTTATTATAAACTTCCAAGTGTGTCAAGTCTACTTTAGTACATACTTTTTATAAATAGTAGAAATTTGTACTTAGAGGAAGACACACTTGATTAGCAATAAAAAGGTTCATTATCAAAACCTCCCCTAAGACTTCGCATAAGTACGGATATACCCTCTATTTATTGAAATTACCAAAATATCCCTCCCAATTTACATTGTTAATGTTTAGCACAATTACCTGTAACTTATAAATTATGAAAAGAGCACACTCCCAATGTTTGCTAATTGAGATGGGATGTCTTGTAACAATGCAAACTTAGAGGATAGGTTTTGTAATTTCAAAATGTAGAGAGGAGTTTTTTGTACTTATATAAGGTCCTAGGGGAGCTCATGGTAATTAACGCTTTTAGGCTCCGTTTGGGGGGAGGGGGGGGGGGGGGGGGGGGGGGGGGGGGGGGGGGGCTTATTTAAGGTCCGGTTCATGCGGTCGTAACCGCTTGACCGGTGAAAATAAGCCCCCCAAACGGAGCCATAATATGTTCGATTATCACGGTTGTGTGAGCAATTGCATGCTGTGCATGACTGCTGGAATCTATAAATAACATAAATTTTTTGGTTTTAGAGTCGTCCCATGTTAAAAAAAATCACGCATTTCGTCAGATCATAAAGATTAAAACCGAATGTCTCAGGTTCATTTGATGATCCTATTTTAGGATCACGATCATCCAAAGTTTTTCTTTTTAACATAACAGTGAGAGGCACGGGGCTCCACTTCTACGACCAACCGTGACAGTATCCCGACCGCGACAATGCACAGGGCGGGCCTCCAATGGCCCGTGTGACATAACTTCGGGCACAACATTGCCCCGGCGTAATGACACCCCCGCTACTCGCAAACTCCCGAACGCTATAGTCCGCTCGTCGCTCGTTTTTTCCCTTTGTATGAGGGTTTGCGAGTGGCGTTGAGAGCACATTTTCTTATTATATGTAAGAGATTTTGCCTGTATGGAAGCACATATTTTAAAATTAAAAAAACATAAATTAATAAGATTAAATTTTTTGTAATAAAGATGCGTAAAATTGAAAAGTTGAATGTTTAACAAAAGGATATTTTCCCTTTTAATATACGTATATATATGTTATGATTTTTGTGACGGAAAATCATCACATAGTCAATGCCTTGCTAACGAAAATACAATTTGATTATTCAATTGACATTTGTAACGAATTTCTCCATAAAATTAGTTTTAACTTGTTCATATTATTGTTGTTCCCTGCAGATTAATGCCCTTTCTAATCCTTTCGGGACAACTATGCCCTCCTGGTATTGAAGGAACTCTATTTGCCCTCTTCATGTCTATAAACAATCTTGGGTCCACAGTGAGCTCCTTCTACGGAGCCGCTCTAGCTTCGGCGCTACATATTTCATCGAACTCCTTCGACAATCTCCCCTACGGCCTATTCATTCAACTATTCTCCGCCTTCGTCCCTCTTGGCTTTCTGTTTTTGATCCCGAAGGAAGCCACCGGACTAGCGTCGGAGAAATCGCCGGCCGAACATTCACCGACATCCTCCTGATTAGAACAGTATTTGAGATTCTGCGACAAAAATTTGACGTTCGAGTTATTATTTCACTAGAAATTAGCAGTGCAAACTTTAAGAACTCCATACATAATTTTTAGGGTTGGTTACACGGATTTCACATATTGCTTTGTGTAATTATCAGGACTTTGGCTCTTTTTTTGTTGAAATTATCAGAAGTTTTGCTCCGAATTTATCATATTTATAAGAACTGCTCTGAGTTCTTCCTCCCAGTTTATATAAAGAGCAATGTTAAAGGTAGGCCAAAAATGGCTGTGTGCACACAAATTTTATGTGCACACAATGAAATGTTATTTGCAATCATTTTTTGTATGTGCACACAAAGATGAAGGAGGAGGCGGGCGACGGGAACTAAGGAGGAGGTGTGGCGTCGTCGGGGTCGGCGTTGGAGCGAGCGGGTTTGGCCTCTTCGGAAGGGCGTCGGCGTGGCGTCGTCTTCTCGGATCAAGATAGCCACAGGAGAGGTGGACGACGGGAACGAAGGAGTAGGCGTGACGTCGTTGGGGTCGGCGTTGGAGCGAGTGAGTTTGGCCTCTTCGGAAGGGCGTCGGCGTGGCGTTGTGTTCTCGGATCGTTGGTCACGGGAAAGGCCGATGACGGGAACGAAGGACTTTGATGGCGGGCGACGGGAACGAAGGAGTAGGCGTGGCGTCGTTGTGGTCGGCGTTGGAGCGAACGAGCTTGGCCTCTTCGGAAGGGCGTCGGCGTGGCGTCGTCTTCTCGGATCGTTGGTCACAGGAGAGGCGGACGACGGGAACGAAGGAGGAGGCGGGCGGCGTCGGCGTCTGCGGAAACCCTCGATTTCGCGTTCAGGGTTTTGCCTGCACTTAAGAGGAGAAAATATCCTAAAAATGTAAATATTGGATTATCTTTGCGTGCACATAGCTCTTTTTTGACTGCCTTTAACAGTGCTCTATTTAAAGAGCAATGTCCATTCAAAATATATTAGTTTAGCAATATAAATTAAGGCTCTATTTGGCGTGGCTATTTTTTACTCTCGTGAGTTCGAAGAAAAATGACACTTTGATGGAATGTATGCTTGGCATGACACGGCGGTTATTATTCCCATCAAGAAAAAAACTGCTTTTGAACATAAAAGTAGATAAAGCTCTTAGGTGAGGTCGGGCAATCATGCTTCATAATGACGTTCACGGCCGCCACTGCCTGCCAACGGAGCCCAAGAGAGAATGTTCTAGTATTTTCTAAACTTAATGGGAAAACTTTAGGGTTCGTTTGGTTCGGTATTTGGAGTTGCCGGCGGGAGGAGAAGGGATGCTGATCAAAACGGAATGGGGAGGTCGCGGTTCAAATAGGGCCGTTTACTTCCATTTCCTACGGCTCTACGGGCTCAAATGCGGAGGGCGTCTGTTTACTCGCCGTACGGCGGCGTTAAGTTTCTAATGGAGATCAAAATGATGCCCCTTGATAATCTTATTTTTAGGTGCGAACATGTGATTATCTGATAATCACATAGCTAAAAGAAACACTACTTTGCATAAGTTATCTTGTAATAAGATAATCATGAACAATTTTGTAACGTACGAGGAGAACTGCGGGGGAATGTAAATTTCTCCCATGTTTTTTATTTTTTTCACAAACACTCATCACCTTTTGGTGTCTATTATGGGACTTCAATCAGCGATGTACCATGGTCCTAATGATATTTCGAATTATGTTCAGTTTTCAAATAATATAACATTTCTAATTATTACTCATCAATTTCCTAATGGTATACCAAATGATATCGAGTGCATTTTTTGAAATATTTTTACAAATGTAATTTATAGTTAAAATACAGTCCATTTTTTTACAGTGAATGAAACTACAGTTGAATTTTTGTATTAAAAAAAGGTTATGCGCAGATTTTTTGTGCGATACAAACACAAATCTTTTTCCCGTTTGCGACGGTTGTGACGGCTGCCAGGAAAAACATTGATAGGAAAAACATGAGAAGAATATACACGTAGGGCTACAAGAATAAAGGTATTAGTTTGTGTAGAAACTTGAGGAAACCAGACGTTCTGTTCTCTAGTCGCAGCAGTTTACTAGTCTCCGTGCTCTGGTGGTTTGGCTTAGCGAACAGTGTTGAAACTTGAGGAGACCGGGCGGTCTGTTATCTAGTCGTGACGGTCTAGTAGTTTCTATGTTATGGCGGTTTGGTAAGGCAAACCGTGGTTGCGGTTTGACAGATCTGCGATTTAGTTTAGCGGTTTGACAAACCGTTGTTGTCATCCTGTGTCCTGCTGAGCTGGCCTGGAGGTTCTGCCTTCTTGTATTACAGTCCGGAGAGCAACCCGCAGTTGTGACCTGTTGGCATCATGCAGCTGCGGTCTAGTGGCTATTCGCAGCTGTGGTCGGGTTCTTCCCACATTAGCGGTCTAGAGGTTATCCGCAGCAGCGGTTTGGAGGTTAGCAGTAGTGGTTTGGAGGCTCTCCGCAACAACGGTCTGGTGGTTATCTACAACTGGGGTTTGGGGCCAACCCGCAGTAGCGGTCTCGGGACTTTCCTCAGTAGGAGATCAGCGGCTTCCCAGGATGTGTATTCTTCTTTGTATATTCTTGCGGTTTGACAAAGTCAAAGCATATAGCCCGCGCGGCTTGTATTTAATCCCACATCGCTTTGACTGGACTGAAAATGCACACGTAAGAACTTCATTCTACGACTGGATAGAAGACAAAAAGGAAAGCCTAAAGTTCTTTGGCTCAGGTATCATTCAAATTTTTATGCGGTATGAAATTCAGTTTTAGGGACATTAAAAATAGGAGAACTCTTCCATTTTATTTTTTGATAGCAAGTGATTAAACATCAATACAAAATAAATTGATAAATTTGAACATAATAATTCTAAAATACCAACCTATTAAATCTAAAAAACAGTAAATTCAGAAAAATGGTGGAAAAGTCCTCTAGGATTTAAAAAAAACACAGATTACAATATGACTATACCATCTAAAATAAGAACACTCATCTAAATATTGAAATAAATACATAGCGACACACATGGTGCGAGCTTTCCTCGTCTTTCCAACTTTTAGGGTTCTTTTTCAAGAATTTGAATCAGGTTAGAGATTTTTGAGAGCAAATTCAAGGAACTGAGTTAGCTTTCGTCAATCGTATGGTGCCCCGTAAATGAATGATGAAGTGCATGATGAGGTCAATGTGCAAGGGATGCTGGACATAGGTCTCTGCGCTTAAGCGAGTTCGTGGATGTATTTGACGATGTCGAAGACCGCCTCGGGCTGGGACAATTTTAGGGCACACTCCGACATCCTTTTTAGCTCGACAGAGTCGGAATCGAACCATCGGGAAATAAGTTTCGTCATCTATTTGGAGCTTTTGCTGAATGCCCCGATGCCATTGTCCACCACATAAGATAAAAATAATATTCTGATTGAAGCAGGACAACACAATTATAAATAGAGTTCTGTTGCATGTTTAAGTTTGCACAGAGACAATGCAAAGTTCATCATTGTTGGAGATGAGAGATTCAATATTTTTTGTTATGACTAAGGCTCCGTTTGGGAGGACTTATTTTCACCGGTCAAGCAGTCACCGCAATAAGTTCCGGTTCATACGGTCATGACCGCTTGACCGGTGAACATAAGTCCTCCCAAACGGAGCCTAAGATGAATTGAACCCCCTTAAGCAATTGTATTCCTTAAAATTGCACAGACACATTATTTCTATCTTTTTTTAACCATCTAATTCAGACATTTCTGCCAACATCAGAATATTATTTTCCCATTATATATAATAGATATTTTTGCAATTTCTGCCCCATGATAAATGTCGAATCCGTTAGAAATTTGAAGTTACTCTACAGTTACTTAAATGTTCTACTACAATTCTTTAGAAGTTAGAAATCACTTATATAAGTTTTATAGAAATTTTCCATTTGTTTTATACAATTCTTTAGAGTTTTGAATTGCAATTTTATGCTTATATTTTAATGAGATAGGCCATTACTATATAAAAAAAGATTTCATTAAATGAATTCATTGATCGCTCGCTAACATTTAAGCATGGTGTAGTTGGAACTAGAAAAATAAAAATAAAAATGGAGATACTGTGTACATAGAGCTAGATGGAAAATCTTTTGTTTACGAAAGAAAATTTGGAATATGTATATTACCATGCATCAAGACAATGTATATCATTTTAAAAAAAATCAATTTAGCTATTTGAAATTTTATTTCTTCTTTGGAATTTTTCCCATAAATGGGAGTTTAAGGGACTTGTTGCACAGTAACAAGGTGAGTGTCTTGGATTGGCTGGATAAATGGGAGTTTTCTCATGTTGTCTCGAAGAATCGATCCTTCATTCGTCGTATATACATGTGTCATTTTGACGAATGCTCTTAACTCTGATTTGATTCTTGAAGTCTAATTTTGATCTGGTTTGTGAGTAACGGCTGTTTCGGCATATATACACACACATATACATATGTATATGCATACATACGTATATATGTATATGTACATATGTTTATGTATACGTATACATATATATGTATGTATACATACGTATGTATATGTATGTACATATGTATATGTATATGTATATGTATATGTTTACATATACATATGTATATGTACACATACATATATATGTATATGTACACATACATATATATGTATATGTACACATATATGTATAAGTACACATATACATATGTATATGTATACATATATATGCATATGTATACATATATATGTATATGTATAGGATGATCCCTATACATATATATGTATATGTATATGAGGAGGGAGAGAAAAGCTTGAAACTACAACACTAAAAATCAGCACCTCTCCTCCCAAAATCTGGATGGCAAACCCTATAGGATGATCCTTATTTATAGATTTTTTTTCTGGCTGGGTCACGCCCTATGACACGCCCTTGGAGGGCGTGACCATAGGGCGTGTCTGATTCAGTGCGACACATGGGGCGTTGGAGATAAATTCTGGCGCGGTTGCTGAGTTACACGCCCCGCGGACACGCCCTTAGAGGGTGTGACACCTGGGCGTGACGGATTCGACGCGACTTTGGTGCACTAAAATTAAGCTCTGTACTGACTTCTCGGGACCTGGTGGGTCACGCCTGTCAGACACGCCCATGGAGGGCGTGTCAGTGGGCGTGACAGCTGATTTTTGCTGGAGACTGACTTCGGACCGACGACTTCATTCCACTGGGTTACACGCCCTGGGAGGGCGTGACCAAGGGGCGTGTCATAACAAAAATCTGGCAAAAACCTGAAAAATAGAAAGAAACATGTTAGCATATACATATGTATATGTATATGTATACATATATATGTATATGTATACATATATATGTATATGTATACATACACATATATGTATAAGTATATGTACATATGTATATGTATACATACGTATATGTGTATATGTATATACATATATACACATATACATATATATACATATACACATATACATATGTATACATATATGTAACAACCCCCTTATGACTACCGCTACAATATCACTTAGCATTTCATAAAGAGCAAAGTACGAACATTCAGAGTACAACAATATACGAAGGTGAGTATGAGAAATGTAATATCAGGACAAAATAAAACCATTTCATTTCATTAAAAATTTTTGATACATATACATGTCCAAAAAGGTAGCCCTAACATACAAAATGGGGTTCACCATACTATACATATACAACTGACTCATAATATACTGCTAATATGTACAGACATATATATCATGAGAACTAATACTGATACTACATGAAATAAAATTAGAACTCCTCATGGGGACACTCTGGGTCACTGCATCTCAACCTGTGGTCATCCAAGACGCCGAACATCGCTATCGCGACTTCAACTCAAAGCCGATACCTCTTCTCCTAGCGAGGAGTACATGGTGGACGCTGACTACTGGTGGCTGGAACCGCCTCTTCCTTAACCTGTTTAGTTTTTATTTTCTATTAGTCAAAAGACTATGTGAATTCTTATTTTTCCTTTTACGATCATTAGATCAAAGGAGGCTTCAATCGTCTAGGGGTTTGCTACCCTAATATCTAAAGACTTCAAATTCCTTTCAATCAATTTCCATTTCACTTATGTAAGCTAAAGAACGTTACAAATTGCTGCCCTAAGTTTTCAATTAGGGGTTTTCACTCATATATGGTAGGATAGCAATCCCTAACCTTCCATGGGTGAATTGGAGCAATCTCTTTCCTCCAATTAGGGATTTGGAATCAATGGATACCACTCATTTTTCAATAAGCTACATGAATAGCATAGTATGCCTTAAATTAATTTTGCCCTAATGTGTAAAGCTTCCTACATGAGATAGTTACTTGGGGTTTCTTTTTTTTTTTCTCCAACCCAAAAGTTAAGCCAATATCTGAAATTGATATGACCTCTCCTAGGGTTCCGTCAAAATTACATAGACATCACGAATTAGGGCATACAATCCATCACAAAAACTTTTCAGATGGAAATAGATGAAAGAAATCTCAAAAACTCAAACCCTAGATTTCTACCCATTTCAATCCTTGTAAAATTTCCATAAAAAGAACAAGAGGACTGGAGAGGAAGAGATTACCTCTCGTTAGGAAGAGTAATCTGGAGAAACGGAGGAGATTCGGGCCTTCTACGACGATCATCGTCGATCAGTGAATTGCGGCTTCCTGCGGCTTCGGTCGGGCACGACTGCTGTTCTGTTCTGGAGGAAATGAAGACTGCATGCCTTTTTACCCGATGCCGACCCGATGCCGTCCTTTATTAGCATGAGACACACAAATGGACCTCCTACTGCCGGTCGATTACTCCTCCTACCGGTCAAAATTTAGTTTAATACTAACTTAGTTATAAATTTTCTTAACTTAACTTATTTCATAACATGATATCATATCTTATATCATAACATATTAAGCAATTTACCTGCAAAATTTTACATGACGTCACAATATATACGTATGTATATGTAGTTATGTACATATGTATATGTACATATGTATATGTATACATACGTATATATATATCTCTCGCGCAATCGACGGCTTTGGCCTTCACACTCATCAGTTGGCGCTTCAAGGAGGTCACTTCCACCGCGGCGGGATCCCACGACTTTTGAACCTCGTTTAGGTTCCATTCGAGGTTGAGGCTCCGACGAGACGCCATGTGCGCGAGCTCCAGGGCGCGTAGTTGGGCCAGTACAGTCTCGTGCGCGAGGGTCCGGGTTGATTTTTGTCGTAGAGGCTGGTGTCCTCCCGGTTGTACAACCCGAAGGCGAGTGCGAAGGCCTCGCTGCTGACAGTGTCTTGCTCCATCCATGTTGGCAGAAGCATCGAGATGGAGGCGCGGTTAGCCTCAGGGTCCCACTGAAGAAGAGGTTGGTCCGTCTCGTCTAGGTGCCTCTCGTCGAGGCCGAAGTTCCAATGCCCTCTCGGCACCTGTCCCCCGGGATCCTTCTCCACGGTGGTGGTTATCTTCGCGGCAGTACTCGCCGTACCCGTCGCGAGAGCCCAATTTCCGGTAGGAGGAGTAATCCGGCTTCCGCTTCCGGTACTCGTCATACCCGACCTGAGTGTCCAGTGCGGATGTCTTGGACTTTTTGGAATATGCTGGGGGAGGAGCATCCGATTTCCGCTTCTGGGAACTCGGCTTGAACGAGGTACCCGACTCCTCCAGGCAGGCCAAAGTAATCGATTGCGTGAGAGATAGGTCGGCCGTGAGAGCCCCAATTTCCTCGTACGGCTGACGGAGAGGGACTTCTCAATCACCTGTGCGAGCACTAAGAGTTAGCTTCACCAAATTCCAAGGCATCAATCGAGATTGAGAGGCGAGATGGTACCTTCACCAGCGAGGACTGACAGAAGGGAGTCAAGTGTAACACCTCCCCTATAATGACCGTATAATATGGGTCCGGCCGGGGCCCCACAACATACAGACGCCACAACTTCAGCATTATAAGATGATATTTACTACCCGATCTCAAAACTCAGAACAAAATACAGCGGAAACAAACCAAACGACTAGAAGTTATCTACCACTACAGGAGTATCAAATGGCATTAAGGCCTTACACAAAAAGAGTCCAACATATAAAGACCACAAGGTCAATCATCAACGTGCAAAAGCACTCCTAAGCTACCTCGGCGTGCAAGCCAGACAATGTCTAAAACATGGATCATACAAACATAGAAAATAATCTAAAAATACAGCAACACTTCATGAGGCTTAGGGCTTTTTGCCTGGCGCACTAGCTCCCGCTTGCGATCTTGCCCTGTAAAGATTTGTCATAATGTGGGTAGGCTGACCTCTACTGTGTAACCAACACATCTACCTCCCGGCCGCCCCTAACGGACCCCGGGGTACCCCTCCAACCTGCAAGTTAGCACTTCGTATACCATATACATAGATATATAAAGCTTTAAAATAAGTTTGGATGTCTCATACAACAAACACGTTTTCTATGTTGAGAACAGTGTGAAAGGGGCCTACTATGCAACATGTATGCAAACCCGGGCTTCGCCCAAGACACCCTATTTCGTATGCATCAAACACTGGGTACTTCCGCTTCCCCATTGGCATAAAGCCGCAAACAAAAAGGGAACTACTATGTCCCTAATGACCCAAGCGCCGTTACACGGAAATCTTGCAAAGGCCCCACCCGCTCATGGGTCTTAAACCCCGGGCTTGCCTGCAAATTCTGACTTCTCACGTCAGGATTCCGTCTCACACACAATCCGATTCTAAGAACTCTTGCTGGACCCCACCCTCTCATGGCTTCATTGCCCGGGCTTGCCCAACGCTCGGCGTTCTCGTTAGTCTCTCAGAAGGGGACTAGTCTCGTTAGGACACTCTCCCCACATGACTTGCACGTCACAGGAGAGCCAACCAACCACGGAGACGTAGCCACGCCTTAGCACAGCACAACCATAAAATTTCCCACCCTAATCCACCATTTGTACTGCAACGTTCCCGCGCACCAAGGAAACCATCTACCGCCAAAGCGGAGCTAACCTTGTCTGATTCCGGCTACGAGTACTCACACAAGAAAAGGAGGGAAAATGCATACATCACAACGACATCTTGCCGCAATGGATTTTCTACTGAATCCTCAAGGCTCGCTATGCAACATCACCGAGTTGGACTAACGGTCGCAACTACGGCTTCACCCACAATGCCTAATCCACTAACGAAGCGGATCTCTAATGCAAAACATGTTGAGGACGGACACAATCGACCCGGAGGTTCCTCTTGAACCATGGCAACCCAAACCCCTCTCATTTGAGAGATCTGGAGCCAAAAACTGAAAAGAAAAGATGCTAAATGTGCATCCTAAAACCAAGAGGAGAAGTGTCGTTACCTTACGACCTCTCTTCTAGCCATGAAGAAATTTGCTCGGATGAACACCACCGCAACGATCTCGCCTTTGCGGATCTGGACTCCGCTCGCGAAACGGGGCTCTGAAGCTTCACCAGCGGCCAGAGTTGGCCTCCTTCTTCCTCCTAGCTCTCCCCTCTCTCTAACCCTTAGAAAGAGAATGAAGATTGGAAATGTGAGTTTGAAAACCCTATTCCCGGCCTTAAAATCTAGCATTGACCAATCACAGCCCTTGGATCCCAAAAGAAGGAAACGAACGGCCACGATTCGCCCTGAAAATAAACTTCCTGGGCTAAACATGGCTTGTGACACGCTTGTGTCCAAGGCCGTGTCTCTCATTCGCCGTCGAACCAGAAAATCCCAACCAGAACACGGCCAGTGACACGGCTTGGGACACGCCCGTGTCTCATGTGACACGCCCTTGTCAAGGCCCGCGTCACAGCCCGTGTGCCCCAAACGACACAGGACCTAAATTTCCTGAGGAGGACACGGCCATGTGACACGCCTGTGTCACATGCCGTGTGCTAGACACGCCCTGGGACACGCCCGTGTCCCGGTCTGTGTAATGCCCTCAGCATAATATGCAAAACTGTCTGAGCAGGACACGACCTATGACACGCCTGTGTCTCAGGCCGTGTGCCCGCTGTCGACACTAGTCAACTGAAAATCGTCGACCTCTTGGAAATTGTCGACCTCGCACCCAACACGCCTTGTGACACGCCCGTGTCACAGGCCGTGTGCCCAGTGTCAACACTCGTCTGCTGAAAATTGTCGACCTCTCGGCAAAATGTCGACCCCTAGCACGACACGCCCTGTGACACGCCCGTGTCACAGGCTGTGTCAGCCTACTCAGAACCCAACTTGGCCTGAAAATGCCATCCGTTCCTCTTTTGAGTTTTTGGGGCGCTATAATTCCTCCCCCCTTCAAAGAATTTCGTCCCAAAATTTTAAACATAGAAAGTACATAAAACGTAAATGGTACCAGAGAAGAAAAGCTCAGGGTACTCCTCAAGCATGGCCTGCTCTCGCTCCCACGAAAGCTCCTCGCGACCACAGTTGTCCCAACGAACTTTTACGAGCTTAACCTCCTTGTTCCGCAACTGCCGAATCTTTGAATCTTCTATACTGATTGGACAAACTCGCGTCCTCAAGTCCTCTTCTATCGGCACTGCGACCGATTCGATCACCACGCTAGCCTCTACAAAAGCTTTCCTCAAGACGGAGACATGGAAGACATCGTGTAATCTACTCAGCTCCGTGGACAATGCCAACTGGTATGCTGCTTATCCCACCCATTCTATAACCTCGAATGGTCCCAAAAACCTCAGACTCAACTTCTTGAGTCGGCGAATCCGCGAAACGCCTTTGAACGGCTTGATTTTTAGATAAACCCAGTCGCCTATCGCGAACTCCACATTCCTGTGGCGAGCATTAAAATATTTCGCTTGCCGATCTTGAGCTACCTTCATGCGCTCTTGAATGGTTCGCACCAACTCACAAGCGTCAGCTACAACCTCTTTCCCCAAAATCTTGGTGTCTCCCGCCTCTGTCCAAGACATCGGTGTTCGACACTGCCTCCCACACAAAGCTTCGTATGGCGCCATCTTTATACTTGCTTGGTAACTATTATTATATGCGAACTCTACCATGAAAAGATGATCCTCCCATTTCTTGCCGAAGTCAAGAGTACACATCCTCAGCATATCCTCCATAGTACGGTTCGTTCTCTCGGTCTGCCCATCAGTTTGAGGATGGAAGGTCATACTGAACTTGAGCTTCGTGCCCAGGCTTTTCTGCACCAACCTCCAATCCTTAGACGCGAAACTTCCATCGCGGTCACTAACTATGCTCTTCGGAATCCCATGTAGTCGCACAATGTTGCGAACGTACAATTCCACCAGCTTCTCCACGCCGTCCTCCTTACGATTTGGGATGAAGTGTGCCACTTTGGTCAAGCGATCCGCGATCACCCAAATTGCGTCGTTACCCTGCTGCAATCTAGGTAACCCATGCACAAAATCCATGGAGATGTCATCAAATTTCCACTATGGGATAGGAAGAGGCTTCAAAAATCTGCCCGACTTCTGACACTCGGCCTTCACCAATGCACAAGTTTGACACCGACTCACATACAAATCTACATCCCGCTTCAGACCAGGCCACCAGTAGGATTTCTTCATATCCAAGTACATCGTTGTACTACCCGGGTGAATGGAGTAATTTGTGAAGTGGGCCCAAACATCAACTCCTCACGGAGCTTGCCGAACTGCGGTACACAAATCCTCCCGCCCTTCCTCAGAATCCCATCAATCATCTCCCAGGCGCTACCCTCTCCCTTTTGAGCTTCCTCCACGTATGGTTGGAACTCCGCATCCAAACGGGTTGCTTCCCGAATACGATCGCTCAAATCGTTCTGCATTTCAATCCAGTTCAACCGAGCCACATTAGACTCGCCTCTGGCCACACACTCATTGCCAAAGGACTCCCAGTCCCGCCTCAATCGCTCATCATGAGCTTCGATCCAATTCCCTTGCCCATAGTGTTTTCTACTCAAGGCATCAGCCACCATATTGGCTTTGTCTGGCGTGTACTGAATCACCATATCGTAGTCCCCAAGGAACTCAACCCACCTGCGCTGCCGCATATTTAAGTCCTTCTGATCTAAGCGATACTTCAGGCTTTTGTGGTCCGTGAAGATCTCCACTTTCGCACCATAAACGTAGTGCCGCCACAATTTCAGCGCAAAAATTACCGCCGCCAATTTCTAATCATGGATAGGGTAGTTTCTCTCGTGAGGCTTCAACTGCCTAGACCCAAAGGCGATCACACTGCCATGGTGCACCAAACTGCATCCGGATGCGTCGCTGAAAATTTTAAATCCTTCAGTCCCCTTCGGCAAACTTATGATTGGAGTTGTCATCAGCCTTTCCTTCAGGGTATCAAATGCCTTATTTCACTCTTGTGTCCACACGAACTTCTGATCCTTATGAGTTAGTGAAGTGAGGGGTAGAGCTATCCGTGAAAAGTTCTCCACGAACCTTCGATAGTACCTGGCTAGTCCAAGAAAACTCCGGACTTCCGCCACGGTCCTCAACACTGGCCAATCTCTGATGGCTTCCACTTTCGTTGGATCTACTGCCGCCCCATCCCCACTAATCACATGGCCCAAAAACGCCACTTTCTCCAACCAGAATTTGCACTTGGAGAGCTTTACATAAAGCTGATTATCTCTTAATTTTGCAACACTATCCTCAAGTGAGTCTCGTGCTCCGCTTCTGACTTGGAATAAACAAGAATGTCATCAATAAAGGCGATTACAAACGAGTCCAAGTATTTGCGAAATACTCGGTTCATCAAGTCCATGAATATGGATGGTGCGTTCATCAGCCCGAACGACATCACCGAAAACTCAAAGTGTCCATACCTCGTGTCCAAACGCGGTCTTGGGTATGTCTTTATCTCGAATTCATAACTGGTAGTACCCTGATTTCAAGTCTAACTTGGAATACACCACCGACCCCACCAACTGGTCGAACAGATTGTCTATCCGAGGAATCAGATACTTATTCTTGATAATCAATTTGTTCAACTCTCGGTAGTCTATGCACAACCGCATACTACCGTCCTTCTTCTTTACAAACAACACCGGCGCGCTCCACGGTGAAGAACTGGGTCTGATATACCCCTGCTCCAAAATCTCATATAACTTGAACTTTAAGTTCGGCCAACTCCTTTGGTGTCATCCTAAAGGGAGGACGTGACACCGACCGAGCCTCTGGCACTAACTCGATAGAGAAATCAATCTCCCACCGAGGAGGTGCCCCCGGAAGCTCCTCAGGAAACACGTCCCCAAACTCTGCCACTATGGGTACTTCTCCAAGAGATAACCTGGAAAGGCTAACCTCCAACAATGCTACAAGGGCTACACCTCCTTGGTTAACCGCCCATACTAACTGCATGACCGAAACTAGGGAACAGGCCACTCCGTGAAGACCCTCAAACTTGACTTCTGCTTGCCCTTCTCCCCTCTGGATTACCACCTTGGACAGGCAGTTAATACTGGCACGCTGCTCTGCCAGCCAGTCCATCCACCAATATTATGTCAAACTCTGCCAACGGTAAGACTACCGCTATCAACATGAAGTCGACACCGTCTAAAATCCAACATATACGTCCTTTAGCCCTGGTAGTCATGGATGACCCATTGGGCATGCACACTTTCAACACTGCGTCCGTTGAGAAAGACTCAACTCCAATCCTCCGGATAAAGCTTTCGGCAAGGAAGGAGTGTGACGCTCCCGTATCAAACAGTACCCTAGCGGGGTACCCCGAAACTATCACGAAGCCTAAACACATACAACAAACATAAACAGCTTGAAAGCATGAAACCCAAGGTGAAAGTTAAACTCTCATACCTGTCACCACATCGGGTTGACGGATCGCTTCCTGTTGCACAAGGTTATAGGCCCTTGGCTGCACCGGTTGGAACCGAGAAGCGCTCGACTCCGCCATCTTCCCTTTCTCTACGGCACTGGGGACGGAGCGCACAGTCTGCTCCTGCCTTGGCTCTTTCTTAGTGCCTCCTTGAGTGCAAAATCTTGCTATGTGCCATGCCTTGCCACAATTATAGCACGTCAGAGGTCCCTTAGAGCGAGACCCTCCGGACATCCAGATGCTTTTCTCACCGGACTTGTACGGGTGAGGCTTCTTCTTCCATCTGCTCCCTTCTGACTTCCCGTGGGATTGAGAAGGCTTCCCTTCCCCTTGCTTGGGTGTGAAACCTTTGCGACGCTGGGTTCGCTCCATATCACTTTCCAAAATCCTGGTCGCCTCAACCAATTCGTTGAAACTTGCACGTTTCTTAGATATGAGGGGTTGCCTCAGGTTCTCCCTCAATCCGTGGTAGAAGAGGTTGTCCCTCTCCTCATCATCTGTCATGGTCGTTCCCGCATAACGACCCAACCGAGTGAATTTCTGAACATATTCATCCACGGTCTTATCCCGCTGCACCAAGTGTAGAAACTGTCTCTGGAGGGCTAACCTTGTCGACGCAGGAATGTATTTCTTCAGGAAAGCATTCCCAAACTCATTGATGGACGGGGTACGTCCAGGAAACTGCCGGCCACTGTGGCTCACCCACCATAACTTGGCATCTCCTTCCAACATGAAGGCTGCAAACTCTGTTTTCTTCTTTTCTGGCAACTCTGCCGCCCTCAAAAGCTCCTGAATCTGAGCCCACCAATCCTCTGCTTCAATTGGCATGCCGACTCCCTTAAAGGTTGGAGGGTGTAAGCTCAGGAAATACTTCATTTGTCGGTCACCATGCCTGACAATTACCTTTCGGCCAGCGGCTCTACCCTTCTGGCTTCTTCGCCCGACACGCCCGTCACCGTATCCGGGGTAGCAGGAATTGCTACCTGAGCAACGGGGCTGCTACTTGTGCTGCTGCTGCAGCTTGGGCCGCCACCATTGCTTCTACAAGCATGCGGCAAAAGTCAGCCGGGGTTATCCCCATGCCTAAAGGACCTTGCGCAGTAGCGCTACTCGCCGGGAGTGCTTCTCCTGGCCTCGATGTTCCTGCCTCATTGCTTGCACTCTTAACACAAGCAAAGAAAACACAAATCAGTCTCTAATCGCAAGACTCAAACACAAGGACACTCATGGTCCCGCGATACTCCTACGTGGATAACTTCTTATAAGCGATTCGATTATGACTTTCGACCACGAATCCTTACCTTGGAACGCTAACCTTCCTCTGATACCAAATTATAACACCTCCCCTGTAATGACCGTATAATATGAGTCCGGTCGGGGCCCCACAACATACAGACGCCACAGCTTCAGCATTATAAGATGATATTTACTACCTGATCTCAAAACTCAGAACAAAACACAGTGGAAACAAATCAAACGACTAAAAGTTATCCACCACTATAGGAGTATCAAATGGCCTTAAGGCCTTACACCAAAAGAGTCCAACATATAAAGACCGCAAGTTCAATCATCAACGTGCAAAAGCACTCCTAAACTACCTCTGCGTGCAAGCCGGATAATGTCTAAAACATGGATCATACAATCACAGGAAACAAACTAAAAATACAACAACACTTCATGAGGCTTAGGGATTTTCGCCCGGCGCACTAGCTCCCGCTTGCGATCCTTGCCCTGTAAAGATTTGAAGTAACGTGGGTCAGCAAAGCCTGACCTCTACTGTGTAACCAACACATCTCCTCCTGGCCGCCCCTAACGGACCCCGGGGTACCCCTCCAACCTGCAAATCAACACTTCGTATACCATATACATAGATATATAAAGCTTTAAAACAGGTTTGAATGTCTCATACAACAAACACGTTTTCTATGTTGAGAACGGTATGAAAGGGGCCTACTATGCAACATGTATGCAAACTCGGGCTTCGCCCAAGGCACCCTATTTCGTATGCATCTAACACATCATCAAACACTGGGTACTTCTGTTTCCCCATTGGCATAAAGCCGCAAGCGCCGTTACACGGAAATCTTGCAAAGGCCCCACCCGCTCATGGGTCTTAAACCCCGGGCTTGCCTGCAAATTCTGACTTCTCACGTCAGGATTCGGTCTCACACACAAACTGATTCTAAGAACCCTTGTGGGATCCCACTCGCTCATGGCTTCATTGCCCGGGCTTGCCTTATGTTCGACGTTCTCGTCAGTCTCTCAGAAGATGACTAGTCTCGCCGAGACACTCTCCCCACATGACTTGTACGTCTCGGGAGAGTCAGCCGACCACGGAGACGTAGCCACGCCTTAGCATAACACAACCATAAACTTTCCAACCCTAATCCACCATTTGTACTACAACGTTCCCGCGCACCAAGGAAACCATCTACCACCAAAGCGGAGCTAACCTTGTCCGGTTCCGGCTACGAGTACTCACACAAGAAAAGGGGGGGGGGACACATACATCATAACGACATCTTGCCGTAATGGATTTTCCACCGAATCCTCAAGGCTTGCTATGCAACATCACCGAGTCGGACTAACGGTCGCGACTACGGCTTCACCCACAATGCCTAATCCACTAACGAAGCGGATCTCTAATGCAAAACATGCCGGGGATGGACATAATCGACCCGGAGGTTTATCTTGAACCATGACAACCCAAACCCCTCTCATTTGAGAGATCTGGAGCCCAAAACTGAAAAGAAAAGTTGCTAAACGTGCATCCTAAAACCAAGAGGAGAAGTGTCATTACCTTACGACCTCTCTTCCTAGCCATGAAGAAACTTGCTCGAATGAACACCACCGTAACGATCTCGCCTCTACGGATCTGGACTCCGCTCGCGAAACGGGGCTTTGAAGCTTCATCGGCGGCCGGAGTTTGCCTCCTTCTTCCTCCTAGCTCTCCCCTCTCTCTAACCCTTAGAAAGAGAATGAATATTGGAAATGTGGGTTTGAAAACCCTATTCCCGGCCTTAAAATCCAACATTGACCAATCACAGCCCTTGGATCCCAAAAGAAGGAAACGAACGTAAACGATTTGCCCTAAAAATAAACTTTCTGGGCCGAACACGGCTTATGACATGCCCGTGTCCAAGGCCGTGTCTCTCATTCGCCGTCAAATCAGAAAATCCTGACCAGAACACGGCCAGTGACACGGCTTGGGACACACCCGTATCTCATGTAACACGCCCGTGTCAAGGCCCGTGTCACGGCCCGTATGTCCCAAACGACACAGGACCAAAACTTCCTGAGGAGGACACGGCCATGTGACACGCTCGTGTCACATGTCGTGTGGTAGATACCCCTGGGACACGCCCGTGTCCCAGGCCGTGTAATTCCCTCAACATAACAAGCAAAACTGCCCGAGCAGGACACGGCCTATGACACGCCCGTGTATCAGGCCGTGTGCCCGGTGTCGACGCTCGTCGACTGAAAATCGTCAACCTCTCAAAAATCGTCGACCTCGCACCCGACACGCCCTGTGACATGCCCGTGTCATAGGCCGTGTGTCCAGTATCGACACTCGTTGACTAAAAATCATCAACCTCTCGGCAAAACGTCGACCCCCAGCACGGCACGCCCTGTGACATGCCTGTGTCACAGGTCATGTCAGCCTACTCAGAACCCAACTTGGCTTGAAAACGCCATTCGTTTCTCTTTTGAGTTTTTGGGGCGTTACATCAAGGTCCCATAACAAGAACTTAACATCAAAGTTCTTGGTTCTAAAGAAACTGAGGAGGGCGATCTCGTGTCCCCCCTAGTGCGGGAGGCTTGTAGGTCGCCTCATCGTATTGGACGGGCGAGAGGGGCATGTTGCCGAAGTTTCTGGAGACGAAAACAAACTTCTGGGGCTAGTGGTGGTTCTTGTTGGCAAGGCCACTAGTCTTGATCGTCTAGCACAAAAAGAAGACAACCTCGCTCTTGGCCCGAAAGTTGTACAGCTTCCGAAAGATCAAAAGGTTGAACACGATCCTTTCTGCATGCATATAACAGGCGAATGCCACCAAGAGCGCGACAGAGTTCGGGTTGAGTTGGGCAGGAACCACTCCAAAGTACCGGAGGGTCTGATGCACCTCCAGCCAGAGGGGGAGGTGGAATCCCACCTTAAAGTGTTCCAGGGGGATGACGAGCTCCCCTTCCGACAAGAAGTTGATTTTACCGTCGCTCTCAGGGTGCCGTGCGACGAACCCTGGCAGGACGTAATTGGCCACCGCGGAAACATACTCCTCCTCAATCAACTTGCATAGGAGAAAGTCATGGTCAATGAAGCCTTGCTCGCATTTAGTACGACTGCCAGTCTCTCCCGGTATAATGTGAATGGGCAAGGGAAGTCGGGTTTGTGCAGGCGCGAGATCTCAAAGTCGCGAGTGCGCGAGAGGAAAAAAAGACCCGGGATCAAGTGGAAGTAAATGTGGTTGGTAGGCCGACCTATTTATAGAAAATTTCGGCAATTATGAGTTTTTCCTCAGGCGACGGGGGTGCGAATAGCATTTTTAATATTCCGGCGCCTCGTGATTCGCCCACCTCAGCCGCCGCTTCCTACCTGTGAATGGTGAAAGCCTTCAGGCAGAGTTCTCAGGTAAGTAAAGGGCATAGCGCAACAAAAATAGAAAAAACAAGCAGGATATTCAGCAAAATAAGTACATGGCGTTTAAGCGAAAGCGTTATTAAAATACACAGATGACCACTCGCCAAACGAGGGCAAAATTAAAATATAGGTTTTATTACGGGATCACGCGAGAAGTTAGAACAAGGGGAGGTGGGAACCGACGATCTTAGTATTGGACCCATTGCCAATGTCCCCGACCTCGCCTCCCCAACCTCGGAGGCACTCGTGGGTAGTAGTAGGCGCTCATGGTCGTCAGCTCCTGGTTGGCCAAGCGCATCTGATCCCGGGCTCGCGCAATGTGTCTCCCGGGAGATGTCTCCTCGCACCCGCCTCCTTGCCGCTCCATCTCATCGACGAGGTGCAAATAGTCTTGCTCGAGGATGCCCAGTCGACGTTCAGTCGTAGGCTAGTTCACTTTCGTCTGGTGAGAGTCTTCTCGTTGCATCCAGATCAGTTTCACCAGGACCTCCACTGTTATGACCCAGGTCCGGCTCCACTCGGGACCATATCCACCGAGGGAGACCCAGCGGGACCCAGCTGGCATCATCCGACCTATAACCCAAGCACCCCAACCCCTCTCCAGCCCATAGGCGGGTTGTTGGTGCCCACAGCCTCCCTTTGGTGAGTCAAACTCGATAGTCAAACGCGCACCACAGGGACTTCCCCGGAGGTCACCAATCCCGGTACCACTCCAGCCCGAGCACGCTTAACTATGGAGTTTTCCAACTCCTCATCACCAATTGAGCTGCTCAATTGGTGATGAGGAGTTGGAAAACTCCATAGTTAAGCGTGCTCAGGCTGGAGTGGTACCAGGATGGGTGACCTCCGGGGAAGTCCCCGTAGTGCGCACTTGACTATCGAGTTTAACACATCAAAGGGAGGTTGTGGGCACCAACAACCTGCCTGTGGGCTAGAGAGGGGTTGGGGTGCTTGGGCTGCAGCCCAGACGACGCTAGCAGGGTCCCGTTGGGTTTCCCTCTGTGGACGTGGTATCGAGTGGAGCCGAGCCTGGGTCGTCACATCTACCGTTCGCTCCTTGGGTGTCTCGACATCCTCGGAATCTTTAAGGAAGTTCACGAGCTCGTTGGGGGATGGTGGGGGTGAGAACTCCTCCTCATAAGCATCAGGAGTCGTCACTGAGGTGTCCCGGTAACCTGGCAAGAAGTTTCGGCCAGTCAGAATCATACTCAAGCGACAAGGGGAGGGTTCAGTGATTTACCTGACGTGGGATGGCGCTCCCGCCCGGTGGTTGGCGGGAAGGACCAGGTCTTCTCTCGAAGGATCCCGTAAAGTGTGGCTGGTCTGTCTTTCCCCGTCCCGGACGGGTTGGAGATTTGCACCGCTAGGTGGGTCGCGACAGGATGGTCGGCATCAGGAGTTTTCCAGGTCGAGGGCCGAGAGTCTGGCGCTAACTCCTTTAGGATCTCGACGGCCGGGGTCTTGGGTGCTGGACTGGCTGAACCTGTAGTCCCAAAGGGAGGGGTTGCAAGAAGCAGTATGAATGAAAAGATATACGAATTAAAGAATGTGAGAGTGTAATCATCATTCATACCTGGATTGGCTACGGTGTCGTCTCGGGTACCTTGGGGGGCAATCTCCGGAGCCGGCTGTTCGCTCCTTTTAGGGGGCCGGAGGGTCTCGACATTCGCCGGGGAACGCCAGCGTTGCTCTCTGGCAGGGTTCCCTGCGAATGGGCCTGGGGCTCAGTTCAGCAAACTCATTTTTGGGGATTTCTACCGGAATGGAGGTAAGTAAAATACCTTCGTGAGGATGGAGAGGTTCTCGCGATTGGGGGTAGGGGTCGAAGAAGCAAACTCACCCACTGCGGGATTCCGTCAAACCATCTTCGCCCTTTTCGACCGATAGGGTGAATCGGCGGGCCTCTTGGACGAAAGTCATGGAGCATATTTGGAGGCCTTAAAGCTAGCCTTTTCCTGCGCAGCCACGAGACGGTCCAAGAGCTCTTGTGAGAGCGGTTTCGCGATCAATCTATTGTACATGGTCGAAGCGGCTAAAGCTCAGGGGGCGAATTGAGGGCGGACAAGGATATCATCTCCAGGTCTATCCTGAGGTATTTATAGAGACGTGGAGGGACCCACAAAAGATTCTCTTCCAGGTCAGCAAGCATTCATCGAATATCGAGGGTTGGACTTTTCTTTTCGAGCGTAGAACTGACTCGCAAAGAGCGAGGATTGTGTATATCCTTGTATTCGTTGAGTGGGCCCTTCCGACAAATTCAGGGTTTTGTAAGGCATTCAGGTCCAAGAGGGCCAAAGTGGACGAGTGGGGTAAGCAGACCCGCACTCGCCCAGGAGGAACGAGAGGGTCCCCAAGCATAATGGGCGGGGAGCGTCCCGCCCCTAGCAAGCGGGAAGGCTCTCGCCCATATAGGCGAGTGACATATTGATCTCGTATCCGCCTTTTTAGAGAGCCGTGGAGGCGAGTGTCAGGCTCACCCAGTACTCGCCCTTTATGTTAGAAAATTTCTTATACCAAATGTTCTAAATTTAGAAAAAAATTTAAACCGAATATTCTAAATTTAGATGATTTAAAGAAGCTTTATTATTTATATATAGTTAATATTTCCTAATATATATTCTAAATAAACGTAAAATTCGCTGCATCTTCTTGTTCGATCCTCTTTTTATTATTATTATTATTATTATATATATATATATATATATATATATATACGAGTGACAGGCACGGGCCTCCGGCACTCGTGCCCCGCGCGATAGTACATGGCCCATGACTGTGGGCTTCGCCCGACGACCGGCCCGCCCCCCCGGCGGGGCCTCTGGCCCTCGTGCATTGTGCGACAGTACCTAGCCCATAGCGGAGGGCGAAGCCCGCCCCTGACGATTTTAAATAATTTGTTTTCTAATTTTAAATATAAAAGTAGGTAATTGTTATGGGCAAACCTATTTTGGATAGGTGCAAACCAACTTTTAAAATAAAAATTCTTAAACAATTATTTTAAAAGTTACGGTAAAATTGATAGGAGCAAACCATTTCCCTATCACCTCCGCCTCCGCCGGCGCCGCCACCCGCCAACGCCCGCCCACGCCAGCCAACGCCGCCATACTCGCCATACTCGCCATACCCGCCAACGCCGCCAACTCCTCCATACCCGCCAACGCCGCCAACGTCGCCAATGCCGCCATACCCGCCAACGTTGCCAACGCCGCCAAACTCGCCAAAGCCGCCAAACTCGCCAACGCCGCCAACGCCGCCAACGCCGCCAACGCCGCCAACGCCGCCAACGCCCCCATACCCGCCAACGCCGCCAACGCCCCCAACGCCGCCAACGCCGTCATACATGATGACACCGCCAACGACATCATACGCGATGATACCGCCAACGCCGCAATACGTGATGACACTGCCAACGCTGTCATACGTTATGACACCTACAACGCCGTCATACGTGATGACATATACAACGCCGTCATACATGATGACACATATAACACTGTCATACGTGATGATACCTACAACGCCGTCATGCGTGATGACACCTACCAAACATCCTCGCTTCTGACCACTGCGGGAGCTCCAAATTTATTTATTTCGAATATTCTCGCTCTTCTTCAGCTCCTTTGATCTGAAGCAAGCCGTGGATTTAAACATTTCTTTTCGTATTTCTTATGTTCATCATTTGTTTTCGTATTTCTCCAGCGAAGAAAAAGAATTTCGAAAAATTGTACTCATCATTAAAAGAAAATTTCGATAATGAATTTGAAATTTTTGTAATACATTAAATTTTATAATACTATTGTTAAACTATTTGTTCATATTTTTTTAAAAAAATTATATTGATTTGCACGTAACAATGTGGTTTGCACATATAAATTTTTGGTTTGCCCGTAAAATTGGTTTGCACCTATTCAGAATTGGTTTGCCCATAACATTTAATGAATAATATCTTTTACCTAAAATAATAGAAAAAAAAGTTAAAATTAACCTCTCGTTTAAAAGCTAAATAATAATAATAACAAAAATAGTCCCACATGGCCTACTATTTTAAAATTTTCATGTATATATTTTAAAAATGCTCCAGAATAATTTCACATGACAGATTATTTTAAAATTTTCATGTATATATTTGTTTGGAGGGGATAAATTGATGGAGTTAGCATTGAAAGTGAGCATGTATTTCAGCGTGTGAGCTATATAGCTGTGATGGGCTAAATTCGGCAGGCCCAGCAGGCTCACAAAGCATTTTTATTTTTAAAATAACTGTTTCGTTTAGTCCCACACCGGGGATAAAAATTGTACTTTCGAATATATATAGAGAACCCGACGATCATTGTTTGAAATTAGACAGTGCAGACGGGTTATGCAGGGCTATATAGGGCTATTATACTGGATGAGCTAGTTGTTGAGCTGACTGTATGTGTGGGGCCTGATTTAATTTTTAAAGAATTGAAAGGGTAAAATGGTAATTTCACATAAATTTAGGCCACTCTACTATGTAGATTTAGGAGATCTATGAAAATGTGGAGAGAGAGAGTCGGTTTGATCATTTGACTGTTGAAATAGTGAGATAAATCCAACAGTTTGAATCACTCCAATAAATTTAAAATTCATGTGTTTCATATTTTTTTTGTAGTGATAGAGATATATATATAAATTGTTGCGGCCAATTTAACCCTTCTGATAGGCTTGAATAAATTAAGCTGTCTTAGCCCGTATAGCGGTAAAGCCCACACAGTCATAGAATAAATAGAGTTGAACACAAAACGATTTTAACATTGAAAAATCCCTCAACTAGGTAAAAAATCAAATGAAAGGAACGTTGTCGGTCAAACTTCATTATTGACGGCAATTTACAAATTATTAAGGGAATCAATGGCGACAGACCGCTGCTCGTTACAACTTGAAGGTGTGTGAGATTGCAGGTGCGTTCGGAGGGCGACATGCTGCCTCACTCGAAGCTCGTTTTCTATCACTTTCTAGCGGTGACAGATGCTCTTGGATGTCGCTCGTATGCAGAGCACGACCACATGGTTGCAAGACGTGCAAAAATGCATTGGCGAGACTTGCGGAATGTTGCGCACGTAGAAGATTTTTTAGAGTGTCTGGCTGGTGATCGTCTTCTTCCTCGAAGCATTGTGGACTTTGACGAATTTTTAGGTGGCTCAATAGGAGGAGGGGGATGCTCATAGGAGGATTTCGGCAAAGCTCCGACCTGAGCAAGAAGAAAGCTAAGAGGAGGAAAAGTTAGAAAAAAGGTTCTTGGGGCCTTTTTATAGAATCCAGGAGAATGTTACGAAGGTTACGCGGCTATCTGCACATAGTAACTACCCAAATTAAAGAATGCAGACCACATAACGTATAGTTTTGACTATACGTTATTTACATAACATTTCTTGCATGTAGGCCATCATTAAATGAAAAACCTTCCTCACTAATCATGATGGTTACGTTGGTGGTTACCCGCGTAACGGACGATGCTGATCGCGATGGGACTATCAGACGGTGGAAAAGACCCGCCAATGATGACTTACGGGTCGCCGGCCGACCGCCCCTAGTGGGGGCCGCCACGGCCACCCTTTATGGGGGCAACGACGGGCACCCCTTTAGGGGCGGCGCTGGCCCCTCAAGGGGTGGTGTCAGTAATTTAACAAAGTTAGAGAGGAGGTCAGCGTAAATGGAAAAAAAAATTACGTGCATTTCTCTCACCTAAGAGGGGAAACGCATCAAATCGTTGATACATGTAAAAACAGTGATTTTGATCGAAATACTGACAGTATTTTTTTCAATGCCGCAGTATTCCTGAAACAATTCAACCGTTAGATATCGAATCATACAGCCGTATTTAATCCCCACCTAAAAAAAGTGGGAGAAACACACCTAATTTTTTTTCCCGTAAATGACCCTATATAATTTTAATATATATATATATATATATATGAACACATGGAAATTTTATAATTTCTTTCGTGAAAATTCTTGTTAATTATTAAATCAGAAATATAGGATATAAATAAAATATAATTTTATGTTTAGAAATTCTAGTTCATTCGATTTAAGTTCTGAATTTAGAAAATTTCTTATACCAAATGTTCTAAATTTAGAAAAAAATTTAAACCGAATATTCTAAATTTAGATGATTTAAAGAAGCTTTATTATTTATATATAGTTAATATTTCCTATTATATATTCTAAATAAACGTAAAATTCGCTGCATCTTCTTGTTCGATCCTCTTTTTGTTTTATATATATACACACACACACACACGAGTGACAGGCACGGGCCTCCGACCCTCGTTCCCCGCGCGATAGTACATGGCCCATGATGGTGGGCTTCGCCCGACCGGCCCCCCCCGGCGGGGCCTCTGGCCCTCGTGCATTGTGCGACAATACCTAGCCCATAGCGGCGGGCGAAGCCCGCCCCTGACGATTTTAAATAATTTATTTTCTAATTTTAAATATAAAAAATATTATATGTATTTTAATGAATAATATCTTTTACCTAAAATAATAGCAAAAAAAAGTTAAAATTAACCTCCCGTTTAAAAACTAAATAATAATAATAATAACAAAATAGTCCCACATGACCGACTATTTTAAAATTTTCATGTATATATTTTAAAAATGCTCAAGAATAGTTTCACATGACAGATTATTTTAAAATTTTCATGTATATATTTGTTTGGAGGGGATAAATTGATGGAGTTAGCATTGAAAGTGAGCCTGTATTTCAGCGTGTGGGCTACATAGCTGTGATGGGCTAAATTCGGCAGGCCCAGCAGGCTTACAAAGCATTTTTATTTTTAAAATAACTGTTTCGTTTAGTCCCACACCGGGGATAAAAATTGTACTTTCGAATATATATAGAGAACCCGACGATCATTGTTTGAAATTAGACAGTGCAGACGGGTTATGCAGGACTATATAGGGCTATTATATTGGATGAGCTAGTTGTTGAGCTGACTGTATGTGTGGGGCCTGATTTAATTTTTAAAGAATTGAAAGGGTAAAATGGTAATTTCACATAAATTTAGGCCACTCTACTATATAGATTTAGGAGATCTATGAAAATGTGGAGAGAGATGGCCGGTTTGATCATTTGACTGCTGAAATAGTGAGATAAATCCAACGGTTTGAATCACTTCAATGAATTTAAAATTCATGTGTTTCATATTTCTTTTATAGTGGTAGAGATATATATATAAATTGTTGCGGCCAATTTAACCCTTCTGATAGGCTTGAATAAACTAAGCCGTCTTAGCCCGTATAGTGGTAAAGCGCACACACAGTCATAGAATAAATAGAGTAACACAAAGCGATTTTAACATTGAAAAATCCCTCAACTAGGTAAAAAATCAAATGAAAGGAACGTTGTCGGTCAAACTTCATTATTGACGGCAATTTACAAATTATTAAGGGAATCAATGGCGACAGACCGCTGCTCGTTACAACTTGAAGGTGTGTGAGATTGCAGGTGCGTTCGGAGGGCGACATGCTGCCTCACTCGAAGCTCGTTTTCTATCACTTTCTGGCGGTGACAGATGCTCTTGAATGTCGCTCGTATGCTGAGCACGACCACATGGTTGCAAGACGTGCAAAAATGCATTGGCGGAGACTTGCGGAATGTTTCGAACGTAGAAGATTTCTTAGAGTGCCTGGCTGGTGATCGTCTTCTTCCTCGAAGCATTGTGGACTTAGACGAATTTTTGGGTGGCTCAACAGGAGTAGGGGGATGCTCGTAGGAGGATTTCGGCAAAGCTCTGACCTGAGCAAGAAGAAAGCTAAGAGGAGGAAAAGTTAAAAAAAGGGGTCTTGGGGCTTTTTTATAGAATCCAGGAGATTGTTACGAAGGTTACGCGACTATCTGCACATAGTAACTACCCAAATTAAAGAATGCAGACCACATAACGTATAGTTTTGACTATACGTTATTTACATAACATTTCTTGCATGCAGACCATCATTAAATGAAAAACCTTCCTCACTAATCATGATGGTTACCCGCGTGACGGACGGCGCTGATCGCGACGGGACTATTAGACGATGGAAAAGACCCGTCAATGATGACTTACGGGTCGCCGGCCGACCGCCCCTAGTGGGGGCCGCCACGGCCACCCCTTATGGGGGCAACGACGGGCACCCCTTTAGGGGCGGCGCTGGCCCCTCAAGGGGTGGTGTCAGTAATTTAATAAAGTTAGAGAGGAGGTCAACGTAAATGGAAAAAAAAATTTACGTGCATTTCTCTCACCTAAGAGGGGGAGCGCATCAAACCGTTGATACTTGTAAAAACAGTGATTTTGATCGAAATACTGACAGTATTTTTTTCAATGCCGCAGTATTCCTGAAAACAACTCAGTTGTTAGATATCGAATCATACAGCCGTATTTAGAGCTGTCACGGTTCTGGTTCAGTTCCGGTTCTACTAAAACCATGAACCAAACCATTAAGATAATGATTCTTCAAATTAGAACCAAAACCTTATTTGGTTTGACCGATTCCGGTTCTAGTTCCGGTTCCACTTAATTTTTGGAACCGTCGTGTCAACGGTTTCGGTTACAGTTCAACAAGAACCAAAATCAAACCGGCCACTATCGGTTCGGTCCGGTTCCATGCGGTTCGGTTCGGTTCCAATCGGTTCCAACTAAAACCAAAATCAAGCTTGACGGAATGAAATAAAAGCGGGCTGCAAATAGTAAAACTCGAAACAATATAGAAAAAAAATAATTATGTTGCGCACTTCTCGACGGTCTTTTTCGCGATCAGTGGGATAGTATCAATTTCCTTCCTACGCGTGTAGACTTATCACGAATTCTAGTTGGCTTGCGAACGTCTCATCGGCATGCTCAACCATAACAACCGTCTATAATTAGTTGTCTTTCATGATTACTAATAAATAGTAGTTGTATATCTTCTATATTTTTTAAATAAAATATTTTAAAAAAATATGTAAGTAAAATTGAAAATATATTATATAACTGTATAAAAATAAAAAATACACTGCAAAAATTGACTTTAAACCGCACCAATGTCAAACCATACCATATGGTTTTTATGCGGTGAAGTTTTGTTCGGTCTAAAATTGACTCCCCTTAGTGTGATTGCGGTTAGGGTTCAAACTACATCAGCTTCACTCGTGATAGTAAGTATAAATATTATAGATAAATTATGAAATAATAACAATATAATAATAATAATAAACGGGTTGCGGTTCTGTTCTACTTCGGTCCGGTTTCGGATAGGGTCTAAAAATCTTGAAACCGTTTGCGACTTGTATGTTGCGGTTCCGGTCCGGATAATAAAATGTGAGAACCACACCCGGACCAATGATGTTCACGGTTCCAAAATTCAAACCGGAACCCGAATAATTTGTGAACGGTTCGGTCCGGTTCTTTGCGGTTCCGATTCGATTCTGGTTCGATTTGCGGTTTTCGGTTTTAAGTGACAGCTCTAGCCGTATTTAATCCCCCACCTAAAAATAAGTGGGAGAAACACACCTAATTTTTTTTCCCGTAAATGACCATATATAATTTTAATATATATATATATGAACAAATGGAAATTTTATAATTTCTTTCGTCGAAATTCTTGTTAATTATTAAATCAGAAATATATTATATAAATAAAATATAATTTTATGTTTAGAAATTCTCGTTCATTCGATTTAAGTTCTAAATTTAGAAATTTCTTATACCAAATATATACTTAATAAATCGCTGCCCCTATATATACTTAATTTTATGTAATTTCTTATAATTTTATGTTTATTATTTATATATACCTAATATTTCCTTGTAATTCTCGTTCATTCGATTTAAGTTCTAAATTTAGAAATTTCTTATACCAAATATATACTTAATAAATCGCTGCCCCTATATATACTTAATTTTATGTAATTTCTTATAATTTTATGTTTATAATTTATATATACCTAATATTTCCTAATATATATTCTAAATAAATCGCTGCCCCTATATATATAATTGGAAAATTGACGGAGATTTACAATATATATTTCTACCCTTGGATTTCGCTGCCCCTATAAATAAACGGACGGTTGGCTGATTCTTTTGTTCCAATCTTGTTCCTCTTCTTGCTCTGTTAATGGCGGCTGTAACAGAAACAGAGTCTGTCGATAAGAAGATCAGGATGATGAATTCGTCGTCGGAAGAGGTTGCAGTGGAGAATCCTCCGGCGATCAATCACATGCCAGAAGATGACTCTGCCAGCGCCGCCATCCCCGCCGGCAATTCTCTCTCCGATCAAGTTATGGCAGCGGCCATTTCGGAAACAGGGGAAACAGGGGAAGGCGAAAAGAAGAACCTGCGGCTGATGAGTTCCGACGGGAAGGAGGTGGTGGTGGAGGCGGCGGTGGCGATGAAGTCGCAGTTGATCCGTCAGATGATAGAAGCCGACTGCGCCGGCGAAAGTGACGTCATCAACATCCCTAACGTCACCGCCGCCGTCCTCTCCTTGATCTTCCGTTACTGCGAGAAGCACCTCGGCGACGGCGACGGCGACAAAGCCATTGCCAACGATCTCAAGAGCTTCGACGAAGATTTCATCAGCGTGGATCTGGACACTCTCTACGATCTCTTAATGGTATAAAAATGAATCTTTTCAGAAAACAGAGCAAACAAAATTTTTTATTATTATTTTTAAAATAGTTCTAATTAATCAGTATTTAACAGGGATCAAATTATTTGGACGTGAAAGGGCTGCTTGATTTAGCTTGTCAGAAAGTTGCGGATTTAATCAAAGGAAAAAGTCCCGATGAAATTCGCCGGATCTTCAACATTGAGAAGGACTTTTCGCCCGAGGAAGAAGAAGAAGTTAACAAAGAAAATAAATGGGCTTTCGAATGATTTTGTTTGGTGGTAATGTTATAAGCAGTTCTATAATGACTAAACGCAGTTCATTTATATTCGCAGTCTAATGAATTTAAGTATTTTTAAAATTGCGAATAGCCGTTTTAGGCGTTTTGAGGACTGCGTATAGTTATAGTTGAACTGCTAATAACATTGTTCCTTTATGCTAATTTTAATGTGAGATTTGTTGATTTAGGGTTTTGTGTAAGGATTTTCTATTTTTAGTCATGACAGTTTTTTTATTGGTGGATGTAAAACGTGAGTTTAGGGTCGTGGGGTTTTTACTTTTTAGAAAGTTTATGAATATTTACATTTGTAATTGTATGAGGTAGAAATTATTGTGTTAAAAAAAATCTTAAAATTTATATAGCCGGTATTTTTATTCAAAAATTTGTTAGTTTTTTAGCTTTTTTTTTTCCTATTTTGTTTCTACTTTCATTGTTTCTGTTGAAAATAGTCAATGAGATTTTCTTGTACATTTTAGAACCCCTATAAAATGCTGGAACTAATTAATCTGCAGTGTACAAAAACAATGAAACCAAGCAAAAGGGGAGAAATTGGGGCACGACTGCGGTGTAAGGTTTAAGCTCTGTTTCGTAGGGTGTATGGCGGCTGGAAACCCAAAAAGCGCTGCCCTTATTTGGGACAGGAGTGTTGTGAAATCGGATCGAGTTAAGCCGCGGTAGCGCAACGGAATTTCACGAATGAGCAAGAACCAATATCGCGCAAAATAAATACGGAACGAGATTATAACATACACATACGACACAAAAAATTACGTGGTTCGGAGATGGGCTCCTACGTCCATGGGGAGAGCGCGCAAGAAAGATCCACTAAAACAGATGAGGTTACAAGATACAACAAGAGAAAACAAAAAACACTGTCTATCTTCCTCGCTGGAATCACCGCCTGCTTCCGCCGCCTGATGCCGATCCCGCCTGGATCAGCCGCCTGAAGCCGCCGAACGCCTGGAGTCCACTTCTGGAGGCCGGCCAGATGTCGCCTCGCCTGAGGTGACCGGATGCGCCGCCTCCGTTAGCTCCGCCTGTATCGCCGCCTCTGCGCCTGCTGCCGCCGTCGCCGCGCCTGATTCCGCCGAACCTCTGGGGCCTACTGCAGACGGCCGGCCGGATGTCGCCTCGCCTGAGGTGACCGGATGCGCCGCAACCTTGCGCGCCAGATGCCGCCGCCTGCTGCCGCCGTTCGCCGGAAGAACCGCCTGAAAAGCTCAAAGCTCTCCCTCTCTGAATTCTCACTAGTGTTGTATATTACCGAATCATCATATGGCTAAGGGAGGCTAACCCCTATTTATAATAGGATCAAGAGTCACCAATATATGGAGATGAATACATATGGAGGGGGTTGCCAAAACAGGACTCAACCAAATAGGAAGAATATCCCCTAGATTATATCCCCCTCATAAAGCATTTCCATGTTTAGGACTCCACCAAAACAGGAATAAAAAAGGGCACACGGATCGGTGAGGTGGCACAATCTCAACAAACTCCACCTTGACACCTCACGCGATGAACTCCACCTCGAAGCCTAACGAACGTAACTCTACCTCCAACCTGGATCTCCCCTACTGACGACTACAAACCCCCTCTCCCTGGGGTCTGACCGCGATCAACGCGCATCAGAATGAGTCAAGTCAAGACCGCTCTTGAACTTGACTCCAGTCACTGGACTTCCTCGCAAGTCCGTACTAATATCCCTCCAGGATATCTCCCGCAACTTCCTGCCTCTACCTCTACCGAACTCCCTCAACTCCCGGTGGCGCACCCCGACGTGCTTCGCCCTTGCCCTATAGACCGAGTCTTTTGCAAGACGACTCGCACTCAACCTCTCACTGTGCGACTCCACCTTCTCCTGAGTGATCATGAGTTCCCTGGTGGCACCCTTGAACCGGATGGCTCCCTTTGCGGTGCCTGGGCAATTCTGAGACAACACCCTGCTCTTCTTCCCGGACTTCTCCTTTCTGAGGAGAGCCTTATGAAGACCTTGCTGGACGAGGACGACCTTTATGCGCTTCTGCCAAAGGCCAAAATCAATCTTGTCGTCGTATCTAGAAATCTCGAATTTTGCCGACATTGTCTTGCTTGCAGAGCTACTGGGCGATCAAGATGATATTCGCGGAACCGATCTGGGAAGATAGGGAGCGGACCAATGTCGTCACCCACCGTTGACCCAAATCAGAAAACCGGAATGTCCAGACGATCACCCCCGCGGAGCCTGCCTCTGATACCAATTGTTGTGAAATCGGATCGAGTTAAGCCGCGGTAGCGCAACGGAATTTCACGAATGAGCAAGAACCAATATCGCGCAAAATAAATACGGAACGAGATTATAGCATACACATACGACACAAAAAATTACGTGGTTCGGAGATGGGCTCCTACGTCCACGGGGAGAGCGCGCAAGAAAGATCCACTAAAACAGATGAGGTTACAAGATACAACAAGAGAAAACAAAAAACACTGTCTATCTTCCTCGCTGGAATCACCGCCTGCTTCCGCCGCCTGATGCCGATCCCGCCTGGATCAGCCGCCTGAAGCCGCCGAACGCCTGGAGTCCACTTCTGGAGGCCGGCCAGATGTCGCCTCGCCTGAGGTGACCGGATGCGCCGCCTCCGTTAGCTCCGCCTGTATCGCCGCCTCTGCGCCTGCTGCCGCCGTCGCCGCGCCTGATTCCGCCGAACCTCTGGGGCCTACTGCAGACGGCCGGCCGGATGTCGCCTCGCCTGAGGTGACCGGATGCGCCGCAACCTTGCGCGCCAGATGCCGCCGCCTGCTGCCGCCGTTCGCCGGAAGAACCGCCTGAAAAGCTCAAAGCTCTCCCTCTCTGAATTCTCACTAGTGTTGTATATTACCGAATCATCATATGGCTAAGGGAGGCTAACCCCTATTTATAATAGGATCAAGAGTCACCAATATATGGAGATGAATACATATGGAGGGGGTTGCCAAAACAGGACTCAACCAAATAGGAAGAATATCCCCTAGATTATATCCCCCTCATAAAGCATTTCCATGTTTAGGACTCCACCAAAACAGGAATAAAAAAGGGCACACGGATCGGTGAGGTGGCACAATCTCAACACAGGAGGGGGAGGGCAGCGGCTGGAAACCTGTTATTTTTGGTGTTCCGCTAAGGGAGGGCGGGAGCAACCGTTGCTGCCCTCCGCTTCCGTGCATTTGTATTTCCAACGTACGGTGATCCTTGCTTTCATATCGGAGCTCCACCAGCATGCCAAACAGAGCCTTAATTGTATTCCCAACCCTAAATAATGTGTGTTAGATTGTGGAGTCTGACTGCGCTGGGTATAAAAGCCTTGTTTTGGCCTAGGGTTCTAAGTGTTGAAAATCTGAGAAAGAGTGGCGAAAGAGGAGAGGTGTATTCTCTTTGAATCATTCTTCATAATGAATTTTCTGGACGCGAATGATTGTGATTTTTTTCTCTTATGTGTTCTGTGTGTGTCATTTTTTTCTAACAATGTGAGGGTCTGCTAAGACGAGCAGTTTTTTTTGTTAAGATTAGCCTTCTGTCTTGTGTTCTTCTGCGTCATTATGAACATATATATTGCAAAAGAGAGATCTCCATCATGCGAGATTTCAACACAATTATTTTTAATTTTTTATTTAAAACTTTAAAAAGATATAATATTTTGTAAACATTGTCAATAATCAAACCAAATATCATTTAAATTTTGAAAAATAAGAGATAAATCTAAGCATAATCTTGAAAATTAAATAAATAATGAAGAGTCAATTTTTGTTTTGACAACTTTACAATTAATGTTCCGTTTTGTTGTGAAATCGGATCGAGTTAAGCCGCGGTAGCGCAACGGAATTTCACGAATGAGCAAGAACCAATATCGCGCAAAATAAAATACGGAACGAGATTCTAGCATACACAGACGACACAAAAGATTACGTGGTTCGGAGATGGGCTCCTACGTCCACGGGGAGAGAGCGCCAGAAAGATCCACTAAAGTCAGAAAGTTACCGATTACAATAGACCTCAATGGGTCGAACAGAGAAGGAAACAAAAAACAACACAAAGAAAACTGAAACTGGAGCTGTCGGATTTCCGACAGCGCTATCGCCCGGAACGTTGCTCCTCCTGAGCAACCAAAGTGCGCGCGCCAAGCTCGGCCGGAACTCCCTCCAGACCACCGTGCTCCTTCGCCGCCGCGCCTGATGCCTGTCTCGTTGCTGCTCTGCCACCGGGCCCAAAACCCGCCGCCGCTGCCTGAGACGAAGTCGAAGCCGCCGAAATTGCGCCGCCTGAAGCTCTCTGTTCACAAATTGGATCTCACGGATTTTTCCTCTCATCATCGGTCATGACAGCTCCCCTATAAATAGCAACAAAAAACCCCTCTCAATTAGGAGATAATCTAATATAGGAATGAAGAATAACCGGCCATCAAATAACTTCCCAAATAAATTAGGATTGCCCAAAAATGATTTGCCCGGATTAGGAATGAGGAGCCCCAAAATAAATTCTCATCTAAATGATATTCCTATATTGAGATAATCCTAAACTAGGAATGAAAAACTCCCACGGATCGGTGACATGGCGCGATCCGGACGATCCGTGCGCGTGTGAGGTGTCACGATCCTAACAATCTCCACCTTGACGCCTCACGCAAACGAAACTCCACCTTGACGAACGTAACTCAACCTTCAGCTTAAATCTCCACTACTGGCGACTACGAGCCCCCTCTCCCTGGGGCCTAACCGCGATCAACGCGCATCAGAATGAGTCAAGTCAAGACCGCTCTTGAACTTGACTCCAGTCACTGGACTTCCTCGCAAGTCCGTACTAATATCCCTCCAGGATATCTCCCGCAACTTCCTGCCTCTACCTCTACCGAACTCCCTCAACTCCCGGTGGCGCACCCCGACGTGCTTCGCCCTTGCCCTATAGACCGAGTCTTTTGCAAGACGACTCGCACTCAACCTCTCACTGTGCGACTCCACCTTCTCCTGAGTGATCATGAGTTCCCTGGTGGCACCCTTGAACCGGATGGCTCCCTTTGCGGCGTTTGGGCTCTCCTGAGATGACTCTCCGCCCACGGATGCGAAAAATTTACCTCCATCAAGGTCCTCTCTCTGCGCACACGCCCTCGCCACGAAACCTGCCCTGCTCCTCCGCCGGTCTTTCCTAGCTTTCTGCTGAGAGCGGATCCTGCTCTCTATAGCTCTATCGAAGGAACCGCGATCTGGGGAGATCGCATGAAATGCATATGCTACTGTGCCCTGTAGCTCGAGAGACGGTTTGAACTCTCTCCTCGCATCTCCCCTGGAAGTCGTGGTGCCAATCAGTCTATAGAGCGACCCGAAACGCTCTCCTCTCAAGACTGTCTGCGCGCCTCTTCTGACCTCCAAATATCCGCCGTTACCGGTAAAAGAATACCCGGCGGCCTCCAGAGTGCCTAACGAAATCAAACTCTTCCTCAAATCAGGCACATACCGAACGTCGGTGAGGGTCCTAACCACTCCGTCAAACATCCTGATCCTGATGTTACCGACTCCCAATATCTCGCACTCTGAAACGTTCCCCATCTGAACTCGACCACCCTCATATTGCCTAAAGCTGGAGAACCACTCTCTGTTCGGGCACATATGGAACGTGCATCCTGTATCCAAGATCCAGGAGCCTGTGGTCTCAATGCTGGATGCAGCATGAAGAGCGTCGGCATCGCTCTCATCCTCAGATGCCACCGCAGCCAAATCTGGCTCATGCGCCTGCTCCTTGAGCTTCAGCTTTGGACACTTGTCCTTCCAGTGCCCTTCCTCTTTACAGTAGTGACACGTGTTCCTGCCTACGGACTTTTCCCTAGGTCGGTTTTCCCGCTTTCCTTTCCCTCTCGATCTACCACTCAATGTGTCTTTGCTCTTCATGAATAAGCCTTCGTCGGCCCTAGGGCCCGACTTGCTCCTTGTTTCGTTCGAAAGCAGCGTCGTCATCACTTCTTCCATCTTCAGGGTATCCTTCCCGTAGAGGATAGTGGTGACCAGATGATCGAAGGACCTCGGCAATGAAGACAACAGGAGAAGAGCCTGGTCTTCCTCCTCGACCTTAACGTCCATACTCCGCAACTGTGAGACGAGCTTGTTGAACACGTTCATGTGATCTAGCAGTTGCGAGCCCTCCGACATTCTCAGGCTGTATAGCTGCTTCTTCATATACAGCTTATTCGTCAGCGACTTGGACATATATAGCTCCTCGAGCTTCTTCCACAAGTCCGCCGTCGTCTCAGCATCCACCACGTTGTACATCACCTCATCGGCCAAACACAGCTGAATCGTGCTGATGGCCTTCAGATCGAGCTCCTCCCATTCGTCGTCCTTCTTCCCGGACTTCTCCTTGCCGAGGAGAGCCTTGTGAAGACCTTGCTGGACGAGAACGGCCTTTATGCGCTTCTGCCAAAGGCCAAAATCAATCTTGCCGTCGTACCTAGAAATCTCGAATTTTGCCGACATTGTCTTGCTCGCAGAGCTACTGGGCGATCAAGATGATATTCGCGGAACCGATCTGGGAAGATAGGGAGCGGACCAATGTCGTCACCCACCGTTGACCCAAATCAGAAAACCGGAATGTCCAGACGATCACCCCCGCGCAACCTCGCTCTGATACCAATTGTTGTGAAATCGGATCGAGTTAAGCCGCGGTAGTGCAACGGAATTTCACGAATGAGCAAGAACCAATATCGCGCAAAATAAAATACGGAACGAGATTCTAGCATACACAGACGACACAAAAGATTACGTGGTTCGGAGATGGGCTCCTACGTCCACGGGGAGAGAGCGCCAGAAAAATCCACTAAAGTCAGAAAGTTACCGATTACAATAGACCTCAATGGGTCGAACAGAGAAGGAAACAAAAAACAACACAAAGAAAACTGAAACTGGAGCTGTCGGATTTCCGACAGCGCTATCGCCCGGAACGTTGCTCCTCCTGAGCAACCAAAGTGCGCGCGCCAAGCTCGGCCGGAACTCCCTCCAGACCACCGTGCACCTTCGCCGCCGCGCCTGATGCCTGTCTCGTTGCTGCTCTGCCACCGGGCCCAAAACCCGCCGCCGCTGCCTGAGACGAAGTCGAAGCCGCCGGAATTGCGCCGCCTGAAGCTCTCTGTTCACAAATTGGATCTCACGGATTTTTCCTCTCATCATCGGTCATGACAGCTCCCCTATAAATAGCAACAAAAAACCCCTCTCAATTAGGAGATAATCTAATATAGGAATGAAGAATAACCGGCCATCAAATAACTTCCCAAATAAATTAGGATTGCCCAAAAATGATTTGCCCGGATTAGGAATGAGGAGCCCCAAAATAAATTCTCATCTAAATGATATTCCTATATTGAGATAATCCTAAACTAGGAATGAAAAACTCCCACGGATCGGTGACATGGCGCGATCCGGACGATCCGTGCGCGTGTGAGGTGTCACGATCCTAACACCGTTTGAAGGGACTTATTTTCACTAGTCAAACGGTTACTATCACATAAATTGGATCGGTGAAAATAAATCCTCCCAAACGGAGCCTAAAGCAATTTTGAACATCTTCAAAGTTCATGCAAGAAATGATAGCACAGATCAAAAGGAGAAAGAAGATACAATTCAGTCTCAGGAAGCGAGGCGTGTTGGGGGGGGGGGGGGGGGGGGGGCGTAAGGGATTCTTTGGGATGACCTTGCAATGCGAGTTAGAGTTACGAGTGCGGATAAAATTAAAAAAAGAACTAAATTATATTAATTTGCAGTGTAAGACTAACATCGCCCTTAATCAAATAGTGTCACTCATAAAGGTGGATTTCTTGTGTCCAGGTCTTTACAAATTAATATTGATGGTTGTTATTCACAAACTATAAACGTCTATCCGTAGACTAAATATTTCATGTTTATAAATGTCTATTCGCATGCCAACTTTAAACTTTATCAATCAATGTCTTCTTCTTTTTAGTAGTGCTCGACAATAAAGGAACATCTTTGTCAAGCTTTTGGGCAAATATCAGAGACAAAAATGATGAAATGTATGTCAACATGGTGAAATTCAGGTTAAAATGCGGGAATTCACCTCAAAATGGTGAAATTCACATCAAAATGATGATATTCACGTCAAAATGATGATATTCATGTCAAATTGTTGGGATGAAGTCGTCATCATAGGATCAAAATGTTGTCGGAGAAGTTCCTTCGTTGTCGGATCTTACTCAGGAGAAAAAGACATTAATTGCTAAAGTTTAAAGTTAGTCTGCTAATAAACATGAAAATTTTGATCTACCAATAGACCTTTATGAATGATGAATAGCAACTATTTTATTATTTTATGTTAAATTTATTTTTTTTTATTGCCCATGATCAGAAATATCGCTCAGCATCATATTTGAAAAAACATCCTAATTTTTTTCTTCCAAAAAAGGCTCATGTGTAATGCAACAAGACTACATTCAATAAAAAAAAAGGATTGGAGCGATCAAAAAAAGATCCCACCCGATCATTTTGGCTCAACAACATTTTTTGGTACCATGCAATCAATTCAGATTTTGCGATTGCGATTGTGTGTGATCACTTGGATCAAAAAAAGAAAAACAAAGGCAATATTTGGGGGGACTTATTTTTACCGGTCAAACAGTTGCAACCTCATGAACCGTGCCTTAATTAAGGCTCGGACCTCATGAACCGGGCCTTAATTAAGGCCTGGTTCATGCGGTCGCAACCGCTTGACCGGTAAAAATAAGTCACAACAAATGGAGCCTAAAACTCCGTTTAACACGTTGTTGGCGGTCATGAACATAGAGATTGAATTGTCATTTGTTAACGCCCAGTTGCCCATCCAAGAAAATTCATATACTTTTATGTTCAAACGGATGATATTTGTTAGATGATCCTTGGCGAATGACGGCTTAATCCATACGTCCATGCCAAATAGGGAAAATTTTGGGGTCATGATTCCTGACCACGAGCATGGTCAGGACAATCAATTAGGAGCCTGAAATGATGATGACCCCACACAAAAGTGTATGACACAAGCCACAATTGCGTGGGCTCCACCTCCTTTGTAGGCTCCTCATTGATGTAGGACTATGCTCATGATCAGAAATCCTGAACCAAAAATTACTCGCCAAACAGAGGCTTAGTACTATTGTGCGCCGTTAAAACGGACACGTTTGTACAAAATACGCCACGGAACACGCTTGGTTCTCGCGAACCGGTCCCGGTTCAGTCTCATCAAGATGGCAATTCTATTGACCAAACCGCTTATTTTATTCTCACCTCCACATGGCCGCCATCGCCGGAATACTTCCGTCTCTTTTGCATCCCCCACAGTTCAGTCGATCATCGGCGTTTCTGTTCTTCTCCCCATCGTCGCCGAAGAAGAAGATCGCCGCAAGAGGCAGTTCGACGGACAGTTTGGGCTTCTCCTTATTTCGCTGCATGGGATCTTCTTCCTCCTCGCAGAAATCGGAGCAATCCCTAGGTCAGTGTAACGATGCCGGCGGTGTTCCGGCAGCGTTCCGGGCACAGGGAAATGAAACAAGATAAAAACTGATTTATTAAAAATAATAATCCATGCATACATCATTAGCAAGTCACTTATTTATAATGATCCTTTTAATGACCGTTACATCCATGTGACCGTTGGACTTTCCATTACTAAGTTGCTGCCTTTTCTGGAGGGGCCACGTGTCCCCTGCTGGCCGCTTTTCCTGGTTTCACTGAGATTGCTGGCGTGGCTTGATCTTGGCCCTTCCTTGCTTGGCTGTTTGGTTCGATCGTGGCCCTTCTTGTTTCTTTTGTGTTTGTTGCTGTTACATCACAGCCCGCCCGGGACAGCGACGTCCACGTCGCTTTTATCTTGCCTTCCTTCGTTTCGCCAGGTTGGATGGAGCGGGAGGAGAGCAGCCGATGGCGGAGGGAGCGTGCTCGTCGTGGTGTATACGGCAGTCGGGGTAGCTGGAGCCGACCGCGGAGGTGGAGGCGCTGGGATCGCCGCTGCGCTGGAGCTCTGCTTGTCTGGCTGGTTGGCCAGAAACTTGGGGAAATGTCCGTCAGTGTTCCAGCTAAGTCGTCTTCTATCTCTGTTGTTCTTTTGTTTCCTTGAGTTGCCGTAGGTGTTGCCTCGTTGGGTTGTTGTGTACCTGCACCAACCGGAAGCGTGTGAGGGTTGTGCTGAAATTTGAGCGAGTTGCGTACCTGGGTAGGAAGGGATTGCGCATCTTCCCACGAGCTGTCTTCTGGTGCCAAGCCATCCCACTGGATGAGTGCTTGATGAACCTGTATCCCTTGTCGCCACACATACCGTTCGTCTAGGATCGCTAGGATCCCATGGACCGGTTCATTGTTTGTAGCTGTCGGTGGGAGCTGATGAATGGTGAGTTCTGTGTTTGCATGATATGGTTTTAGCAGTGACACATGAAAGATCGGGTGGATTTGTGAGTAAGCGGGTAGTTGCAGTTTGAAGGCTACTGGGTTGATCTGTTTGATGATTTTGAAGGGACCGTAGTACTTGAGGTTGAATCGTGCGTTACGCAAGGTTTTAAGTGACAGCTGTTTATAGGGGTGTAGTTTTAAAAGTACCAAATCGCCTTCGGAAAACTGAATGTTTGTTCTTTTTTTGTTTGCAGCAGTTTTGATACGGATCTGGGCGCGTTGGAGATTCAAGCGAAGCTGCGTTAACAGTTTATCTCTATCAGTGAAATGTGCTTGTACAGCTTGTAATTTGTTGTTATTATTATAGTGCCGAACTATTGCAGGTGGTCGTCGGCCGAACATGGCTTCATACGGGGTCATCTCAGCCGATGCGTGATACGCTGTGTTATAATGGTACTCTGCCCAACTCAGCAGTTTGGACCAATGTTTAGGGTTTTGGTGGGCGAAAATCCTTAAGTATTGGTTCAAACAGCGGTTTACCCGCTCTGTTTGTCCATCCGTTTCGGGGTGATAAGCAGAGCTATAGCTGAGCTTGGTGCCTTGCTGGGTGAACAATGTTTGCCAAAATTTGCTCAAAAAAACGGGGTCTCGATCAGTGATTATTGTGTCGGGTAGTCCGTGTAATTTGCCTACGTGTTCCCAAAAGACTCCTGCTACGATTGGGCCTGTGAGGGCAGGTAAGGGCGCGAAATGGGCTCCCTTCGTAAGGCGGTCAACCACCACCAAGATGTTGGTGTTTCCGTGCGAGGGTGGTAAATGTGTCACGAAGTCCATGCATAAGTCGCTCCAAATGAGGGTGGGGATTGGTAGGGGCTGTAATAGGCCGTATGGGCTGTGATTTGTGCTCTTCCCCTTTTGACATAAGTCGCAGTGTTTGATGTAACTTTTAATGTCTCTTAGCATGTGTGGCCAATAGTAGGTCGTGCGCAGGCGATAGTAAGTTGGTTTCACTCCGGAGTGTCCGCTTGAGCGAACATCATGAGCTTCCCGGATTAATTGTTGGCGTAAGGGGCATACTGGGATGTATAAAACGTTTTTGTAAAGGAAGTTGTTGTCCACTCTGGTCCAGTTTGTGTTGGCAGTTGGGTTTATCTGTAGGGTGCGTCCAATTCGCCGCGCTAACCGGTCGTTCTTGTACCAATCCGTGATTTTGTCGAAATTTTTGCATTTAGTATAAGAGCACTGGAGCATTGTTAGGGTGGTCGTGTAGCTGGGTAAACGGGAAAGGGCGTCAGCGGCGGGGTTGAGGCGGCCGGGTTTGTATTCAATTTTGAAATCAAATCCGAGGAGTTTGGAGAGGAAACGTTGTTGGGTGGGGCTATTGAGGAGTTGTGTGGTCAAATGATGTAGGGTTTGATGATCCGTACGGATGATGAATGGTGCCCCGAGTAGGTATTGGCGCCACTTTTCGAGTGCCGTAGAGATGGCTAGTAATTCTCGTTCGTACGTGGACTTGTTTTGTTCCCTTACCGTGAGTTTTTTGCTAAAATACGCTAGAGGGTGTTTGTTTTGGGACAATACGGCTCCCAATCCGCATCCGGAGGCGTCTGTCTCTATGGTGAAAGGTTGGGTGAAGTCTGGGAGGGCTAATATGGGTGCGGAGGTTAGGTGAGTTTTGAGTGTTTCGAAGGCCGCTGCAGCCTTGTCATTCCACTTGAAACCATCTTTGGTTAGAAGGTCGGTGAGAGGAGCTGCAATTGTGGCGTAATGTTTAATAAATCGTCTGTAATACCCTGATAGACCTAAGAAGGATTTGAGTTGCTTGGTTGTGCGTGGGGGTGGCCAGTTGACAATGGTGGCTATCTTGTCCGGGTGTGGGCTGACACCCGACGCGCTAATGACGTGGCCTAAAAATTCGATTGTGGGGGTCATAAATTGGCATTTGGTAAGTTTCACATAGAATGAGTTGGCGCGGAGTGTGGTGAATATGGTTTCTAAGTGGTGAATGTGACTGGGAAGGTCTTTGCTGTAGATTAGGATGTCGTCAAAGAAGATCACAGCAAACTTGCGTAGGTATGGTTGGAACACGGTATTCATGAGGGATTGGAATGTGGCTGGGGCATTTGTGAGGCCAAAGGGCATCACGAGGAATTCATATAGTCCTTGGGGGGTGCGGAAGGCTGTTTTGTGGATGTCATCCGGGTGCATTCGCACTTGGTGGTAGCCGGATTGTAGGTCCAGTTTAGAGAATAGAGTGGCGCCGTAAAGCTCATCGAAGAGCTCGTCGGCTGTGGGCATCGGGAAGGCGTCTCGGGTGGTAGCGGCGTTTAGTGCGCGGTAGTCCACGCAGAATCGCCATGTGCCGTCCTTCTTTTTGATTAGGAGGACTGGGGAGCTAAAAGACGATGTGCTGGGTCGAATGAGTCCTTGGCTGAGCATGTCTTCAACCATACGGTCAATTTCTGTTTTTTGGAAGTGAGGGTATCGGTAGGGTCTGACCTTGACCACAGTATTGGGGTTTTGGAGAGGGATTTTATGGTCGCAGTGTCGGGGTGGAGGTACGCCGCCTGGAGCCTGAAAGATGTCGCTGAAGTTTTCCAATAAGTGTGCAAGGTCTGGGTTTATATGTGATGGGTGGGGGTTATCCGGTTGCTCGTGTTGGAGGGAAAAAAAACAGAGCATGGAGGCGGAGATGGAGTTCTGGGAGACTAATTTGTTGATTTGGCTAGGGGTGATGGGTTTTGTGTCTATTGATTTGACGCCCTGGAGGCAGATCTGTTTACTGTTCTGATGGAATGTCATTTGTTTTTCCTTGTAGTTGGTGGTGACATCCCCTAAGGACTCTAGCCAAATCATGCCGAGTACGATGTCGGAGCCATATAAATCAAGAGCAAATAAGTTGGTAAGGAAGTGGTTGTTTTGGATCGATATTTCGGCGTCCATGTATATTCCCGTGCACAGGAGGAATTCTCCATTACCAACGTGGACCTTGAAGGGTTTGATGACGGTGATGGGGGCATTCAAAAAACGTGCGAGGCGGTTGGAAATGAAGTTGGTGGAGCTTCCGCAATCGACTAGAATTTGGACGGGGTGACCCAAGAGAGCTCCATGAAAGCGAATGGACTGGCTCGAGAAGGTCCCGATTAATGCATGATATCCAATTTCATACGCAGGTGGTGGTGTGTCGTCGCCGTCTGGGGTTGCTCCGGTGTCGGTAGTGTCGAGGGGTTCGATCGTTGTGATTATGTCGTCGTCCATGTAGAGGCAGGACACCTTATTCTTGCAGCGGTGGCCCGGGAGGTAACGTTCGTCGCATGTGTAACAGAGTCCCTTTTCGCGTTTGTGTTGTAGTTCCGCGGGTGTTAGGCGTTTGTAGCCTGGTTTGGATGTGCTTGGAGAGCGGGATGGGGCCTGTCCATTGGGCGGGTTGGTGGGGGAGTGAAATGTGTGACGGGGTGGTTTTGTGTCGTCAAGCCATTGTTCCTCGTACAGTTTGGCGAGATTAAAAGCCTCATCTAATGTGTACGGGCGCTGTGAAATAACGCTCCGTTGGATGGGGGGTTTTAATCCTGCGATGAAGATGGAGCGTAACAGGTCTGGTGGGATGCCGTGTATCCGAGTGGCTAGTTCTTCGAACTTATCTTTGTAGGCCATGACTGTGCTGTGTTGTCGTAGGAGGGTGATTTTGATCATGGGATCTTCGAAGGCGGAGGGACCAAATCGTGTGATCATAGCGAATTTAAATTCTGTCCAGTTATAATATGCACTGTCTGGGTTCAAGGATTCGTACCATCGCGAGGCAGGGGGGTCTAAATGCATTGCCACTATGGGCATGTACGCGCTGTAAGGTGTATTATAAAATCGAAAAAAATGTTCGGCTTTCGTGATCCAATCTGATGGATCTCCGTTTTCAAAGCGAGGAAAGTGAAATTTTACCTGCCCGATCTGTTGATAGGGGGTGGGTGCGGTTGTACCTGGGAATGTGTTGCTGTGGTCGTGGTTGGGCCATGGTTGTTGCTGATTCTGGCTCCAGGGTGCCGCTGCCATGGGTATACCTTGATGGCCCAATGATGTAGGTGGCCCAACTGAGGGCCATTGGGACGTTCGAGGGATGGTTGTGCCGAAGGTAATTGGTTGACCGGCGAACGGCTGGTGGGCCGGTGAGCAATTGCCCGGAGAGTGGGAGGTGGGGGGGCCTCGGATACCGAAGGGAACCCCTTGTGCCGCTCCGGGTGAATTGTGATATGGTGGCCCCGGGGGTGGTCCGTGTCCATCGATGATGAATTGAGATGGGCCGGTGGGGAAGCTGAGATGGCGTGTTGCCAGCGCCGTCGTCGTCATGTTGCTTGTTGTTCCGGTCGATGATGATGGGTGTCCCCCCGGGCCCTCTGGCTGAGACCGCAGATGTTGGACTCCGCCCTCTTGGGTGGAGGTAGGAGCCTTCAATAACGCGCTGAGTTCCTGACGCAGGGAGCGCATGTCTTGTGCGGATTGGTCCGTGGCCTGCTGCATCGTTCGAGTGATTTTTAGCATTTCGGCCTCCAATCTGGCGATATTGTCCGCCTGGGCTGTGTGCCGCTGCTCCATGGTTTTCCAGAGTTCTTGTTGGCCGGTGGAAAGATCCTTGAGGCGTGTAGTCGGTGGAGGTTCGCCCCCCGTCATGGCGAGAGGTCAACGAGAGCACCAATGTAACGATGCCGGCGGTGTTCCGGCAGCGTTCCGGGCACAGGGAAATGAAACAAGATAAAAACCTATTTATTAAAAATAATAATCCATGCATACATCATTAGCAAGTCACTTATTTATAATGATCCTTTTAATGACCGTTACATCCATGTGACCGTTGGACTTTCCATTACTAAGTTGCTGCCTTTTCTGGAGGGGCCACGTGTCCCCTGCTGGCCGCTTTTCCTGGTTTCACTGAGATTGCTGGCGTGGCTTGATCTTGGCCCTTCCTTGCTTGGCTGTTTGGTTCGATCGTGGCCCTTCTTGTTTCTTTTGTGTTTGTTGCTGTTACAGTCAGCGCTTTCCTAAACGTTAGGTTAACTTAAAAATTACTTTTGAATGTTGTGGGAATGCAATCGGTATCAGTATAATTGTTTAGATCCTGGTTTCAAAAACTGTTAATCCTTCAATTTCAATTTTCTATTGCTACAGTGGAGATCTTACCAGTGAATGTCCTGGAAGCCGGCTATTAACATTTTTTTTTGTTTTTTTTTAAATTGTCTTTGTGTGTAACAGCTACTTAAAATCAGTAATTAGCTATAAACAGTACATGGAATGGAGATTAAAGCAATAATCTGTCATTCTTATAGGCTATGTTCGGTTGGGGGGAATTAAGGCTGCAGAATTGGAATTAGAGGTTAAATTCAATTGAAAATTAACCCCCAATTCTAATTCCATGTATCCAATTCTGTCCAAATGAACTATGCCTTATAGATTTTTCCTTACATTTTGTTGAACTCGTTTCTTGAACTCCATCCTGTGTCATGGGTGACTCCACAAGATCTAAAGACACCCAAAATCAATTCTTGGAGATCAAGAACACATTAAATATTGAGCGGCAATTTGCTCTCGATCTGCAGTGAAAGAAAATGTCTTGGTTCAACAAATTATGAAGGCTCGCGAAGCAACCTCAGATCAACCCACTGCTTTCGGACTAGAATTACTGTCACGTTTGGCAGAACTGTAACATTCATTATTCCGTGTTGTGTTGTTCTCCCTTATAACTAACATATCCGCCGAAATAACATGCATGCCCACTGATTTCTACAACATAGTTGGAGCCTATATGGGTAGCAAGCATACTTTGGTCATATGTGTGTTTTTAGTTGTATCCTTATATAGGAACAATTATGTTAGTGCTTCATCTTTTGTTCGGTATTGGCGTCGAGCTGTCTGGGTGAGGGAACTAACCATTGATTGTATATCTACTGGAGCATATTGTTACCAATAAGAAAATAAAACTTGCAAATTACGAAATAAACTTAATACAATCACGAGGTATGCTCGTGCCCAACTTCAAGAGGTTGGTTTCTTTTAGAAGCCCTTCTTCAAAATGAAAGTTCTCAAACCTAGAAGATAAATGATGAAGCTAACACTCTCATGCCACCTTCTTGTATGGGGGGGGGGGGGCTCGCATACCATTTACCCTAATGCATATAATTTAAAATAGGAATTACAAAATAGTAATAATACACACATGTTTAACAATACATCCCGACAGAAAATCGACCTTGACCTCAAGGTCGAAATACCACCCGACATCTAGTAATGATGTGCCTGCGGGTGGGTTGTCGTAGAGGTGCTCAGAGCTCCGCCCGGTGGTACATCCATGATCATAAGGGCATCAAAGTCAGTCATGTCAATCTCATCCAAGTCATCCCCTATGAGGGCCCGGAATTCCTTGACAAGACAATTATGATTAGGTGAGTAGGGTTGCTTGCAGCGGTAGTGCAACCCTTGCTCTACAAGTTATTGTACTTTTACTTGGAAAGGCGGTGAGTAGAGAGACATGACGGTTGTTGCGTGGGCCCATAATGGTTGGTCGAGGTAAAGGTTTAGACGGGGGAGGAAAATATGGTTGGTATGGAGGTTTGGAAGGAGGTGATGGGAAAGGAGGGTTCCCGGACGTCGCCAGGAATTCAGCTTCCACTAGTGGAGAGAGGTCTATGGCTTGGTTGACCGTTAACAATTGTTGGGTGCGGAGGCGGGATCGGATGTGGGATTGTAAGTCGTGCATGAAGTAGGCCAAGTAATGGTCGGGTGGGAGACCTGGAACATGGGTGACCAACTCGATAAATGCATCAACGTACGAGTCAATGGAGTCGGCCTGACGAACTCCGCAAATGCACTCGATCATGGAGTTGGAGTAACAGTGATCATACTGTTGAATGAGGGCCTCCGTGAGAGTTGTCTAAGTGAGGTCGGGAGAGGACTGGCGGAGCTAGCGGATCTTTCCATACCGATAATTGATGTGGAGACCTGTTGCGTCTGAGTAGTCTGATGAATATCAAAAAACTGCTCTGCACGGGCAATCCAACCGTGGGAGTCAGTCCCGTTGAATGTGGGAATGTCATGGCATGGGAGTTGCTGAGGAGGCAATCCCGCCATTGTGGGTTCTGCGGTGGTTGATGTGTTAGAGGATCCCAAGGCAGAGGTGGCAAGGAGCTAGAACTTTGGCTGGGTTGCAAGTCATGGAGCATGGTCATGATCGAAGTGAACTGCTCGGCATGTGTATCAAGACGAGAGTTGATGGTAGTGAGGGAGTGTTTGAGATCCTCCACGCGGGATTCCATCGATTGACGACCCTTTGACATAAGAAGAAGAGAGCACATGAGCTGGAGGGTCGAGAGAGAGCGCAAGAGCTGACTGAATATGGTAGCGAGGAGAGCTGGGAAAAAGAAAGCTGATTTGTTGTTGGCGGGCGGGGTTTGGGATCGTCTGGATCTGTCGCTGTCTGACCAGATCAAGATCGTCCAGAGCTGTTGCTGGCGGTCGGGATCGTCGCAAGCGTTGGCGAGTTTGTCTGGAGCTATTGTCGTCGGAAGGGATCAGGAAGGAAGTAGACGAGGGCGGGAGATTGGACTGTATCTGTAGGACGGAAGCGAAGCTGCGGACTGGATCTGGTCGAGCGGGCGAGCACTGCGGAGGAATCGACGAATAGACGGATCGCCGAGGCCGACAAAATTGATGGATGTGGTCGAATGCTGAAGCTGACGGTCACAAGAGGATACTGTTGACGCGAGGAGAACTGTGCGCAGAGGAACCCGACGGCACACGATGCGCAGGCATGGAGGATAGGTCGAACCAATGTTACCAATATGAAAATAACACTTGCAAATTACGAAATAAACTTGATACAATCATGAGGTATGCTCGTGCCCAGCATCAGGAGGCTGGTTCCTCCGAGAAGCCCCTCTCCAAAATGAGAGTTCTCAAACCTAGAAGATAAAAGATGGGGCTAACACTCCCATGCCACCTTATATCCTAATGGATATAATTTAGAATAGGACTTACAAAATACTAATTATACGAGCATGCACAACACATATTTCTCAATGTTTAATCCCATTATTCCCCTTCTTTGTGCAACCTTTTGCGCATTAACATCAGTGCTCACTGTTTCATGTAGGATCATAGTAGAATTCCAATTAGTTTCCGTGTTCTATGCTGCATAAACAGAAACTGATGTCTTTGTCTTCTGGTGTCAAAGATTCAGGCAAAGGTACTTCTTCCCCTGTAAGTGATGATGAGTGGAAAAAACGCCTTACATCGGAGCAGTTCTACGTCACTCGACAAAAGGGCACTGAGAGGGCTTTTACCGGGTAAGCCCGCTGGTTCTTAGGCATCATCTGAGTCTTCTGAAATTTATTTTTCTCTTCACATTACTTTTTTTTTGCATGGATAAGGTTAAAAATAAGAATACATTAAAGTCCTTTTTTTTGTAGATAATGGCATGAAGAGAGCCATCTTATAGAAGAAATTATGTATAACATTATATGAAATTTTACCATCATAACTGATCAAATCTGTCCGATCCAGCTAGTTTTCACCTATTTGTTTGAATGGGGAGAAACTGAATAAAGATATATTTTTTTGCTTATCTGGTTGATAAAAACATGAACTTTTTTTGTTTTCTTAGAAGGAGATGGCAGTCATACTGATAATATGGTTGGTACTTTATGTTTTTTTTGTCTAGGGCTGGGGGAAAAATCGATAATGAAAGATGCATTTAATTAAATTTTAAAGATAAGTTCAATTCCTTACTATGAAGTAAATTGCATTTGTATTCTCTTCATCTCCTTCAAACTAAGGCTGTGTTTGGTATGGTGGTGGTGATCATGAATGCAGTGGTTATGAACCTTTGTTCATGAATGCAGTGGTTATGAACCTTCGTTCATGAATGTCATACCTTGCCTAAGAACTTCACCACTTTTATTTTCAAAACTAGTTTCTTTTCTTGGTGATGGTCATAACCATTGTAATGTCAAATACTCGAACATACATTCTATGATGGTGCTGTTTTTGCCCAAACTCGTTGAAGCAAAAATGCCGCACCAAACGTGTGGAATATTTGGAATCGGGCTCCTTATCCAAATTTCCGTTCGGGTATGAGATCATATCGATCTCCTATGAGATCATTTCGATCTCCTATGAGATCATTTCGATCTCCTATGAGATCATTTCGATCTCCCTAGAAAACCATTTTAATCTTAAGGAATGCCTAAGTGTGTTGAAATGGTAAGATTTTTGTTCTTGGAGACACCATGATGCCATTGAAGACTAAGGCTCCGTTTGTTTCGGCGGGTAAACAAACGGGACGCCGGCATCGTTTGCTCCGTTTGCACCCGCCGCAAGAAGAAAAAGCCCCTCAAACGACGCTTTTCCAACCCCGGCTCCCCCCCCTCCGGTTCCAACTCTCCATTTCGACCCGCCGGAAGCAAACGCCACCGCCGTACTAAATAAACCCTAAGGCTCTGTTTGGCTCTCCGGCAGGCTTCCGATGTGGGAGCAAATATCACCGGGCCACCGGCGGCACGCCTCTGCATGTTTATTTTTCCACCACCGTTGACGTTTGCCCCCGATTTTCCCAAACGAACCCAAAATCATTTTGAATCTTCAAGATTTTTTTTATAGAAAGAAAGAAGCGGAAGTCTAATGATGTGTGGGATAAAGTGAAGTTCATGGTGTGGTATGCACTATCGGAGCTCTAATGAATGTGTGAGTATAGTAGTGAGTGAGGAATCCTAAAATGATGCAATGCTCATGAGAGTGCTTGACAAATAAAATAACAGTGAATGCCCAAATTAGTTATAGAAATACAAGTATTCACATTTGAAAAACAGTAGATTAGATAAGTAAACGAGTATTAGTTGAATTAAAAAGAAAAGTGCTTCCACGAAATGTTGGTGAATATGCCTTTCCAATAGCCCGATGATTAGTCAAACAACTACGAGTCAAGATTCCTAATAGTATGCATTTACATCCAAACAATCAAGAGTAATATTAACTTTCAAATTAGAGCTTGCACAAGTAACTGGATCCCAATGAGGGTGTTTTCTTGCTGGATCTGGACTAGGGAAGCAGAAGTTAGGCAATTCCTGCCCTTGAAAACAGAATCCTGCACTGATTTGGATTACCAGCAGGGCTGGTTGCGGTGGGAGAGCCCCGGCATAGTCGATCGAGTGATGTTGAGGATGGCTGACTGGACAGGGAGCATTGAATGCACACAGATACCCTTCAAAATTAATTTCCAAATTAGAGCTTACACAAGTAACTGGATCCCAATGAGGGTGTTTGCTTGCTGCTAGGGAAGCAGAAGTTAGGCGATTCCTGCCCTTGAAAACAGATTCCTGTACTGATTTGGATTACCAGCAGGGCTGGCTGCAGTGGGCGAGCCCCGGCTTATTCAATCGAGTGATGTTGAGGATGGCTGACTGGACAGGGAGCATCGAATGCACACAGCTACCCTTCAGGACAGTGACTGGTGGTCGCAGCTATACAGTAATTCACATCTTGCCATAGAACATGTTGCATGCTGAGCCGTAGGTCGTACGCATGCCGGAATCTCTCTGTAACTGCCAGTCTAGCGGGAGGGAATGGAGGATCCTTTGCTTGGAAGCAATTTTCCTTCTCGGTTGACTGCAGAAACAAAAGCCAGCTTCAGATTTGGGCCCGGGAATCTGGGTGTCTAGCTGCATGCTACCTTCATATAGAGTATTATTTTTACCTATAAAGTAAAATAATGAGGAATTAATATGAGGGTAATCCAAATAGATACAATAAATAAAGTTCATAAGAAGTAAATTTTACAAACTAAATGAATATCTGCCCAGTATTACTTCCAGTTTCATTTACCAACATTTCTTTATGAAAATTTAAAACTCAGTTTAGGCCTTTTGAAAGAAATTTGTGTCAAAATAAAACATGTCTGTAAATTAGTCCAGATGACTCGACTTTAACAAAATTTTCACACCCCTAATTAAGTTTTTGTTTAACTTTTTTCAAAAAATCAATATTGTTATGAAATGATGGTGTCCATTGGACGCACAGTTGATTTTTGCGCCTGGCCGACACAAAAATCCCTCTACAGTGAAATATATTTGGAGCTTAATTGAAAGTTATGTAGTTTGTACATCAAAAAAAATTGTACTTTATGTAATTCATTATTCTATTACTTCCATCTCAAAATTGTTTCATCATATCAGGGAATACTGGAACACTAAAACTCCCGGAATATACCGTTGTGTTTGCTGTGACACACCACTATTTGAGTAAGTTTTGAGATATACTGGCTCCGATAGTTTCTCAAACTAAAGTAGCTTTAGCCTCTGTTTGAGCCATCCGTTTCCGCCAGACGCATTTCCGCAGACCACCAACATCGGCCATGCGGCCTCTGGCAGCGGCGTTCCCGCCAAACCCATTATTTACGGAAATGCCGTTCTTTTGCCCTTAACCCCACCGGACCGCTTCAACGGTCGGTTGCCCGGTTTTCAATATTGTGCGCTTATTGTGCTGGTCTAATAATTTGTTTGCAGATCGAATACGAAGTTCGATAGTGGAACAGGCTGGCCTTCATACTATGAACCGATTGGGGATAATGTGAAATCCAAATTGGATATGTCAGTTATTTTCATGCCCCGAACAGAGGTTCTTTGTGCAGTTTGTGATGCTCATCTTGGCCATGTCTTCGACGATGGACCACCGCCCACCGGAAAGCGATACTGTATAAATAGGTTTGCTTCTTTTCCATTTGTTTGCATTGGGCATTCTCTATTTTTATCCTTGTTATTGCGTTAGTTGTCCTAATGTAGAGCTACATTACTAGTTCATTGGTTAATTCTTATTTTAACATAAAATCATGTAAAATGTCTTTATGAACATTTTAACAATAGCAATTTGGATCATTTTGAGGCATTTTGACTCAATCCTATGTAGTTTTTAAGCATGGGCAGGTATAAATTGAGTTAAGTGGCTCAAAATGATCCAGATTACTTTTTTAAAACAAAGTGTTTGTAATGACATTTTATAGGAATCTATGTAATGTGTTCTAACACCAGACATCTAACATAGTTCTGCCCCAATAATTTATCCATATTGACATCCATGGCCATGATGCTTACGAACATTCTCGTGTGTTATTTGTAGTGCGTCGCTTAAGTTGATACCACAATAGGCGTGTTTTGATGCCAAAACTTTCTTGTGATCCATCAAATTGTATGTTGAAAACTATTGCTTACTAGTGTATATCATTGTTGATGTAAGTTTGACATTAAATGTCTGAAAATATGTTGGAGTGTAAGAGTATGGTATCACTTGAAGAAAGTTTATTTGTTTGTCATGATCTATTGATATTTATGACTTTGTGTTGTTGCAAATACTATTAATTGCCCAAAAATCCCTTGGGAGTTGGCATAATTACATGTTACACCCCTCTATCTTTTGAAATTATAAAAATCTCCCATATATGTTTACATTTCATAACACATGCACAAAAATACCCCCATGGTGCTTCCCTCCAAGGGGGTATTTTTGTGTATGTGTGTTATGAAATGTAAACTTACACGATAAGTTTTTGTAATTTCAAAGGATAGAGGGGTGCGACCTGTAATTTTACATGCTTACAGGGGAGATCCCGGTATCATTTATTCGAGATTTTGTTTTTTTCTTCCTAAATCGATGTGATATGAAGTACTACCATGGTGTGAATATTGTTGATCAATCGTGATCAAATGCTGCATGTAACATCGTAAATGACAATTATTTGTGTTGGTTAAACACGATCCGAATATGATGGTTTCAAATGTTTTTCTATGCATTTTGCATACCTCCACAACCTCAACATCATTGCTTGGCCTATGAATAACTGTTTGTTTATGACTCTCTCTCTCTCTCTCTCTCTCTCTCTGTGTGTGTGTGTGTGTGTGTGTGTGTGTGTGTTGACCTCATGTTGAATGCTCAAGTCATTTCAAAATTAAAAGTTCATTTACAAACTCACTAACATGGTCACAGGGAATACAATTGATGATACATTTAAAGAGCCATTTATCTGGACCTCTCCTCTTAAGTTTGTTAAATTACAGGCTGCTCCCCCTCTTACTTTTGAAATTATAAAAACTTTCCTTGTAAGATTATGTTTTACAAAATTCATGCACAAAAAGACTCCCTTGTAAATTTACTTCAAGGGATATTTTTATGCATAGATGTTATGAAATGTAAATTTACAGTGGAGTTTTTTGTAATTTCAAAAGTAAGAGGGGTGGAACTTGTTATTATGCTAAACTTCTAGGTAAAGTTTTGGTAAATTATTCCTATATTTAATCTCATTTAGTATTGCAATGGACCTCAATGCACATAGGTCACAATTTTTTTGCTTTTTATGTCATGGGGGCCATTGAAGTACTTGCTTAACAATGTGCAATTCTTACTTAAGAGCCTTATTAAGAAAGAATACACCTGGCAGATCACAAATGCCCAATAAGAGTAGTGCAATCCCTCTCAATCAACACAGATGGCCAACAAAACTCCACCGCCAGCTCCACTGCCAACCGAGCCGCAAGTTCCTCCGCCATCATCGGAGACGACTAGGGTTGTTCACGAACCGAATCGAATCGAATATCTCTTCAATCGAATCCAAATTTCACATATAATGCAGAGATTCGGATTCGGATTCATTTGAATATTCGGGTTCGGATTCGAATTCGATATGAAATGTTGGATTCGAATTCGGGTTCGAATTAAGATTCGAATTCGGATTCGAACATGGATTCGAATTTGAATTCGATTTTTTCTATTAGGAATAATTAAATATATAATTTTATTTAATATATAATTTTATTTAAGTAATTTTACTATTCGCGAACTATTCGCGAATACTTCGAATAGGGATAAACTTATTCGGATTCGGATTCGAAAATTATTCAAATTCGATTTTGGATTCGAATTCGAAAATTACGAATATTTATCGAATCTTCACGAATCGAATCTCGAATTATTCACGAACTATACTATTTGTTAACAACCCTAGAGACGACAAATGAGCCCAAGACACAGAATGCCAAGCCAAGCAATGGCCAAAGGAGTCCCGAGCGACAATACCAACACCAGCCAATGTCGGATCACCCCGGCTAGAAGCATTAAAGTTAATCTTAACAACCACCAAAGGGGTGGGGTCCAGGCACCCGAAGGAGGCACAGTAAGCAAAGGATTATCAGGGGCGCAACAAAGACACTTGAATGAAGACTACCGTCACATCATATAGTTGTTGCGCCACCACAACGCCCAACACGCATTCGAGAAAAGAGCAAATCGATCTAACAACAAGGAGGAATGAGCCGTCCGGAGCCAATCAAAACAAGAGCATAAAATCCCGTCCTGAGCCAAGATCAGGAGCCCCAACAAGGGCCAAATAGGGGCCATCACCGGGGACATACTAAATGCATGGCAAAAGTCCTTGTTGGAAGCCCCGCAAAGGGGAAGCCCACCATAGTCAAGCAATGCCTACGACAAAGGGCAGCAACCGTCGGCAGAATGACCTCAGCCAGACACCACATGAATCCACAAATTTTGGGCATCACTCTAGCTTTCCAGATAAAGTCCCAAGATGGCGGCCGAGATGAAGAAGAAGCTCCCCCCATAAGGAGGGTACGAAGGGCCAAGAGATACACACTCCTAACGGAAATACTATATCTGGCGAGTAATGCCGCACCCAAGCATCAGAAGAACACGCCGCCCCAGTGGGATAGAAAGAATGGTTGCATCATCAGCGTCAAAAATACCACAAACCAACTCAGTGTCCCATACCTGTTGGTCGGCCCCAAAGAGGTCACACACCCACCGCAGCCCAGCAGCAGGCGTTCGTAGCAACGGAACCCTGAAAGAAGTAGGCCGCGGAATCCATCAGTCAGCCCAAATGTCAATAGTCATCCTGAACCCCCCGACAATTGAGAGCCCTCCACAATAAGACGTCGGGAATGGTTAAAGCTACACCAATAATAGGAGGGGCGAGAACCTAACATGGTGCAGGACAGGAATCCACCCGCAGCTCGGTTGGTGATGAGCACTTGTGTGAAAGTGCTTTATCAAGGGGGGCGAGGGATTGATCCCTGGCCTTAACATCCCGCTGCGGTCTGTCGTGGGCCCGAAGATGGGTTGGAGTGTATGAGCCACGGCCTTGGTTAAATCCCCCTCGGCATGGACCCACCGCTTTGGATAGCAAGAGTGACTCCTCGAGTTTGTTTTTTCAGGCGGGACTTGGGATTCTAATTTGCTTGGATTGCGCTTTTGTGGGTCTACGCTTTCTTGCTAAGCAAGGAGTAGCCGATCCCTTTCTTTGTCGCATGATACCCGGGAGGCCTTTTAGCACCGGTAGTGTGGGACCCCTGTGTTAGGGTGGCCTGACCTCTAGGGTGACAAGCAGGTGGATTCATGTCCTGCACGACAACTTGTCAACAAAAATATTTCCTATGAATAATAGTGTGCTCGAAACACATGTGCCGCCAAAGAATTTGGTCTTATCAACAAACGCCACACCTGCTTAACTAGCATTGCATTGTTAAATGCCTCAAGAGTCAGGGCACAAAAATCCATGCCACCAACCACTTTAGGCTCCCTTTGGGGGGACTTATTTTCACCGGTCAAGCGGTCATGATCACATGAACTGGAACTTAATTATGGTCCGGTTCATGCGGTCATTGATGGAGACGACGACCCTCAACATATTGAAGACGGTGGCGGCGCGCTTACAGAAGAACTTTCTCCGCCTTCAAATAAAGATTTGCGGCGCCGTGATGACCATGTGAAGCGTCGCCATAATATCCGCCCGGGGCGCAAACCAATTTATTAATAATTATTAATAATTTATTAATAATTATTAAGTCATTTTTATGTTTGTTTTAATTTTCATTTCATGTGTAATGATGAGTGTTTATAACCATCATGTGTTGTTTTAATTATTTCATTTCATGTGGTATGATGAGTGCATATAATCATCATATTTTCAATTTGAATTTGAATTTTGAATGTTGAATGGAGGGAGATTGGGTGGTGTAGGCTATATATAATCTCCCTAAAGATCTTTTGAGATCCTCCTCCCCCCCCTGGCAAAATTCGGTCATCCCTCTTTCCCCCTCTTCCTTGGCAATTTCGGCCACCCTCCTCCCCCTCCTCCTTATGGAATTCGGCCACAAGACTCCTCACCTCTTTCCCTCCTCTTTTCTCACCTTAACAACTCTCTCTTACTCCTTTTCTCGCCTCAAAACCGACCTCCAACAAAGCAACCATTCAACCCACCTCCTTGAAGAAATCGGTCAAGACAAAGATTTCCTTTGTGGATTCCAACTCCGGCGTGACGCGACGAAGGCGGACAAGTTTCTCTCCAACCGGCGTGACTCCGGTGGATTCGTTGAAGAACTATCCAAGTAGAGAAATCGGAATCATCCATTCCGAGGGTAACGAATCCTTTCTACCGATTTTGTGTTTCTCTTTCTAGATTAATTTATGTGGTGGTAGATTTTTAGCGTTGGAATTTGATAGCAATAAAAATTATATCGTGGTGATCTTTCAATTGCTTTTGTTGTCTATCCTAATTTCCTTTAATTTCGATAAAGGCTTGGCGAACCTTCATTTTCTTTTGTTGGGAGAGATCTACCTTTTCTGAATCGTATTTTATTTGTTAGATCTCTTTCGGTACAGCACCGCTCGTTCAGACCGGGTGGGTTCTTTTAGCCGGAAAGTGTATTGGTCTATCGCCTCTATTCAATCATAAACGGTTTGGCTACCCGTACGCTAGCATTTAATTGATAGGATTAATAACGTGGTGCGGCGTAGAACGGTTATGCGGTTATAGGATTGGGATCGTAGAGAGATAAACATGCTAGCCCGTAGATATATTTCGGTGTCAACGTGCAAGCCTGCATCAGTCATGACCGCTTGACCAGTGAAAATAAGTCCCCCCAAACGGAACCTTAGTCTCACACAAAGAGCGCCAAGAAATCCATCGTGGCCCACTCTTACTACCACCTTCCCACCAAAAAGATGCAAGCAAGGACTCAAGCTCCCAAAGCATGCACCATGAAAGACGAAAACAACACATTCACAAAAGTGAGAATAGCCATTAACAACGCCTTAGTGAGTATTTGAATTCTTCCCCTCCCAAACACCAACACCAATAGAGCGTGTAAATTGAACACAAAAGATTGTTGGAATGGAATACCAGCCCGTAAGGTTGTAACATGATTAAGATCGATGGACACAAATGACAGATCAGACCAATGCCTCGTAGTGTGATGAAACAACATTAGAGTAAGGCTCCATTTGGCAAGGCGGCGACGTTTGTGAATACGGTGATTAGAAACTGCCGTTCGTGAACACCCGATCTCACCTACGGAAGTTCATCCCCGTTTATGTTCAAATATTTTTTTTTCTTGGTAACAGTCATAACCGCTGTCATATCAAACATACATTTTATGACGATGATATTTTTGTCCAAACTCATCATAGCAAACGGTGCCTTAAATTTCCTACTAGCCTGTAGAATGCTACTTCCAAGGTGTTGAAGGATATAGGCTCTGTTTGGCACGATATTTTTGCTCATATGAGTTTGCACAGAAACGCCACCGCCACAAAATATATGTTTAGCATGACAATGATTATGACAGAGAACAAGAAAAGAAATCGAGTTTTGAACATAAAAATGAATGAAGTTCCTTAGGTGAAATCAAGCATTCACGAACGATGGTTCAGAGCTGTTGCGAGTCACTTGAGGTTCTTGGCAGACTGATCTAAATTGGACCGTCTTAACTTCTGAGCAATCGAGTGCACAAACAGTCACAGAGAGAAAAGACAACAAGCAATGAGTTTTTTAACGTGGAAAACCCTGGGAAAGGGTCAAAAACCATATGGTTGAATCGGTGTCGACCAAACTTCATTATTTGTTGCTGGTTATATAGAACTTTTAAGGGAAATCTAGGGCGACAGACCGCTCCTCATTACAATTGTAGGGGAGAAAGAGAGAGGAGGCGCGTTCGGAGGGTGACAGGTCACCGCTCTCGAAGCTGTGTTTTGACTTTGTTTGCGGTAGAGAGCACACGCTCTGGAGTCTTGGCGAATTTCTTCTTACGCCATGAGTCTGTAGCAGAGAATGTTGGCGTTCCCCTGGCAAATGATAAGTGATGGGAGCTCTATGTGCAAAAGGCTCGCGGGAGAAAGCTTGACGACGGGTGGAGATCCGTAGGCGATCTTTGAAGGATTTGAAGATCTTCAAGGTCGTCTTCGAAGACGAATGAGATCTCTGGTGGAGTTGTCAAGCACAGGAGGAAAGACAGGAGGAGAAAAATGTGAGAATGAATGAGAGACTTCGGCCCTATTTATAGGCCCCATGTGTGATTTTAGTGGTTACGCGGTTATCCGCAAATCATAACCACCCTATTTATTAATTGCAACCCAATTAAATGTAGTTTAATGTGCATATATTTTAATAATTTTACACGCAAAGACCGATATAATTTTGGCCATTGGTACCCACCCATGATGGGTGGTTACGACGGTAGTCATGCAGGTGGTTACCCGTACATCGAACAGTGGCGATCGCATGGAGACAATCGGACGGCGGCGGCGGTTAGGCAATGGCCAAAGGGCCGGCCGGCGGCGAAGAGGACGATTTGCGGCAAGACCCAGTCGGTGACAAAGCTAACCGGGGAGGGCCGTGCTGCGGGTGCACGGTCGAGGGCAGGGGGCCTCGCGGTCGCATGTCTCGGCCGCGCGGCCAAGGGAGGCTGGTCGGGGGAGGACAGCCGCGGGGGCCTCGCCACTGCGCGCTGTGGGTGCGCGGCCAAGGGCAGCCGGCCGGGGGAGGACCAAGGGAGGTCTGCCGGGGGATGCCAACCGCGGGCCTCGTTGGCCGGACCCCGCGACCGCACGCCGTGGGAGCACGGCCAAGGGCGGCCGCATGCCGTGGGAGCACGGCCGAGGAAGGCTGATCGTGACGGCCAAGGGCCCGGCGGCAGGCAGCTTCCTGGCGATCGTCCGATGGGTGGCACGGATGCGATCGGTGCATTGATCGGGTATTGATCGGGCACTGATCTGGTGTTAGAGAGCTTGGAGGATTGACTCATAAGTTAGTCACGAAGAGATGAGCACATGAGTTAACTTCCCGCAGATTTGGGTCACGAAAAATAAAAGATTCTTTTCCCGTTAAATCAAATAACGGAGTTTTGACGGTTGGATGGGAAACCACCATGCCTAGACTAGTTAGGAAAAGCCAAAAATCACATGGATGGGGGAATCCTTTATTGAGTTCTTTAATCTTTATACATATTATTATTATTATTATATACGGATTTTCTAAGAAAATTCTTATCCTCATTAATATTATTATATTTAGATTCTTATTTCTTTGAAAAAGTTAATTGGTGGTGAAGAAAAAAGATTTTCAAATTTCACATCATTATTTTCCTAACATTTTTTTAAAAATAAAAATTATAGAAACTATTTAATAAATAATAAGATACATCCATTTCGTTATAATTTGGATAATTATCGTGAAATAAAAATCAAGTTTTCAAACACAAATAGACTTAAAACAGTGAGAAAATTAGCGGTTATTTAAGAAAGTAAGCCATTGATTCACAATTTTGGGGTATTGGCTAAGCTATTCAAAATCAAGTTATTTATGCCATGAATATTCTCAATGGATTTATATTCACACTACATCAAAACAATTAATATTGTTTTATTATAGTATAAATAAGCTTCATATATCAAGTCTCTTGAGAATAAAAATGTGACATTGTGAAAATTGGCTTTCATTAAGACGAAGGAATTCTAGATAAAAAAAGGGTAGTGCAACAATGAGTGAATCCTCTTGGAAGAGAGGGGTGCCCTCAAAAACTTGAATCCTAAATCCTAAATCACGAAGTAGGTAAAGTCATGTTGTGCGAGAATAATCATCAATGAAAGTTATAAAATAACGATAGCCAGAGATACCTGTAACTTTGAAAGGACCCCAAATATTGTAGTCAGAGATACAATGAGCAGGAAAAGAAGTGCGCGGTTGTTTGCCGTAAATACAAGAATCACATTTGAAAACAGAAAAAGATACATCAGGCAACGCCTTTTGGAGAACGAGCGATGGTAGCTGGAAACCCAGCAAACGCCCCCGGAGTTTGAAACCAGAGTGGGAGGGCTATAGCTTGGAATGGAGAGATTAGAGCATTCCACATAGTGTAGGCCGGAGCAATCGTTGCCACCTCGCGTGTTTGTTCGTTTGTTTTTCCACCGTGCGGTGATGGTTGCTCCCGTACCGGAGCTCCACCGGCACGCCAAACATAGCCTAATTCTCCGCAATTATGCAATCATCGATTCTCCCGGTATATTTCAATGATAACAAGCAAACATATTCATTAGTCAAACTTCAAATAAACCAAAAAAATATGGGCAATGTTTCAAGCAATCTCATAATAGCTAAACACACTCTAATCATATACTCAGTCCAATAAATTTAAATATTTTTAGGACTGCGAATTATCACTTTAAATTTTTTTGGGAGTTGTCAAGGGCACCGCAGTTTTGACTAGGCGCACCGCACTTTCTCCTAATTTTTCGCACCTTTTGAAAATACGTCTTGTACATGCATTTTTAGGAAAAGTGTTCAACACGAAAGTTGTAGATCTCGACGAGATCTACAACTTTTGTGTTGAACACCTTTCCTAAAAATGCATGTACAAGACGTACTTTTGAAATACGCTCAGATTTAGCGTCTTTTAGAAATACGTCTTGCACATGCATTTGTAGGAAAAGTGTTCAACACGAAAGTTGTATATCTCGTCGATATCTACAACTTTCGTGTTGAACACTTTTCCTACAAATGCATGTACAAGACATATTTTCAAAAGACGCGAAAAATTAGGAAAAAGTGCGGTGCGCCTAGCCAAAACTACGGTGTCCTTAACAACTCCCTTTTTTTTAGGTCTGCAAATAGCCGTCATAACTCATAAGATTATTAATAACATTGCCCAAAAACAAAAACAAAATTTTCCCAACTAAAGTGGGTGGAAAAAGATTTAAAAATATATAAATTTCCTTCTTATTTTGCTGCACTTCATCCAATAAGGATTCCTGTCCAAATCACATGCTCATCTCCTCCACTTCCCTTCTCTTTTAAAAGCAGCAGATCTCTCTATCCTCATCTCCACCAGTAATGGCGCGAAGCGCCGCCGCCGCTGCCGCCGCAGCATTTCTTCTTCTCCGGCGAGCCTCCGTCGCCCTCTTCCTGCTCTTCTTCACCTCAGGTTAACCGAATCTCCCCCTCCTCCTTCCCAAAAACTTCATAGAACTCAAAGCTCGTGTCTTTTTGGCAGGTGCAGCGTCTGGTTTTTCTCTTGGCGAGGTAAGAAAACAGAGCACCTCACCAATTTCATGAATCTTAGAACCATTAACAAGTTGGAGAAAAACTTGTTCTTTTCAGAAAACATGGTGCATTGCGAGGCCTTCCTCCGACGGCGCTACTCTGCTCACAAATATCAACTACGCGTGCTCGCAGGTGGATTGCGGCTTGATACAGGCCGGCGGCCCCTGTTTCGACCCCGATTCGCCCATCTCCCACGCGTCTGTCGCCATGAATTTGTACTACCAGGCCAAGGGCAGGAACACCTGGAACTGCGATTTTAAGAACTCCGGGCTTCTGGTCTTGACGAATCCAAGTAACATTCCAAATCCCAATGATTTGTTGTTCATTTTTTTGTGTTCTTAGCTGAGATATTGCAAATTAAATGGTTGCAGGTTATGGTAGCTGTGTTTATGTGTGATTTCTGAAGTTGAGAGGGCCTCCCCTGTTTCTGGGAAGCAGGGGAAGAGATTATATGTGTAATGTTGGCTCGAATTGGTGTGTTTTTAGATTTTGATTAGTTTTTCTCTGTTTTTTTAAAAGCAATTTGACGAGGAAGATGGAAGGAGATGGGAATGAAGGAAATGAGAGCTGTCGGTTTTGTCATCACTGTTCATGGAAGGTTTTTTTTTTCTGATGAATGCAATGATTATTGTTTTTAAATTTATGCTCTGTTTTTTGTTGAGTAATTGATGTGGGGTTGGAGGCTTTGGATCCATTTTGGGTGGGTTTTTTTGCGAAATTTTTGCGTCTGGGCCCCGGTTATAACCGGGAGTCGCTGAAGATACATTCATTTATATTTAAAATACAACTCTTTTATCTGAAATATATATAGCTTTTTACATGGCACAGTATGATTAAAATAAGGAGTTGTATCTCAAGTATAAAGGAGTATATAGGAGTTGTATTTGAGTATAACACGGGCCCGGGCCCAAAAATTGTTAGCTAAAATCATATTATTTTGACACTTTTTCGAAAGTCAAAAAGCTTTATGCGCAGTGAGCGATTTGTTCATCCCAGCTCGCACGACGTCTTAGGCTATATTTGGTTCGATAGTGGCGGGTGCATCCGGTGGGTCGAAACGACACTTTGGAACCTAAGGGAAGAGTCGGGGGTCGAAACAGATCGGATCGGGACCGTTTCCTCCTTGCTACGGGTGCAAACGGAGTAAACGCTGCCGCCGGCCGTTTGTTTACCCGACGTTCGGAGGCGTTTGCTCCAAACGGAGGCGGCGAAACGCCGAACCAAACGAAGCCTTAGTGTTTCTCGATCTCGGCATTTGTACTCTCATCGACCAGCATCCAGCCTCCCCAATTCATAGGAAGACGAAGCTGACGACCTCATTTACTCACGCCGACGACCCCTCGGAGAAGGAGATCGCCTTAGTGTTTCTCAATCTCGGCATTTGTTTTTCGATCTCGGCATTTGAAAATTTAGCCCACCTGCGATCTGAGAAGGAGATCGCCACTTGAGCCCACCAGTTATATCTGTGGGAGATCGTTATTTTAGCCTGACTGCGATCTCTGAAGGAGATAGGCACTTGAGGTCACCTGCAATCTCAAAATTGTGGAAGTTGCTCGAAGCATCCGGATGAGGATCAAAGTGGAATCCCCTACCCGTTGCCCCTAGGTGGGTATAAATAGGCAAACCCTTAGGAGTTACTACGGGTATGGGTTAACCGTGTACCCGACACGACCCGTTAAGCCTCCGAACCCGTTAATTGTCCAAATATACACTAACAATCTCCTCCTATATTTGTGACAAATAACGTATACGTTTCGGAGTGCAGAAATTGGAGAATATTAAAAACAAGTTTCCGACTTTACACATTTCTATAAGAGTTAGCACAGTTTTTAAAGAAAAACATGAATATGAATTTAAGAAACAATAACATAATACATGAAAATAAAATGTGCTACTCAACAATAAATAAGTCTGGAAAACAATAAAATGACTACAGATACACGTGTAACAATTCTACTCTGAGAGTAGATCATCATCATCTATGTCAAAATCCACTTTCTCTCCTCCATCTTCACCAGTGCCTGCAAGGAATTTCATGAGTCAGACTCTATGAATTCATAAACATATGCAGTGACGTATCAAAGTAAGCTAGCTCTACCTAAATGAGTTTAGTACTTGTAGCAGTAGTGAAGTAACACTGTCAGCATCTCTATCCAGTCTAGCTAGGACCAGTCAAGTTTTGATTTTAATAAATCAAACGTTGTTATCTTACTCATTAGTGACCACTATGTGTCTTGTCATATGACTTGACACACCGTCATTTGCAACATTATCAAATGTGGAATAATGTGCTATGACCACTAATGTTAGATTAACTCATGCAACGACTTTCTATTCCCAGTTGAATAATTCTCAAATCAGCTTACAATGAGAAAGATGTTAAGTCATCAGGTGTGGAATGACTAGCATCTAACCATCTTGAGCTTTCATCAAGAAATTATTTGGGGTTTTCAGTCTGTTATTAGATGCTTGAATGTTGCGACTATAGGTTCTCGTTATGAAAACATAAACATTGGAGGAAGTTTCATATTTCTATGAACTTTAATCTCATCTCTCCCGATGTTTTTATTGTGAGAACTCTATTTAAGCCCTTTGTCAAGACGTCTGCAACATTATCTTTTGACCTCACATCAACGAGGTTAACAATCCCTTGACTCGTAAGGGAGGTCAACCAGGCTTGTTTCATCCTGAGTTGCCTTCTTTTGCTGTTGAACAAAGTGTTCGTAGCAATCGTTTTAGTAGCCTGATTATCGCAGTAAACTGCAACAGAACTCAACTTCAGGCTCGACAATGGAATGTCCATTACCAAATCTCTTATCCACTCTGCTTCTTCTCCCGCTGAAGCTAGAGCGTAGAGTTCGGATTCCATTGAAGATAGCGCAATACATGATTGCCTCTTGGACTTCCAGGCTACAGCTGCTCCTCCTAGTGTGAATATAAATCCACTAGTGGACTTGCTGTCATTTAATTCTGAGCACCATGATGCATCAGAATATCCTTCCAACACTAGAGGATGACCATGGTAACATAAAGCATACGTTTGGGTGTGCTTTAGGTATCGCATCAGCCTATCGAGGGCATCCCAATGATCTTGGCTAGGATTACTAGTGAACCTGCTCAACATGCCGACCGTAAAGGCTATGTCAGGTCTTGTGCAGACCATAGCATACATGAGACTACCAATCAGTTTAGCATAATCTGACTGTCGAATCGCAGCTCCATCATTGGGCTTCAAGCGATTATTATAATCATAAGGTGTCTCCACTGCTCTACGTTCACTGTATCCCCACGTGTCCAACATGGACTTTATGTAGTGGCTTTGACTTAGGGAAATGACATTTTTCCCAAAGCTCACTTGCATGCCTAGAATAGTCTCGGCTACACCTAGGTCTTTAATGCTAAACTCTTTCATTAGTTCTGACTTAACGTCATCCACTACGGATTGATCAGAACCAAGTATCAGCATATCATCCACATACAAGCATATTATAGCGACTTTGTTCGATCTATGACGTATGTAAAGACATTTGTCCGAGAGACTCGACATGAATCCCATGTTCCTTACACTATAGTCAAACTTCTCATGCCATAATTTTGGTGCTTGTTTTAGTCCGTATAGCGACTTGATTAACTTACAGACCTTATTTTCGTGACCGTCTACTATGAAGCCTTCAGGTTGTCTCATGTATATTTCTTCGGTCAGATCTCCGTTCAAGAACGCAGTCTTAACATCCATTTGATGAACAATAAAGTTCTCAATAGACGCAATAGCAAGTAGGATCCTAATGGTTGCTAAGTGACACACTGGTGAATATACATCAAAGTAATTCACCCCACTAACTTGTGTGAAACCTTTAGCCACCAGGCGTGCTTTATACTTAGCTACGCTACCATCAGGATTGAGTTTCTTTTTCAGAACCCACTTACACCCTATAGTTTTAGCCCCTCTTGGCTTATCAACCAACGTCTAGGTGTTGTTCTGAAGTAGAGAATTCATCTCTTCATCAATGACTTCTTTCCAGAGTAATGAATCCCTTGATCTCATCGCATCCTTATAGGTGGATGGATCGGCCTCAACGTGGTAAGTGACAAAGTCACTACCAAAGGTTCTGGGATTTCGCTCTCTCACCGAAGTCCGTCTAGACTCTAGGACACTACTGTCTACCGGGACTGAATAGGAGGTGCTCGGTACTGATTCAGGGTCTTCCTCAGTAATAGTTGCTTGCATACCTGGGATTGTCAGGTTTTTATCTTTAAGGAACTTATCCTCAAAGAACACTGCATCCCTAGATTCAATAATTATATTATTAGACAGGTCTAAGAATCTATCTGCAGCACTATCTTCAGCACAACCTAAGTAGACACACGTGTTGGTCCCAGGTCCAAGTTTAGACCGTCTAGGGTCAGAGACCCTGACATAGGCTATGCAGCCCCAGGTCTTAAGTCTAGTTAAAGACGGGGGTCTCTTAAACCAAAGCTCGTAGGGTGTGACGTCTAACTTAGCATGAGGAACTTTGTTTAGAATGTTGTTTGCAGTTAAAACTGCTTCTCCCCAATAGGCAGTAGGCATGCCAGCAGTGAGGAGCATAGAATTCAACATCTCTGTTAACGTTCTATTCTTTCTCTCGGCTATACCATTTGATTGGGGTGAGTAAGGAGCAGTGGTTTCTGCTATGATCCCTTGAGAGGCAAGGAAACCCCGGAACTCACTGGACATATATTCTCCTCCTCTATCACTTCTAAACCTCTTAATTCTCATGTCTAGTTGGTTCTCTACCCGGGTTTTGAAAAGACAAAACTTTTCAAACGCTTCATCTTTAGTTTTAAGAAGATAGATGTGACAGAACCTAGAGCAATCATCTATAAATGTGATCATATACTTCCTTCCTCCTCTGGTGACAAAACTTTTAAAGTCACATATGTCGGAATGTATAAGCTCTAGCGGTGTTGTGCTCCTAGTAACCGCACTAAAAGGTTTCCTAGTGATCTTAGTCTGAGCACACACGTCACATTTCTCAGGCGGTGACTTAGTGTCTAATGTGATCTGGTGAGTTCTAGCTATTTGGAACATCTTCCTATAGTTCACGTGTCCCAGTCTCTCATGTAGAGTCTTAGGGCTAACTAAGTTTGTTTGAACTTGTTGAACTAACTCGTTTGCTAGACTTAGTCGGTACATCCTATTTTGGACGTATGCACATCCAAAATAGTGTGAGTTAACTGACAGTGTTACTCTACCGCTACAAAAAGTAAAAGACATACCAGCATCACATAATAAACTTATAGACACTAAGTTAGCAGCTAGAGAAGGAATAAATTTAACATTTATGAGAGTTAAAGTCTTACCCGAGGATAGCAGCAGAGTTGCATTCCCCACCTTCAAGACGTCAGCTGTCTCGCCATTTGCAACTGTAACAGACTCTTTTACAGTAGTGAGCCCTGTCATAAGATCAGCATTGTTGCAAACGTGGCACGTCGCCCCCGAATCCAAGTACCACTCCGTGCTGGCCTTAGCGTTTCCGACCATCCCAACAAAATTGGAAGACTCAGCTAGGCTAACCATATTGGCTTGGTTGCCATCCTGTGGTGCTTTGGTTCTTTCCCGTTTAGGGAGCCTGCAATCAGATGCACTGTGCCCCCACTTGTTGCAGTTAAAACACTTGCCCTTGAACTTTTTGGTGCGTTTGCTAGGGCCTGCAACCTGGGAGCTACCATGGGAGGGTCTGGTCCTCTTAGGGTTTGGCACGCGTTTAGAACTGAGAACCATGTTAGCCGCAGCCTTCTGCTTGCTAACAGTTTCTAAAGCGTGTCGAATCCTATTTTCATCCTCAATGCGAATAAATCGCTTGAGGTCATTGAGACCGACCTGCGTCTTCTTGCGGTACATTTCAGTTTTAAAGTTGTACCACGTAGAGGGCAGCTTAAAAATAATCGTGCCAGCAACAAAGCTGTCTGGCAGGGAAATGTTCTCACTATGTAAAGAATCTATTAAAGCTTCAAAATCCGATACCTGCGGGAGAATCGCCTTCTCCTCGTCGAACATGAAGGAATGGAATTTGTCCACCAGGTGCGCCTTGGACAGATCCTCCTCTTGCCTGAAATGCTCCTCCAGTGCTTCCCAAATTTCCTTGGCGGTCTTCATCTTGATGTACGTCTTCGCCAGGCTGGAGGACAGGCAGTTCAGCAGGTAGTCGCGGCAGAAGTCCTCATCAGCTATCCACTGGGCCTCCTCGTCGGTCCCCATAACAGTAGCACGATCAGACTGAACTGTGTAGAACACGTTCAGGTACTTCATTCCGAATTGGGTGTTCAACTTCCAATCGGTAAACTCGGTCGCCGTGAACTTCTCCAACTTTATCATAGGAACGGGAGATGAGAAATTTGACCCCTTCATCATTGTGCCTCTTCTAAAGTCTCTGGAGGATAGTCTTACAACCTTTAGACAGAGTTGGAACCGGCCCTGCTTCTGTTTCTGGAAAGATCTACTGGTGATTTGCAGTACAATAAAAGCATTAATTATGCTTTACTGGATGAAGATTAATCCAACACTTGGATCAAAGAACATGATACTGGAAGACCAAATACAAAATCCTGCAGCCACATGAAACTCATCGGAGTTTCTGATTTCACCTGCAGCGGCCAAAACAAAATCCCCCTCTTGTTCCCGTCGTATAACAGCGGCACAAAACAAGAGAAAATGTCTCCGGGCGGCGTGCCTCTCCAGTCAGCGGATGGACTCTTCCGGGAGAAACAAAACCCAGCAGTTAGGGTTCGTTTCCGTGCGAAATTGGGAGCGCCGCCGACTCAATCACCAAACCAGGTGATATTCCTCCTCCCGATCGAAAGCCTGGAGCAGTTAGGGTTCTTACGCTCGAGCTTTTCCGATGTTTAGCGGCGGAAACCGAGAGCAGCGGTTACGGGAGAAAAATCTGTGCGTGATGCGTGCCTTCTTCTCCGACCAGAAAACAACGGCAAGATCCCTTTTTTTTTTCGATCTCGATCCCGACCAGACGGGGTACGGCAACGGACGGAACTCCCGATCAATCCCGGCGGCGGCAAAATTTTGACGTCTTTCTCCTGTTCCGATCTCTAAAGCGACGACGTGAATGGAGAGAGCGGCGGCGTACTTCCCGATCAATCACTGCAGTAGAAGAAGGCGACAGGACGGGAGAACGAGCAACTGGACGGTTACGAGCAACCGGGGCTTAACTTCGAGTTTGTGGAAGTTGCTCGAAGCATCCGGATGAGGATCAAAGTGGAATCCCCTACCCGTTGCCCCTAGGTGGGTATAAATAGGCAAACCCTTAGGAGTTACTACGGGTATGGGTTAACCGTGTACCCGACACGACCCGTTAAGCCTCCGAACCCGTTAATTGTCCAAATATACACTAACAAAAATGAGATCAACACTTATCGAGGCCGCATGCGATCTCGCAAGGAGATCGATGACGAGTTATATGCGCCATTTTGAGCGAGTTGTTGTGGGTGTAACACTCTACTTTCAATGACCATATAATATAAGTCTGGTCAGACCTCACAACATACAATCGTTACAAAAATAGTATTATAAAGAAATATTAAAAAAAAACTAAATCTTAGCATCAAAATAGTTAGCACAACAAAAACTTAGGTAAAACTCATAAAGTGTCCACAATCTATTTTATTTAGTCAAAAGAGTCCTTGAACTTAAGGCCTTTCATCACAATGAAAAGTGTACAAGCTAACATGGCTACTCATAATGCAGGATTAGAGACTTAGGCTTTGTTTGGGGGGACTTATTTTCACCGGTCAAGCGGTTACGATCACATGAACCAAACCTTAATTTAGGTCCGATTCATGCGGTCATAACCGCTTGACCGGTGAAAATAAGTCCCCCCAAACGGAGCCTTAGACTCCGTTTGGCACGGTGTTGGTGGTCATGAACACGAGGGTTAAATTGTCATTTGTTAATGCCCACCTAACGAACTTCATCCACTTTTATGTTCAAACGGATGATGTTTGTTAGGTGAACCTTAACGAATGACGTTTTAACCCATGTGTTTACGGCCGCGACCACTGTGCCAAACGGAGCCTTAATTTCATGCATTGTCATGAAATACTGGTTCAGGAACTCGACATATTATTTAATTAGGGATGGGACGATGAATAGATTAAATAGTTTTAGGCTCCGTTTGGCACGACGTTGGCGGTCATGAACACGGGAGTTATATTATCATTTGTTAATGTCCACCTAGGGAACTTCATCCACTTTTATGTTCAAACAAATGATGTTCGTTAGATGATCATTAACGAATGATGTTTTAACCCATGAGTTTACGATTGCCACCACCATGCCAAACAGAGCCTTAATCAAATCCGAACGGTTGAAGCATGATCCGACGGATAGAATTTAATCTACGAGCTGATAAAAAAATATTGGGGGCAGGATTTGAATGTAAATGTTTTCATTAAAATATGTGACAGCATACATATTTGAAGAGCTTTGTGGATCAGAGAGGCCTCTGATTAGTAGAATATATAAGAATAAAATACATGATCTGAAATATTATTTATTAGTACAAAGGGGGCATCTTTCTTTTAGGCGTATTATTTTACCTGCACCGCCAGGCTTGCAAGGTTCTTTCCATACAGGAGCTGCGCCAAGAAATGCCCACCAAACAGTTTTTGTGTAGACAAAAAACAGAGCTAAGTTTTTGTTAGCCTAAGGCTCCGTTTGGAGGGATTTATTTTCACCGGTCAAGCGGTTACGACCGCATGAACCGGACCTTAATTAAGATGAAAATAAGTCCTCCAAACGGAGCTTAAAACTCAATACAATGTTTGGCTATAAAATTGATTAAACATCAGTGAGAGGTGAAAGATTAACCCTTTTTCTTCACTTAACTCAAGCTACACTCAATATAAATAGAAAAACTTTAACCCTAATGAAGCTCAAAAACCTAACAGACCAACAGCACAGAGTACCCAAAAAAATTCAACCCTAATGAAGCTCAAAAACCTAACAGAGCAACAGCACAGAGTACCCAAAAAAATTCACTTTGCTTCCAAAATGGAAAACTAATTTCAAATTGATGTCATAATTAAAAAACGAATAAACTATCGGAAACTCAACCGATAGCCATCTTGGTTGTCAAACGACAGCTTAAATGCTGCACAAATAACAACTCGGATACACATTTTCCGCCCACGGTCTAGTTCGCCGGACAAAACGACGGGAAATTATGGTTACCATCAGGCTATTGGCTCCTTGAGTTTTGATCCCAAACTAAACCCTTCAGGAAAGCAAGCAGCGGTTACAGCAAACCAATTAATCAGTAAAAGAGCAAACATCCAACCAGCTGTAACGTTACATAAATATAGATATACATGCATATGTATGTATACACACAAATAACATCTGATAGGGCTCGAGGCCGGCAAGTTCAACTGAAATCCGCACCAGCCAGATTCAGAGATGGTGCTGTGCATGATATAAAAAAAGCAGTAGCTGAACATATTTAAGCTATCAAACATCAGAACTCCCTGTCAGGAAAAAGGATTGGTGCGATAAGGGACCAGATGAAGAGCGCTGCAGTGGCCCAGCCGGTCACAATCCTGACCCAAACCGATGGCCACCCGACGTCCACAAGCTGCCCGCTCTCGCTGACCGAGCTCGACCAACCGGTGAGAAGCATCGCAGAGTACATGGTCGCCAGAGAGAAGATGAGGTAGAAGAAGGAATAGGAGTAAGAGACGGCCGCCGACTCTTCCTTCTTGTCTTGCTCCTCGATTTTGTCGAAGGGTAGCAGTGGCTTATCGGTGCCTACAAAAAAGCAACGGTCCAATTAGAGGACATGATGTGGATGATGTCAGCAGATTTAGAATGATCGCTGTGGACCTACTCGCACGAGGAGAGCCTGGCGAAGAGAGGAGCGTGGTGGAGGACCCGGCACGGATGGCAGAATACACCACGGAGAGGACGGTGGTGAGCAGGCCAATAGTCATGCTTCCCGTGGAGATGGCTTTCGAGTGCTTGTGCAGATTGTTGCAAGCATAGTCGCGCGGTTCGCTGGCAAGTGCGCTGTAGCAAATGTAGATGCAGTAGAAGGATATTACCGAGGCAGGAAGTAGGCTGCCGTTGACCTGGAACATCAGAGTAACTCAGTATAGAGAAAAATGCATCCTATTGAGGGTCTACGGCGGTTGGAAATGAAGATAAAACAATGTTCTTCAATTGAGTTCCCTTTCTGCGGCCAAAATCATGCATAAAACGACTTTTTTGTCTGCATGTTAATTTCAAACATTTTGTTAGGAGTTCAAGATGGGCCTTATTTTATAAATAAGCATGCTTAAAGAAAATAAAAAATCTTCTATGGGGATATCCAACACGCCTTGTGGCTTGTAATTCTAAATCGGATTTCTACTTCTAATAGACGATTACCAAGGAATTTATCATTAAATATCAAGGATAATTAATACTAAGAATCTACTGAGGGACTAGGAATGATCTTTCTCATTGACGCTGAATCCAATAACTTGGTGTACTAAGATAGGTATTACATTTTCTATTTGTAACTTTGGAAATTCAAAAATAGGAAAAGAGGGCAGGCGTTCCCAAAGGACAGTTCATGACCGCCACAGTCATCCCAAACTGACCTTTAACGAAAGAGTTGAATTGAAAACATTAAAAGTGTAATATCGTTCTCCTTGATGTATTCCTCCTCTTCTAAATTGCCTTTGCAATTCCCTTTCTTCCTTCTTGATCCTTCCTTAAACATCCCCTTCATCCATGAGTAAGCAGGCTCTCAGTTTTTGTTTCATCCTTGGAGGGCTCGGATAGTGAAAAAACATTTTTGTCATCATTTAAATCATCCGTTTGAAGCTTGATTAAGGACTTGAATCCAACCAAGAACTCTTCCTTGTGGTTGGAAGTTGGAACAATTAGGAAAAGAGGGAGGACAATTATTCCTCTCCCACGACTTGTCTTTATGGGGCTTGGGCAATTGTTGATCTAGACCAGGTCTACCCTCTAAAACATGAGTATGGAGGACCGAGATCTTTGAGAGAGGGAGGGGGAGAGAGAGAGAGAGAGAGAGTGTGTGTGTGGGGGGGGGGGGGGGGGGGGGGGGGGTGGGGGGGGGGGGGGGGGGGGGGGGGGGGGGGGGGGGGGAGGAGGAGGGAGGGAGAGGCAATATTTCATTACTTGGTGCCTTAACTAGTACAAATCATCATATTTGCATTTAACATGGGTAAAATTAGCTCCGTTTGACAAGTTATGAACGCGGTCATGAACCATCGTTCGTGAATGCCCGACCTCGCCTAAGAAACTCCATCCACATTTATGTTCAAAATTTGTTTTTTTTCCTTGGTGGTGGTCATAATCGTTGTCATGTCCAGCCCATATTTTATGACCGTGACATTTTTGTACACACTAACTGGAGTAAAAAATATCGCGCCAAACGAACACTTTATAAAATAAACCTTAAATTGTGATAATTATCACATTATTATACTTGCACACTTGTCCCCTAAAATTAAGTTGTATCAACAATCAGCCTACTTCAAAACGAACTTGCCCACAAGGGCGTAGGTGACCAAAGATCGAGTTTTCTATCAATTTGTGGTCCATGCGGCTGTGGTGTCAATTTGGGTAGTGGTTATCCAGCGTCATCAAGGAGGAGGGCGATGGGGATTGAAAATCGGGTTGTGGTGAGTTGAAACATGCCTAATCAGATGTCGCAAGCTATGTTGAGTAAGATTGGAGGATGATGGAGGTATGGTTGTTAGTCACGACACCCATGCGGTGGGGGAGTTGATGGGAGCAGACCTCAAGGGAGTGTGGTCGTAGTATAACCCAAGTGGAAGAAACCCAATTTCTACAGTTGGTGGGGGTGTTGTCAATGTTTTAAATATCGGATGCCGGACACATATCGGATTGTGTTTTTAAATGTCGGATGTCGGAAGTCGGAGACATGTCAGGGATATTTTAAAATATCAGATTTTCATATATTATAAATGTTGAAAGAGCTCAGAAGCTTGTATGTATTACTTGAGTATGTAAATACAAGGAGAGAATACAAATATATAGGGAGAAGAAGAGAGGAGAAAATCCTATACAAGATGTGGGACTAAAGGAGGAGAGAAGATAAAAACAATAAATGGGCCCAATAATGGGCCCTTTACATGGGCTATTTTAACACTCCCCCGCAAGCTGGAGTGTACAAATCGTATGCGCCAAGCTTGGACAAGCATTGATAGAAGAGCGTCTTGGAGAGAGCCTTCGTGAAGACATCCGCAACTTGTTCTGATCCTGGGACATGGCTTAGGTCAATCTTCTTCATTTGAACCTTTTCCCGGATGAAGTCACAATCGACCTCAATATGCTTCGTTCTTTCGTGAAAGACCGGGTTCTTTGCGATGTGTATGGCTGCTTGACTGTCACAAAGGAGACGAGCCGGTGATGGTAATTTTACACCCAGATCAGTTAGAAGACTTTCAAGCCATGTCAATTCTGATACAACAGATGCCATTGCCCGGTACTCTGCCTCAGCTGAAGATCGAGCAACGACCACTTGTTTCTTACTTCGCCAAGTAACAAGATGTCCTCCAAGGTACGTACAAAAACCACTCGTAGATCGCCGGTCATCAAGAGAGCCAGCGTAATCAGCATCAGAATATGCCACCAGTGTTGGAGCAGAAGAGGAGGTCCTGTAGACAAGTCCCTGGCCAGGAGCATTTTTCAGATACCTGAGAATTCGTTCTACTGCTTGAAGATGAGATTTTCGAGGAGAGTGCATGTATCTGCTGACAAGACCAACAGCAAAGGAGATATCAGGTCTGGTAACTGTGAGATATATCAGTTTTCCAACAAGGCGTTGATAGTATTCAGGGTTCTGGAGAAGGTGATCGGAGTCAGAAGCCTGGGCACACAGTTTGTGGTTCACATCCATAGGAGTATCACTCGGCTTGCATCCGGATTGACCTGCATCATGAAGAAGGTCAAGACAGTATTTCCGTTGAGAGAGTGTGAGCCCATCCGGCCTTCTGGCAATTTCAAGACCCAAAAAATAGCGAAGAGATCCCAAATCCTTTGTCTGAAACACTGAGTTTAGATGGATTTTGACGGCATGTATCCCTTGGGAGTCATCTCCAGTAATGATAATATCGTCGACATATACTAACAGAATAACCGTTCCTGTTGGTCGGTGACGAAAAAAGAGCGAAAAATCAGCCGAGCTCCGAGTGAAGCCAATTTCACGGAGGACCTTGCTGAATTTTTCAAACCATGCCCGTGGAGATTGTTTGAGACCATATAGAGCCTTTTTAAGATGGCAGACCTGAGACTCCCCCGTGGTCTCAAACCCGGGTGGTTGTTGCATGTAGACAGTTTCCTGGAGATCCCCGTTCAAAAACGCATTCTTGATATCCAACTGAAATAGAGGCCACCGGCGATGAACAGCAACAGAGATAAGGACGCGAACACTCTTAAGTTTCGCTACCGGAGAGAACGTTTCTGCATAATCGAGCCCCTCCTGTTGAGTGAAACCTCTAGCCACAAGACGGGCTTTTAGGCGGTCAATTGTCCCGTCCGCAGCATGTTTGATGACAAACACCCACTTGCACCCAACTGGTTTCTGGCCCGGGGGAAGGGGAACAACCGACCAAGTCTGGTTAGACCAGAGAGCAGACATTTCTTCCTCCATGGCCGCTCGCCAACCTGGATGTTGAAGCGCCTCCTGCACAGAATTAGGAATAGCAACCGAAGAGAGAGAGGTAGCCAAAGTGTGTAAATGGGGAGAGAGGCAATGGAGAGATACGTAGTTTGCCATTGGATGAGCAGTGGAAGGCAATACCTGATCAGTTGGACACGGAGTATCCATAGTAGAGACCGACGGCAGAGGGGCAACGGAAGGGGTAGAGCGATTCTTGCGTTCGGCAACACCGTTTTGTTGTGGTGTGTAAGCGCAGGAAGTTTGATGAAGAATGCCAAACTCAGAACATAAAGTAGTAAATTCGTGACTAGTGTATTCACGGGCATTGTCAGTTCGTAGAGCTTTTATGGTCGTGTGGAATTGTGTACGAGTTTCGAGGACAAATGCCCGAAAGACACGGGGAAGCTCGGAGCGGTCACGAAGTAAGTATAGCCAGGTAGTGCGAGAGTGATCATCAATAAATGTTATAAAATATCGGAAACCAGAAATACTAGTAATTTTAAATGGTCCCAAAATATCTGAATGCACTAAATCAAAAGGAGCAGCGCTCCGAGTACAATGGGAAGAAAACGATGAGCGAGTTTGCTTTCCGAGGATACATGAGTCACACTGAAAGGGGGTAAGAGAAATATCCGGGAGAGCCCGCTGGAGGATTGGTAGAGGAGCATGCCCAAGTCGACGATGCCAATCAGTGGAAGAGATGGATGAGAGGATGGTGGGAGAAACATCGAGAAGGTAGAGCCCATTCTGCAGCCGGCCTTTACCAATGGTAGTCTGCGTCCGCCGATCCTGTATAGCAAAAGAAGAGGAAGTGAATATAACAGTACAGTCCAGATCATTAGTAAGACGGCCAACAGAAAGTAAATTGAACGGGGAACTCGGAACGTGAAGAGCCGAGCGGAGGGAGATGGAGGAGGTGAGAGGAAGATCTGCCGAGCCGGAGACAGGGACAGTGGCCCCATTAGCTACAGTAATGGACTGTGGATACGAAGAATTCAGGTACTGGGCAGGTTGATGTGGAGTAATGTGATGAGTAGCGCCAGAGTCCACAATCCAACCCAAGTCAGTGGAGAGACAAGCGGTACCTGTGTTAGAGACGGAGGCAATGGAGGCAGATGGTGGGTTGAGCAATCCCTGGAGGTGCTGGAGCTGAAGGCAGACACTTTCAAGATCAGGAGGACCAGCATCAGTAGCAACAGAGGCCGTCGGGCGCGGAGGATAGTCAACTTTCTTGTAACAAGTGGCCTCGAGATGACCATCTTTCCCGCAGAACGAACACCTCGGCCGACCCCAGCCACCGCGACCACGGCCGCGAGAACCAGAACGACCCCCCCGAGTAGGAGGGGGGGAAGGTAGAAGTGGAGGAGCCTGTTGAAGAAGGGCCGGAGGGGCCGTAGTATCTGGAGGAGGTGGAACACGGAGAAGCATGGCACACACATCAGAGAATGATGGTGTAATAGAGGAAGCTAGGACCTGAGCACGAACGCTCTGAAGGTGAGGAGGAAGACGGGCCATGAGGATGGCAGTACAAGCAGCTTCCTTCTGAGCACGCTGAGCAGCAGCATCATTGGTGAACGGCTGATGCTGGATCCATGCTTCGGCAAGAGTCTTCGCACGAGCAACAAAGGATGTCATATCCGAAGCCCCGCCAGTGTCAAGGGAGAAAAGGTCAGTGAGGATGTCGTAGAGATGCTGGAGGCTGTCCCGTCCGGAATATAAGGAGTGTAGCTCAGTCCACATATCTTTGGCAGTCTCATGATACATAGCCATTTGATACGGCTCACCATCTAAAGAGTTCAAGATCCAGGTCTGAACTCGGCCATCATTGCGGAGCCAGTCATCGGTAGGAGGGGTAGGAGGAGCCTGGGTAAGGTGAGGAAGAAGGCCCTTGGCCTGAAGAACCCGTCTAACGGAATGCACCCAAGGGACGAAGTTCTTCTTTCCAGAGAGAGATATGGTAGTGATGCGCAGCTCATCACGTACTTCTGGAGTGGTAGCCGGGCGGTCAGTCGGACAAGCCGGGCGGTCAGCAGGTGGGCTGGCCGTCGAGCCAGAGGAGTTACCGGAAGAGCCCATGCGGACAGACCGCAGGGACAGACGGCCGCGGACACTGCGAGAAAGGGCAGGAGGCCGCTGCGAGAAGAAAAGAAGTCGCGGCGAGTAGAGGACCAACCGCCTGCGAGAAGACACGGAGGCCGCCGCGAGAAGGACTGAGGAAGACCACGACCAAAATACGGATAGACATCAGTCCGCACGGTCAAGCCGGACACCAGCGAGTAGTCAGTTCGCGACCTGAGGGCAGAAACAGAAGAGAGACCGCCCCGGTCAAGGTGAAGCCAGCAGCGGTCAGCTCGCGAAAGTAAACCGCGAGGTCGCAAGCGAGAAGACGGAAGCGGAGAGAGGCGGATAGAGATGAGCTCGCAGCGGATAGAGAGGAGCTCGCAGTAGAAGAAACCGCAGCAGATAGAGAAGAGAGGAGATCGCAGCGGATAGAGAAGAGAGGAGATCGCAGCGGATACACAAGAAACCGCAGCGGATAGAGAAGAGGTGGGTCCCACGAACTAGAGAGAAAGGTGGCTATAAAGAGCCTGAAGAGGGTGGAACCACGGAGAGGGAGAGGAGAAGAGGAAGGCAACGAGCAAGCCACAGAACCTGCGGGTAGAAGCCCGCGGATAGGAGCCCGCAGCGGATAGGAGCCCGCAGCGGATACGGTGAGGAGCTCACAGCGAGAGGCGGGCTGGGCGGCCTGAGCGGTTAAAGGGGGTGAGGCCGCACAGGATCGGAACCTGGCTCTGATACCATGTTGAAAGAGCTCAGAAGCTTGTATGTATTACTTGAGTATGTAAATACAAGGAGAGAATACAAATATATAGGGAGAAGAAGAGAGGAGAAAATCCTATACAAGATGTGGGACTAAAGGAGGAGAGAAGATAAAAACAATAAATGGGCCCTTTACATGAGCTATTTTAACAATAAATAAAATTTTTATTTAATGTATACTAACTATAATTATATGTTATAAAAATAGAAAAATAATATAACAAATAGATAAAAAATGAGTCATTTATATTATGAAATAAATTTAAATAGAATCTAAGAAAAAAAAAAATTATTAACAATTACAAAATGATACATTGTAAAATATATTTAATACTATATACTAATTTTATTTTGATAACTGTTAGAAAAGCCCAATTAAGAGCCCATGTTTTCTCTCTCTTCTCTCTCCATGTATTAGTCCCACATCTTTTATTTAGGATTTCGCTTCTCTTTCTTCTCCTATATAAGTGTATTCATACTTGTAACTATTCATTCAAGAAGTATATACAAGGTTTGAGGCCTCTCTTTACATGGTATCAGAGGGAACCGGTCTGCTCCTTGGGTTTCCGGCCTAGCCCCCCCCCTCCTTTTATAATCCTCTCTCACGTAGGTCCACCTTTTTCCTTCCTTCTCTACCCGCGCGGGCTCTTTCTGTCCGCTGCGACCTCTCCCTTTTGTTGTCCACTGCGGGCTCTCTCTTTCCTACTCGCGACTTCCTCTCTCTGCCTAATCCGCTCAAGTTCTCTAACTCGCGGATTCTTCTTCTAACCGCTCGAGTTCTCTACTCGCGGCCTCTTCCTGCTCGCTGCTTCCTGCTCGTCGCGACCTGCTCTCATGCTCGTCGCGACCTGCCCTTCTTTTCTGCTCGGTGCTATCTCGCCCTCTCCGTTCAACCTTCTCTCTATTGGTCGACTCACTGCTGACCTTGACTGTGCTGTTATTTTTTCTTCTAACTCATGTGTTGTGCAGGATCGCAAGACGCAAACCATCATTGGAAAAGGGCATCTGTCGAATGGTCTCTATATCCTTAACCCGTCTCCCCCAACGGTGATGTCATCTCTAAGCTCCGTTGACTGGCATCGCCGTCTGGGTCATGCTCCTCTAAACATCCTCAAAAAATCTCTCCCAGACGTGTCCTTCCACGAGTTCAAGTGTGAGTCTTGTATCTATGGGAAACATCATCGCTCTACGTTCTCACCACATCCTTCTCGGCGTCCTGCTCCCTTTGATCTTGTTCACTCCGATATTTGGAGCCCTTACAAAATTATAAGTTTTTTTGGATACCGTTACTTTGTCACATTTGTCGATGACTACTCTCGGGTGACCTGGCTGTATCTCCTTCGTGACCGCTCTGAATTGCCCGGTGTATTCCGTACCTTTTTCATTAAAACTCGCAACCTGTTCTCCACAACCATTAAAACCCTTCACACTGATAATGCCCGTGAATACACTAGTCATACCTTCTCTCACCTCTGTGCGGAATTTGGGATCATCCATCAGACCTCCTGTGTCTATACCCCCCAACAAAATGGCGTTGCTGAACGCAAAAATCGACACCTGCTCGAGGTCACCCGCTCCCTTATGATTCAGATGAATGTTCCAAAACAATATTGGAATTTTGCTGTTTCAACGGCTTGCACTCTTATTAACCGCATGCCTTCATCTATCCTCAATTTTGTGGTTCCCTTCAATCTCCTTTTTCCCTCCCAACCTCCATTTTCCATCACCCCACGAGTGTTTGGTTGCGTATGTTTTGTTCATCATTTGGGCCCGTCTACTGACAAACTTGCTCCCCGTGCCACTAAATATATGTTTGTGGGATATTCTCGAACTAAGAAGGGCTACGTTTGTTTTTCTCCCACGGATCGCAAGGTGTTTACTTCTGCTGATGTCACCTTCCTCGAAGATCAGCAAAATTACTCTCAACCTCTTGACCCTCCTCTTCCGCCACCTCTCCCGCGACCTGTTATTCCCGTCAATTCCACCATTCCACCTATACTTCCCCCACCCATCCCACCCATCCCACCTAAACCACCTACACCACCAGTCATTTGTGTGTATACTCGACGTCCTCCCTCGTCTACTACCCTACGAGAGCTGCCCCGCTCTAATGATGTTTTGCAACCTGCGGATCCGACAACTGCTTCCACTGCCCACTCGATGGCCAACTTTGTCTCTCTTCACCGCCTCTCTCCGGAACTCCGTCAGAGTGCTCTCTCTTTATCCTCTATCTCCACCCCTAATTCTGTACAGGAGGCTCTTCACCACCCCGGATGGCGGGCGGCCATGGAAGATGAAATGCGGGCTCTCTGGGCTAACCGAACTTGGGATCTGGTTCCTCTTCCTGCGGGTCAATCCTGTGTTAGCTGCAAGTGGATCTTTGTTATTAAACATGCGGCGGATGGCACCGTTGAGCGTCTAAAGGCCCGCCTCGTGGCCCGGGATTTTACTCAGCAACATGGCCTTGACTACGAGGAAACCTTTTCTCCGGTGGCCAAATTGAACACGGTCCGCGTTCTTCTCTCCCTGGCTGTTCATCGTCATTGGCCACTTTATCAGCTGGATATTAAGAACGCGTTTCTCAACGGAGATCTGCAGGAGAATGTTTACATGCACCAACCTCCCGGGTTTGAGACCACGGGGGAGTCTCGGGTCTGTCATCTTCGGAAATCTACTTATGGTCTCAAACAGTCCCCGCGCGCTTGGTTTGACAAATTCAGCAAGGTTGTCTGTGATATTGGCTTTATTCGGAGCTCGGCTGACTTTTCTCTCTTCACCCGACACCGGCCAACCGGAACTGTGATCCTACTTGTCTATATTGACGATATCCTCATTACTGGCGACGATATTACAGGGATACAACATATCAAGAAGCAGTTAAACTCCACTTTTCAGACCAAAGATCTTGGCAACCTTCGGTATTTCCTTGGGCTTGAGGTTGCACGACGCCCTGATGGTCTTGTGTTATCCTAACGGAAGTACTGTATGGACCTCCTTCATGATGCCGGTTATTCTGGATGCAAATCTGCGGATACTCCTATGGATGCAAATCACAAGCTCTCAGCCCATAGCTCTGACTCCGACAAGCTCCTTACAAATCCAGAATACTATAGACGCTTGGTTGGGAAGCTGATCTACCTTACGGTCACTCGACCAGATATCTCTTTTGTTGTAGGAGTCGTAAGTCGGTTTATGCATGCTCCTCAGACATCTCACCTTCAAGCTGTCGAGCGCATTCTTCGATATCTCAAGATCGCTCCAGGACAAGGGCTTGTGTACAAGCCATCAACATCTCTATCCCTTGTCGCGTACTCTGACGCTGACTATGCTGGTTCCATTGATGATATGCGTTCCACAACGGGTTTTTGTACCTACTTCGGGGGACATCTCATAACCTGGCGTAGCAAGAAACAGAATGTGGTTGCTCGCTCTTCTGCTGAAGCTGAGTACCGAGTCATGGCTGCGGTTACTTCCGAGCTAACCTGGCTTGAGAGCCTTCTGGGAGACTTCGGTGTTCGTCTCTCATCACCGGCTACCTTATTTTGTGACAGTCAGGCAGCAATACATATTGCCAAGAATCCGGTGTTTCACGAACGCACAAAGCATATCGAAGTTGATTGTCACTTTATCCGAGAAAAGGTACAGTCAAAGAAGATAGATTTGGAGCATGTTTCTGCTAAAGACCAAGTTGCGGATATCCTGACAAAAGCTCTCTCCAGGCCTCTATACTATCAGTTTCTATCCAAGCTTGGTGCCTACGACTTGTACGCTCCAGCTTGCGGGGGAGTGTTAGAAAAGCCCAATTAAGGGCCCATGTTTTCTCTCTCTTCTCTCTCCATGTATTAGTCCCACATCTTTTATTTAGGATTTCGCTTCTCTTTCTTCTCCTATATAAGTGTATTCATACTTGTAACTATTCATTAAAGAAGTATATACAAGGTTTGAGGTCTCTCTTTACAATAACAATAAATTTATTGCAAATTAAAAAGATTAAAAAGTTAAAAATACTTGATTTATTATAAGTTGTTTCAAACTTATAAATTTATATTAAAAATATGAAACAATCACCTAATAAACGTATTAAATATTTTCCTATTTTTTATAATATGAAATTAAAAATTTGTGAAATAATTATACAAAATTGATTGTAAGAATAAAACGTTAAAAATTTGAAATAATAAGTTTAATCGATTTAAACATACATAATATAGTATCCATAGGTGATTTAAATATATGATGTTTGTCTGCAAATATAACATAAAATAAAATAGCGGGTAATATATTTAAAAGTCGTGTCGGCTGATATATCGGAAAAGATCGGACATGTCGGCCTATATTTTACAAAAGGACATAATCTATTATTTTGAGAAAAACATATCGTTTTCCTCTAAAAATGACATGTCGGGAGACATGCCGGACATGTCGGAGGAAATTTAAAACAATGGGTGTTGTCGATGAGATTGATGACCTCGGCAGTCTCAATTCATGGATAGAAGAGGAAGAGACAATGTGAAACTTGAGGAGATAAGGGGGGAGATGAATGGATCAATAATCTAGAAAGGGAGATAGGGGTTAACAAGGGTCGCTCGAAAGTTGAAGGAGGTCGCTCCAAAGTTGAAGGAGGTCGCTCAAAAATTGAAGGAGGATGCATGGGGGTTGAAAGGGACAACTCGGGGAAAATTTAGATATTTTCAATAAGTCTTGGGTGAGCTTGGGGAGGGTGAGACGCAAGTGGTGCGGGAATGGTATCCTCGACTTGATCAATGAATTAAAATTACTTCTCACAATAGGTGATTAAGGGAAAAAAACATCTAGGGAATAATTTGGACTCACTCGTGACACGAAGTTCATACAATTATTTGAGAACTGGCGATAAGGAGATCTACTTAAGGATGACACTTGATCTAACTACTGGGAAATTTATTCAAAGTTCATCATTAAATGTGATTTTTGTTACTCTTTTTCAAGGAGAGAAGAACTTTATTCATTGATTCTTTCATAGTCAACTTCTTAAATTAAGGATGTCATCTTTAAATCATTCATTTGAGGCTTGATTAAGGACTTAAATCCAACAAAAACAGCTCTTTCTTGGGGTTACGAAAAGAGGGGGAACAATTATTCTTCTCCTAGGAATTGCCGCTCATGTCATGGTTAGTGTCTATATAGGGTGGGCATTGTTGATGTGAACCATGTTTATCCTTCAAAACATTAATATGGAGGGCCAGGAGACTAAAACATTTTTAGATTCTCCAAGAGAGAGAGAGAGAGGTCTGATGGAGTAAATTATGGGTAGTGGCGGCGGGGAATCAAACAAGAGAGATGGTAGAGAACAAACTCAATATTTCATTACTTGGTGCCTTACTCACTATTTCATTACTTGGTGCCTTATTACCATTCTTGTCACGGAAGACCGAGGCGAGCGTCGGGCGCCATGATATTTTTAAAAAAACTAAGGCAGACTTTAGACTGTGGTGATATGTCGAAGAAGAATCACCAAATCGAAACAAAGGAGGGTAGAAACTTTCACAAAATCGCCAAAAGATTTTCGCACAAAGCAGTGGTTGTAAACCTAAAAAGTTGAGGTAAAAACAAAAAGTTACCGCTTACGATCTTAAAATAGAGAGAATAAACTGCGATTTTTATAAATACCGCAGTCTATTGTACCCATGAACCCTAGAATAAACTGAGGTTTTTATAAAAAATGCAGTTTATTCTAGAATAGACAGCGATTTTTTAAAACTGTACCTTAAACCCTAGAATAGACTGCGGTTTCTATAAAAACCGCAGTCTATTCTAGGTTTCAGGGTAGAATAGACTGCGGTTTTAAAAAACCGATGTATATTCTAGAATAGATTGTGGTTTTTATAAAAAACGCAGTCTATCCCCTATTGTAAAAAAAAATCAAGGCGCCCAACACCTTGTACACAATTGGGCGCCTAGACGCCTAGGCGCCATGACAAGAATTCTTATTACAAATCTTCATAATTGCACTTGGATACCTTCATAAAATAAACCTTATAATTGGTATAATTACCACATTATTAATACTATTACACTTTTATCTCATAAAATAAAACCATATCAACACTCCGCCTCCTCAAAATGAACTTTTCTTCGTGGGCATAAGTGGCCAAGGAGCGACTTGTCTATCAATTTGTGATCCATGCGACTTTGTTAAATAAGTGTTGTGGATATCCTCCGACATGACAGCCGACATAAAGGTTTCATGGACAAAACGAGACGCTTCCAATATTTTTTTGCAAAATATCATTTTGGAATATATCCTCTGATATGTCTACTATTGACCGATATATTCGCAGATATATTGGCCGATATATCCCGACATTTTATCAATTAGCTTTTTTCAATTTATTTTAATTAATGTCTATGGTCTAATAGACAATAGACCAAAATTGTTTCATTGTTTAAGTTGTTTTTTCCTTCCTTTGGCTTTTTTTCTTTCTCAAGTCCGTCATCAACTTTAATTATGCACGGTTTTTGAATTATGAAATAAAGATTCCTTATCTTCCATTGTCATCGACAACTTCCCGACATTCTGCTTACTCTTGTTTTATTTCACGAGTTATACCACTATTATTTGTGTAACACAAAATGTTCAGATTAGTTTGACAAATTTAGGAGTTCAATAAATATCAAATTATTAATATATTAATATATATACATATATATATATATATATATTAAAAATGATTAAATTAATAAATAATTACACAAATAATTAAATATTAAAACTCGATATATGAAATATCTTCGATATATCCCCCGACATTAAAATCGACATGAAAAACCTAAACTGACGTGTCTCTGATATCTGATATCTACAACGCAGCTGTTAATATTGGAGGATGATGGAGTTGTGGTTGTTGGTCTGAAGGAGTCAATGGGAGCAGAATGGCCTCTAGAATGCATAGTTGCAGCATAATCCCAGGGGAAGAAAACTGATATCTACAATCAATGGGGGTGTTTTCGCTGAAATTGATGGCCGCAATGGTCTAAATTCAAGGATAGAGAAGGAAGAGATAATGTGAAGACTTGGGCAGATAAGGGTGAGGGTGAATGGATCAACAATCTGGGAAGGGAGACGGAGCTTAACAAGAATCGCTTGAAAGTTGAAGGAGGAACTTGGGGGTTGAAGGGGGAAGCTTGGGTATTGAAGGGGCAGCTCGGAGACAAACCTGATATTTTTGATGCGCCTTGGGGTAACTTGTGGAGAGCGAAAATTAAGTGGTGTGGGATTTGTTTATCTTGACTTGATGATTTAAAATTACTTCTCACAATAGGTTATTTATAAGGGAAAAATGTCTTAGGAATAAAATAGTATAAATAGTCCTTCCATAAACTATCTCACTCATCACATAAAATTTTTATACAACTATTTGAGAACTAGAAATAAGGAGATCTACTTGAGGATGACACTTGATTTAGCTATTAGAAAATTTGGAATCCAAAGTTCATCACTAAAAGTGATTTTGGGTTACACATTTTTAAGGAGAAAAGTGAACATTCATGGATTCTCTCTCATAGACAACTTAAATTAAGGAGGTCAGCCTTTAAACCATTGGTTTGAGGCTTGATAAAGGACTTAAATCCAACCAAAACAGCTCCTTCTTGGGGCCGGAACACTTAGGAAAAGAGGGACGAGAATTGACGCAAGATGAATCTATAGGTGGCGAATGAACGATGACCTAACCATACATGCAATACAAATTCGACGGCGAATTCAAATTAAGCAATAAATAATCAAATTACACAGATAATTTTAGCAAAATAAAATAATTTATTTAGGTAAGAGGGCTTAGGCTTTCCTTCGTATGGAGGGACAAAACAAGAGCGCACGGACAACAAGTCCTGAAAATCAAAAAATAATCTAGAACAAAATACTACGATTCTATTTATTCAAATCAATATAAGAACAGAACACAATATTTAAATGCTGAAAACAAGAGTTTGTACAACAAGAAAACTCACAAAAGTATTGAGGGTTGTTGTAGGAGAGTGGATCCGGCAACGTACGTCTTGAGGGTGGCTGAAATCTAAAGATGCAGTGAGCGGTGGACTAGATTCGGGTGAAGGGAGGGCTGGATCTGAGCGGAAGTGGCTGTTAGGGAAGGTGGGGGGACTGGTTGTGGTCAGATCTGGGTGGAGATGACTGTTTTGGAAAGTGGGGGGCTGGTTTTGGGTAGATCTGGGTGGAGGTGGCTGTTTTGGAAGGTGGGGGACAGATTATGGGTGGATTTTGGTAGAGGTGGCTCTTTTGAAAGGTGGGTGGACTGGCTGGACAGCAGTGTGGGTGACAGTATTTTGGGGGGAAAAAGGAGGAAGGAGGCGGGCATGTTGGAGGGATGTAGGGACGGCGGTTGCGGGGCAGCAGGGAGGAGGCGGCGGCGGGCTGTTTAGAGAGTTGTAGGGACGGCGGCTGGCTGTTGGAGAGATGTGGGGGTGTCGATGGAGGGATTTGAGAGAGGTAGAAGGTGGCTAGGGATAGGGGTTACCTTTGGGGAGCAGGAAAAAGCTTAGGAGTCGTCACATAGGGTTCCATGGAGTCGGCACCGTTTAGTGATCGCGGAAATCCGGGAATAGCTTTCTCCCAATTCTGCAATAGCCTCTAATAGTGGTGATCAAAAAGACCGGGGTCGGGGGCCCGGAAAAAACCCAGCTAGGCCAGGCTTGGGGGCCTTACAGGGCCCCCATATAAGCCCGGAAAAAACCAGGCTAGGTCCGGCCCGGGCCTAGGCCGGGCTTGGGGGCCTTACAGGGCCCCCATATAGACTCGTAGCCCAGCCCGGATAAACCCGAACCTAGCCTGGGCTCGAAACCCAAGTCGGCGAGAAATCCCACCTCCTGGTGGGATTTCCATGGAAATCCTCCCAGTGGCCGGCCTGAGCTGGGCTCGGGCTTTTTGCCACCAGGGCTCAAGCCGGGCCAGGCTTGGGCCCCCTGGCCCCTCTCTCAAAGAGGGGGACGGCTAAGGCCCCCAAGGCCGGGCCGGACTTGAGCCGGCCCGATTTTTCAAGCAGCCCCCTACTTTTATGTATATAAAAACAACATTAGGGCATCTCTTTCATCAATGGCTATGATTGATCGTTAATGTAACAAACCCGATTACACTAAATAATGATTGAAAAATACAATATTATATATGAAAATGTAAACGAAAAATTGGCACTCATCTGCGGAGTCGGATCGTCGATCCGAAAATGCCAAATATGACAAGTACTCAATTGGTCAAAACGAGCCCAAAACTCATCCTCCGTCGCCGGTCCGCATCGCCATTCTGCATCAAGAATCATTCGTCTCCTAGGAATTATCAATCATGGTTGGTCTCTATGAGGCTTGGGCATTGTTAATCTAGACCATGTTCACCCTTTAAAATATCAATATGAAGGACCAAGATATTGGAGACTAACACATTTTTAGGCTCTCCGAGAGAGAGAAAAGTTTAAAGAAACAATTATGAAAATGCGAGCGGTGAATCAAGAAAGAGAGATAGAAATGAACAAACTCAATATTACATTACTTTGTGTCTTTATCATCACAAATCTTCATATTTGCATTTAACATGCGTACCTTTATAAAATAAATATTAAATTGAGATAATTACAACATTATTATATTATTACACTTTTAGTGTTACGGATTCGCATCCGCCATCAGTTATCTTGCATTATTATTATTATTATTTATATGTTGAGTCATGATGTATCGAGTCATGTTGTATCGAGTCGTATCGCAGCGTTTAAGTGTTTAATATTATTGTATGTTTTGTGACTTACAATTATGTAATCAACGCCTATATATAGGGCATTTGGGGTCTTGTAATGGTTATCGAAGAATTAATCTAAGGTTTCCTTTATCTCTCTAATTTCCCCTCTCTCTAGCTTTCTCTCCTCTCTTCTAGGGTTTCGTCTCTCCCTCACCTCCGACGGCCTTCCCCTAGCCGGATTCCTCCTGGAATTTATCTGTGATCTTATCAATTGGTCTGACCTCCCGGGTCGTTGTTCTTGTCGTCGCTGGACACCGGCCCTCGGCGGAATTTTTCTGCCCTCGCTACACAAATCCTGGTCACATGTGCCTCTCTCCACGCCAAAGTCGATCGTCTTCTCACGATCGACAGACGGATTTCTGCAACCCCCACGAGGTTCCCTACCCTAAGCCGTCTCCACCACGGCTGCCTCTTACACCATATGATAGCTTCCCTGCCATGTCGCCCCCAACATTCCGATACGACACCGACCCCCTCCTTTGCGCCGCAGTCGGTCCTTCCGTCAAAAGCGCACCAGCCGTCGATGTACCACATCTCTCCACGGTGGTCGTACCTCCACCGCTTCCGCCACCTCTCCGGTCACCCGCTCTGTCGGCTCCTTCGGCCATCGCACTGCCTCCTATCCCAGCTCTTGCTCCAACAGGCCATGTCTTGTCGCTTCCACCGGCCGCATCACCGCCTCTTCTGCCGCTCCGTGCCCCGTTGTGCCCGACGGATCCGCTCCTGTTGTCGGTCGTCACGTCTCTGACATCCTTATGGTTGCTCTTCACCATCGCTCTACTGACCTTGCGGAAGCCATTACTTCCGCTGCCCGTCTTTCTGATGGCGTCGCTACTCTCCAACATCGTCGTCGCTGCTACGCGCTACCTGGCCTTGTTCTGGTGGGAGGTCAAGATACCAGATGATCCAGCCACCCGCTTGGTACACGCAAGGTTGTAAGGATCGCGATCCAGATCATAGGATCTTACGATCCTACGATCTAGATTTTGTAAATCGATCCTAATTTTGTAAAGCGATCATCGATCCAACCCTACTATCAGATCCAATCCTACCACGAAACGATCTCATCTAGAATCTCGATCCTGACAACCTTGGGTACACGAGTTTGAGGGCAAGCTCGTTTTGAAGGACGAATGAAGTGTCACGGATCCGCATCCACCATCAGTTATCTTGCATTATTATTATTGTTATTTATATGTTGAGTCGTGATGTATCGAGTCGTGTTGTACCGAGCCGTGTTGTATCGAGTCGTGTCGCCCCGTTTAAGTGTTTAATATTGTTGTATGTTTTGTTACTTACAATTATGTCAATGACACCTATATATAGGGCATTTGGGATCATGTTATGGTTATGGAAGAATTAATCTGAGCTTTCATTTATCTCTCTAATTCCCCCCTCTCTCTCTCGTTTTCCATCCTCCCTTCTAGGGTTTCGTCTCTCCCTCACCTTCGCCGGCCCTTCTTGCCGAATTCCTCCTGGAATTTATCCGTGATCTTATCATTTATCCTAAAATAAAACCATATCAACACCATGTTGCTTCAAAATGCACTTGCCCTTGAGGGCATAAGTGGCCAATGTAATGGCCATTTGGGTCGTGATTATCCCGTGTCATAACACCATAAATCCTTTACAGAAGAATCATCTTGGGGTGATCAAATTCCTTGAAAATTACAAAAGTGCCCTCTTGGGCGCGAAGAAGGAGGGTGATGGGGATCAAAAATAGGGTTGTGGTGAGTTGAAACATGCCTGATCAGAAGTCGCAAGCTCTGTTGGGCAAAATTGGAGGATGGAGTTGTGGTTGTTGGTCACCACATTCATGTGGTCGGAGGAGATGATGGAACAGACAGGCTTCTAGAGTGTGGTTGTAGTATTATCACAATAGAAGAAACCTGATTTCTACAGTCGATGGGGGTGTTGTTGCTGAGATTGACGATCTCGACAATCTCAATTCAGGGATAGAAAAGGAAGAGATGATGTAGAAACGTAGGCATATTAAGTAAAGGTAAACGGATCAACAATTTGGGAAGGGAGATGCGGTAAATAAGGGTCACTCGAAAGTGGAAAGAAGAAGCTCGAAGGTTGAAGGGACAGCTCGGAGCCCGGCCTCAGATATTTCCGATGAGTCCTAGGGTAAGCTTGTGGATAAAACTAGTTTGAATGGCGTGGTCTATAGGTGGAAGTACATTAGAGAGTGTGTTCTTAGCATGAAAAAGGGAGGTAGTAGCATTAGTGTGAGGAAAACAAAATATAAGGAAGGAAGGGGCAGTCTGTGTCAAACAGTGGAGAAATATAGAAGAAATGACATGTGGAAGTGCAAAGGGCTCTAGGGGGTGCATAGAAGAGGGAGATGATTGAACTAAAACTATTGTTCAGTGATTGTAGTCTTTGTCCGAGGCTTAGGTGATATTGTTGATGGGGGAGCCAACCATTGGGGTTAGGGGTTGCGGTTTGTGGAAGGTGGTATTGAAGGTTTCATGAGCCGAAATCGAGTAGCCTAAGTGGTCCAAAATCAAGTAGCCTTTACGGAGCCGACATCTCAGGATAAGCAACAGTTGATCGAACGCTTGGGACTAGGGTAGGCATGCAAATAAAGGCCTGCCGGGCCCAGGCCCCCTGGACCCGGGCTTATTTGCTACTAGGCCCATGCTCGGCTCAGGCCTTCTTATGAAGAGGGGAGCCTGCCAATGCTGTCACATCAGGCCCAGGCAAGCAGGGCCTGGCTCGGTAGGCCCCTTGGCAGCAGCAGCAACATCTACTGTTCCTACTGACAAATGGCAACTAATATGATGGGCGTCGGCCACCCAACATTTAATAGTTGGGGCATGCCTCCCCAACTATTAAATGCTGGGTAGCAGACCAAAGCTTGTAGATTGCGGCCAACATGTCCGACATATCGGCCGACATGTCATTTTTGAGGGGGAATCGACACTTTTTCACCGCATTTAATAATTTTGGCATTTATCAGTATTGCAGTCGACATGTCGGACATGTCGGCCAAATATTGCAGTTTTTTAATTTGTTCAAAAAATGTTTTATATATATATATATATATATATAATTAATTCATCAGAAGGATCCATCAAGATTCTTAGTGCTTCTTCCATAGTAAGTCGAGATTCGTGTTGGACATTTAGTGAGAAGGTGACTCCAAATGACACCGATCAAATACGATTAAACACTTGTTAGTAATTTAATTTTCTCATATGAATTTTATTTTAGACATAATTAGATAAAATAATTACCATATAATTAATAAATGAAAATATTATGAAATATATAATACGAATAACAGTGCGTGTGGGTCCACCCATGCCCCGGGCGACAGTACCCGGGCGCCCCCAGCGGGCTCTGCCCGCCACCGACGGGCGAGAGTACTCGGGCGCCCTCGGCGGCTACGCCCGCCCGCCCCCGGCAGGCCGGCAGGGCGGGATATTCATGTTATATTTATGGTAGTATTTATTTTTTAATTATTTAATTTTTTAATTATTTAAATATATTATATATGTTTATTATTTTATTAAAAACCTAGAAAAATTTAAAAAAAAAAATCGTGCTCACGGTTTTGGCCTCTGTCACCAGCCTGCCCGACGCCCACCGGCGGACTCGCTAGACCCCGGCGAACCCGTTGGGTAGTCCGGAGGCACTCCGGTAGGGCCACCGCCGGCAGTGGCCCGGCCCGCTCGTCGTCGGACAACCCCCGGCGGATTCGTCGAGATCCGACAAACATGTCGGTGAGCGTCGGGCAGGCCGGCGGCCGCCAAAACTGTGAGCACGGTTTTTTTTTTGCATCGGGGAAGCAAGGGGGATGGGTCAAAACTACCCCAGCACGGTAAATTTTTCTGATATTCATGTTATATTTATAGTAGTATTTATTTTTTAATTATATAGTTTTAGAATTATTTAATTTTATTATATATGTTTATTATTTTCTTTAAAAAAAAATCGTGCTCACGGTTTTGGCCGTCGCCGCCGGCCTGCCAAGCGCCCACCGGCAGACTCGCCGGACCCCGGCGAAGCTGCCGGGGTAGTCCGACGGCGTTCTTGTAAGGCCACCGCTGGCAGTGGCCCTGCCCGCTCGATGTCAAACAACCCCCGACGGTTTCGCCGGGGTTCGGCGAACACGCCAGTGAATGTCGGGCAGGCCTCCGGCGGCGAAAGACAAAACTGTGAGCACGGTAAAAATTTTCTTGGTATCAGGGAAGCGAGGGGTTGAGGGGGGAGCTGAATTGCCTATTGAGCCTTTTAGCAGACCATCTCCCTCCTTAATCTAATGGAGGAATTCCTCCAATGGAAGATCGAACGGCTCAGATTCGTTCGTCGGTCGGGTTACACCATAAGGGAATTTATTTAAATATAGTATAGATTACAATCCGACATTTTGAAATGTCACTGATATATCCCCGCAATCCGACATCCGACATAAAAAAACTCAAACTGACATGACTCAAACATCTAACAGCTGCAACCTTGTGGCTGACTAACGGGTGGGCATCGTCAAGCACCAGGCCGATCCCTTGATAAAATAAGGGGCTTGGGAAAGCACCCTAGGCCCGGGCCTGACCCGAGCCTAACCAATTCTAGGCCTAATCCGGCTTAGACCCGGGTCGGGTAACCAGGCCAGGGCTTTATTTCCACCCGTAGACTAGGGTAACAAACAGTAGCCGATGCTGAAAAGGGATGGGGATGAATGGGGTATTACCCAAGCTAAGAGGGGAAGTGTCAGAAGAGTGACCAGTTGGGCGGTGAATGGGAGAGGGCATGGGGGAGGTTGCTCATTGGAGTTGAATGTACTAGAAGCTATAGATGGTTGGAGTGGGTGGCCTATTGTGTCAGTGTGGGCAGTGTCAGAGAGTGTCAATTTTAACGGGACACATCCTATGTAGCAAAACGACAAGTACTTAGCCCCTATGTGATTTAACAATTTACTCTCATCACTCATTTGTGATATAACCATATATCTTTTACTATGTATTGCACCAACAACTGATATACAAATGCATGATAATTGCCAACAATCACTCCCACTGACTGTTAAAGTATTGCATATCTACTTTTAAGCGTACATAAAGATACATGAGCTAGTTTCCACATTGCGGCATCCATGGAGAGACTGATTATTTTGACAGATTCCCATAGACCATCTCAGCTTAAACTGTCCAATACTAGATTCCAACCCATAGGGAGTTAATGAAATACAGGTCTCCTATACCAAGCACATACAGGACCAGCTTTCAAAACTGCATCCAGGCTTGCACGCGGAACTGTCGATAGAAAACTGGAGCAGGAGCCGGGAGGGTCACGATCGTTGATGAGGACTGGAGGCGGGATCGACGACGGACGAGGCACAGGGAAGCGTAGAAGTCGACAACAGTGCTCGATGGGATCTGTGGCTAGAGCGTCAGGATGGATCGAAGACGGGAGGAATGTTGTCAACGAGAGGCTCAACCTCGGAATCAGCCGGCGAGATCGAGAGAAGTCATGGAAGACGAAAGCATGAGCGAGCGGCTAACGGGAGCTGCGAGGTAATACGTCTCATCACAGATGCCTAGAAGGGAGTGGAGCGGAATGTTTCCAGCCAGAAACTTCAAGGCACCAAAAATTTTAGGGCGCTAAAATTTCAAAGAGGAATCTTTTTCTCTCTAATACTATGTTGAAATATTAAAAAAGAAATATTGTGCATATTATTCATTCACAAAGAGACATTAAATAAGACATACATGGACAAACAAAAGTAATCTGGAAATATGAGACTAAACTGTTAGACTCTTAAAAGACTACTAATACAATAATACTCATATTGAACAATAGTATAAAATATATAAAAAGTATATAATATTATGTATCTGTAGAAGAATTGAGTAAACCTTGTATATACTTCTTGAATGTCAAATTACAAGTGTGAGTACAAATATATAGGGAGAAAGAGAGAGAAATCCATATTACAAGATGTGGGACTAAACATCCTAGTCAAGAAGCTAAATGGGCCTTTACATATATTATTCAACACTCCTCCGCAAGCTGGAGCGTACAAATCGTAGGCACTGAGCTTGGACAAGAAACGATAGTACATAGGTCGTGGTAAGGCCTTGGTGAGGATGTCAGCAAATTGCTCGGTAGCTGGAACATGCATTAACTATATCTTCTTTAATTTAACCTTTTCTCGAATTAAATGGCAATCAACCTCAATGTGCTTCGTCCGTTCATGGAAAACAAGATTCTTGGCAATGTGTATGGCAGCCTGACTGTCGCAAAATAGGGCGGTCGGTGCGGAAAGCTTGACTCCTAAATCATCAAGGAGACCCTCAAGCCATGTGAGCTCAGACACAATAGCTGTCATTGAACGATACTCGGCCTCAGTGGATGAACAGGCAACTATAGACTGTATCTTGCTACGTCATTTAATGAGATGTCCTCCAAAATAAGTGAAGTATCCACTTGTGAAACGTCGATCATCCAATGAATCAGCATAATCAGCATCACAATAAGAACTCAGAGATAAAGGAGACGAAGAGGGCTTGCATACAATTCCCTGTCCAGTAGCAGTCTTCAAGTATCGAAGAATGCGCTCAACTGACTGGAGATGAGAGATATGTGGTTCATGCATGAATCGACTGACAATCCCAACAACAAATGATATATCAGATCATGTAACAGTGAGATATATCATTTTTCCCACAAGATGACGATAATACTCTGGGTTTGGAAAGAGAAGATCAGATTCTAAGGCATGAGCGCAGAGCTTGTGATTACTATCCATGGAAGTGACGGCAGACTTGCATCCAGAGTAGCCCGCATCATACAGCAAGTCAAGACAATACTTCTTTTGAGATAACACCAGCCCATCAGGTAACCGAGCCACCTCGAGACCAAAAAAGTAATGAAGACTTCCCAGGTCCTTTGTTTGAAACACAGTTGTCAGATGTTATTTGATCATATGTATTACTGTAAGATCGTCTCCCGTAATCAGAATATCATCAACATATACCAAGAGAATCATTGTGTCTGTTGGGTGATGTCGAGTGAATAATGAGAAGTCGGCTGAACTCCGAGTGAACCCAACAGCACCAACAGTCTGATTGAATTTGTCAAACCATGCCCAAGGCGACTGTTTGAGACCATAAAGTGGCTTCTTCAGACAACAGACAAGAGACTCCCCCGGGAGGTTGTTGCATATAGACGGTTTCCTGCAAATCACCATTAAGAAAAGCATTTTTGACATCCAATTAGTGCAACTGTCAGTGTCGATGAACAGCGAGGGAGATCAACACACAAACAGTATTTAGTTTGGCAACTGGAGAAAATGTCTCATCATAAACTAGACCTTGTTGTTGAGTAAAACCACGAGCCACCAGACGAGCTTTCAAACATTGAACCGTCCCATCTGGACCTTGTTTGAGGGCAAACACTCACTTACAACCCACGCAAGTTTGTCCTGTAGGAAGAGGGACAAGATCTCAAGTGTGGTTTGCCCAAAGAGTAGACATTTCCTCGTCCATAGCTGCTCACCATCCCGGATGTTGGAGAGCCTCCTGCATAGAAGTAGGGATGGTAATAGAGGATAAAGAAAGAGCAAACTGGCGAAGTTCCGAAGAGAGGTGGTGGAAGGAGACATAATTCGCCATTGGGTGTGCAGTAGAAGTAATTGTCGGATCCGCAGGCTGCAAAATATCATTAGAGGAGCGCATCTCCCGTAGGATAGTGGATGAAGGAGGACGACGAGTATACACACGAGTGATAGGTGGTTTGTGTGAAAGTGGCGTGGTAAGAGGAGGTGGGTTTGGTGGGAGTGGTGTAGGAAGGAGAGGCGGAAGGTTGGAAGTAACATGAACATCAGGCCCCGGAAGGAGTGGTGTAAGGAGAAAATCAGTTGGTTGAGAATGATATGACTGGTCTTCGAGAAATGTGACATCAGCAGAAGTAACAACCTTGTGATCTTTAGGAGAGAAGCAGGCATAACCCTTCTGAGTACGGGAGTAACCAACAAATATATATTTTGTAGCACGAGAAGCGAGCTTGTCTGTGGACGGGCCAAGATTATGAACATAGCACACGAAGTCAAACACGCGAGGGGTGACTGAAAAGGGAGGTGTGGAGGGAAAAAAAGTTGAAGGGAACCGCAAAGTTGAGAACAGAGGAAGGCATGCGGTTAATAAGAGAACATGCAGTAGAGACCACAAAATTCCAATATTGCTTGGGAACATTCATTTGAAACATAAGAGAGCAGGTAATCTCAAGGAGGTGACGATTCTTGCGTTCAGCAACGCCATTTTTTGGGGGGTATAGGCACAAGAGGTTTGGTGAATGATTCCAAACTCAGTACACAGGGTCGTAAACGCATGACTAGTGTATTCACGGGCATTGTCAAAACGGAGAGTTTTCATTGTAGTGGAGAACTGGTTGCGAGTTTCAGTGATAAAGGCATGGAAAACACCTGGCAGTTCAGAACAATCATGAAGGAGATACAACCATGCCACCCGAGAGTAATCATCTACAAATGTAGCAAAGTAATGATAGATACAGGACTCCGAGTGGGATGAGGCGAGAACGTAGACCGATGATGTTTTTCATAGATACAGGACTCACAAGTGAATTCTCAGATAGAAACATCGGGAAGAGCATTGTGGAGTATGTTTATAGGAGGGTGTCCAAGACGCCAATGTCACTCAGAAGAGCAAATAGATGACAAAACCATCAGAGGAGAGGGGTCAAGGATGTAGAGACCATTCGACGGATTCCCTTTTCCAATGATAGACTGTGTCTTGCGATCCTGCACAACACAAGAGGTGGAGGAGAATGTTAAGTAGCAATCAAGATCTTGAGTGAGACGACTAATAGAGAGAAGGTTGAAAGGAGAGCCCCGAACATGAAGAGCAGAGTGAAGAGTGATAGGAGGAGTAATGTTAATGTCGGCGGAGCCAGAGACAGGAATATTGTCCCAAGTTGCAACAGTAATAGACTTGGGATGCACCGAGTCCAAGTAGCGAGATGGCTGCAGTGAGGTAATGTGGTGGGAGGCCCCTGAATCCAAGATCCAGGACAAACTATGGGCAAGACAGGAAAACACACCACCAGAAATGGACACAACAGAGCTCGAAGAATTTTCGATCATCCTTTGAAGTTGCTGGATTTGGAGTCGCAAGCCAGCAATGTCATTCTGAAGGCTTTGTGAAGTAGAATGTACAGCCATGGGCAAAGGGGCAGTGACAAGAAACAATCTGTGCGGCAGGACAAAGTCGCAGCGGCTAGTGACAACAAAGATACTCCGGGAAGACCCAGCGGCCAAGCAGATAGCATCCAGCAACAATGGCAAACTGCGGAGAACAGCTGCAGGAGAAGCTGCCAATCTGCAGCAAGCCACATGCGGCAAAGCATAGGCGGCAAGCAGAGCCAGGCCGCAGCGGGAATTAGAGCCCCCAGGTAAGCAGGAGCAGTGAAGCAGCGGACTAGAGGGTAAACAAGCAGACACAAGGCGGCCTGAAGAAGAACAACGGCTAGAGGAAGAGGTACGGCGGCCAGAGATCAGCTTCCAGGGAATTCACGACGACTAACCCTGGAGGTCAGCAGGAGAGGCCGCCAATGGCAAGAGACAAGGCAGGCAATGACTTAAAGCAGAAAAGTCTGGCGGACATCAAAGCTAGGTCGGTAGTGGCTTGAAGAGAAGCACAACGGATAGAGGAGAAAGCCCGCAACAGCGGGTAGAGAGCCAAGTCTGCGGTGAGTAGAGAATATGGCCAAGTTCACAACAACTAGAACATAGCCAAGCCCGCAGTGGGTAGATAACCAAGCCCACAGCGGGTAGATAACCAAGTCCACAGCGGGTAGAACAACAGCCAGACCGCATCAGACAGAGGGAAGCCAGAGCGGGTAGGGAGCAGAAGGCCAGTCCACGCGACAAGCAGAGAAAGAAGAGAAAGGTCGGCGGCGAAAAAGAAAGCTGAAGAAGACCGCGCGAGTCCGCAGGAGGCCGCTGCAAGTAGATGAGAAATCGTCAGGCCGCAGTGAACGGCAACGAGAAAGCAAACAACTAGTAGATCACACGATAAGTCTAGCAAGAGCAGTCCGCGAGAAAAGAAACGAAACCGCAGCGATCAGGGTTGTAGTGGGGCCCGGACAAATCCCTATAAAAAGGGAGAGAAGAAGAGGAAACGGGAGGGAGGGAGGAGAAAAACGAGCCCGCACAAGGAGATGCGGTTAAGAAGAATAGACCGCGCAAGGGAATGCGAATAGGTAGAAAGTGAGCCCGCACAAGGGAATGCGGTTAAGAAAAAAAGGAGTCCGCCCAAAGGATGACGGTTAGGAAAGCGGAAAGCGGAAAGCGGATAGGAGACCAGGTCGGCGGTCAGGAAAGAAGTTAAATGCCGGGAGGATCAGTGTCCCTCTGATACCATGTAGAAGAATTGAGTAAACCTTGTATATACTTCTTGAATGTCAAATTACAAGTGTGAGTACAAATATATAGGGAGAGAGAGAGATCCCTATTACAAGATGTGGGACTAAACATCCTAGTCAAGAGGCTAAATGGGCCTTTACTAATGGCCTTTACATATATTCAATAGTATCGAACAAATATAATGAGTACAAGCTGTCAAACAATTGTTTCTATAATTCAGTATAAACTTGAAGTCAATTCAAAATTATTTTGAGCTTGACACCCTTGTTTGTAATTTAATTAAAAGCATGTTTAAGCCTGTCCAAGCCCATCATTTAGTTCAGATAGCTTGATTAAATGTCCTTACATAAGTTTGCACAGATAATTTGCCACCCCCTCCACTGAACAACGTAAGCACCCAGGCCTGTTTTCCAACGCATCATATTTTCAATGAATAGCCCAAACATCATATTTTCATTGAATAGTCCCCAAACATCATATTTTCCAAAACATCATATTTCACAATCCCTCAATCTACATAATGGGGGACCATCAGGGCTCGCTCGCCACAAGGCGTGCCCACACTCGTATATTCGCAAAGAAAGACTTGATCGGATCGGAGATCCAACCCCACGGATGCGTCCGGCTCACTATTTCCCGATTTTTTTCATATATTATATTGTTTTATTGCACCTTTATTTCTTGTGATCGGGTCGTCGCATCTATAGCCAATCAAAGCCGACGATTACGGGGTGCCCTAATGTAGTTTTCTTAAAAATAGCGTGAGAGGGCGCTGCCTTTAGGTCATTGCAGAGTTTGAGGATTTCAAATCCCGGATTCCAGTGATCCCTCTATGATGCTGACTCCGTGGAGCCCTTAGTGACGACTCCGTGGAGCCCTTAGTGACGACTCCGTGGCGTGTTTCCTCCTCCCAAAGGTATCCCCTATCCAATGCCTTCTTCTTCCCCCTCCCTAAGCCGACATCAGCCCTCTACTACCCCTTGCCGCCACCCAGAATTTCCCCAGATCCATTGCCGCCGCCCCCAAACCAGCCCAGAAATCTCACCGCCGCCCCTTGCCCCTCTGTCCCCAACCACCGCCGCCTTGAACCAATACAGCCCACCATTTTTTCCCTACAAAACCGGCCCCAAGTCTGCCATACAGTCCCTCCCCATCTAGAATCTGTCTCCTCCACCCAGATCAGTCCAAAACCAGTCCTCCACCTTCCAAACAGCCACCTTCACTCAGATCTAACCCTGTAAATTTAAGACCCGCCTCCACACCGTCGCTCTAGCCGGATCTACCCACCTACGGCAGCCCAATGCTGGTGAGTTATTATTTGTTGTATGTACTTGTATTTTCTGCAACTAAATACATTGTAGTGATTTCCAATTGTCTAGATATTCTAACATTGTACTAGTTTGCGTTCGTTGTGCTTGTGATTTGCATGAAGGAATTAACCGCCGCGTGCTTTAGCCCTCCACGTGGAGGAACGTCACTGCTTGCTTTCTTAAAGAAAATATTGCATATTGCTTGATTGTTATTCTTGAGTGAGTTTTAATACTTATTGCTCAAATTTTGTATATTGTCGTCGTACTTTGTATGGTCACATTGCATATTAATATTGGGTCACGTAGTAACACCTCACAACCACGAGGATTGCATCTTAAGTCAACACCACACACCCTATCCTACATCACTATCCTTCAGTTTCTTTCCACATTACATCATATTAGTAATCTCCTCTCCATATGCAACTTCTTGTCTATTGGACATTTTTATCACTAATATAGCCGGGGGGAAATGCAGTGAGAGAAGTGCCTTTGTGGGATAAAAAATTCTACAAGAAATGTCAAAACACTTTCTATAGGAGAAACAAATTATTGCGAATAAGACCGATGATAAAATGGAATAAAATGCAAGAAATAAAATAAATTCACAATAGCATCAAAGATCAAAACATGAAAAAAAAAACCTAAAGCCTCTACCACCAGAAGTTCAGCTGCAGTGAGTGTAACGAAATCCCTACCCTCAGCTACAAACAATATGAACCAAAGAGAGACTCCATACCTTTGGATGCAGAGCAACCATTGCAAAAACAAAAACAAGGATCAATGTGAGTACAATGAAGAAGGTGTTGAGTCCACAATCATGGCCAGAAGGAGTGAACCAGTGAAACAAGAAACCTGAAAAGGTAAATGTCGCTATGTAGCAAACTAGTGATACAACAAGCAATGCCATGTACCTGCGGTAAAGAGAAAAAAAGACCGTCAACTTCAGAAATGAGGATAAACAGAAAAGTCAATATTAAAGATGTCAAAACACGGCTGATATAAGATTAATATCTTTACCAGAAATGTTCATCCTTGCTGACCCAATTGTCATTCCATCCATGTACAAAGTCTAACAAGAGAACAACTTGAACTAAAAGAAACAATCCGGACCCAAATTTGGATAGAGACTCTGCAAACAAATTGAAAGGAAAAATTTCTTACAGCCAAACTTAGAGGCAACTCTAAAGTAAATAAAATATAAAAACAAAAATAAGGTTCAGCTAATTTAAAAAGTAATATTATTTTTCTAATAAGATTACAGATATCTGATGAAATGTCGAATGTCAGAATTTTGGGATATATCAAGGACATTTTCATGCGGGGAAACAGTAAGACAAACAATGTAGCATGAAAAAAACAGTATAGTTTCATATAATGGATGCAATAAAATAAATATTGTATATCTATTTTAGGAAAGACCAACTTCACGATTCTTGGGCTTTGTTTGGGATACCGGTGCCATTTTAAAAAGGGGCAGTTCAAAAGGAAGATTCAAAACTATATTTTTAAAACAGATGTTGGGTTTGGGTAACCTCCGATCGGGTGCCGGCGGGGGTAAAAATTATATAACTTTAAATAAAATTATATTATTTTATTAAATAATAAACAACCTTCTTCCCGAAGCATTCTCACTGGATAGAGCTTAAATAAAAATTTTATTTATTATTTTACTAAATAAAAAATTATATTAGTTTACTTTATTATTTGTTGCATCTTCCCGAAGCATCGTCCTCGCCATTGATGCCATTGAAGAAGTACTAAGCTCGTCGTGGAAGCCCTGCGGGAGGAGGAAAGTTGCGAGGAGGAACGTCGTGGTAACCCTGTGGGAGGAGGAACGTTGGGAGGAGGAACGCCGTGGAAGCCCTGCGGGAAATTAAAAAATCAAATAAAATCAAAATGGCTGGTTCAGAAGGCCGCTGGTGCTCGAATGGACAACGTCAAAACAGCCGGAAATCCCCCTTTCACGCCGGCCTTTCTAAAACAGAGCTTGCCCCGGTTTCCCAAACGCTCCACCTCCGGTTCAGCCTACAAAAAACGGAGAGAAAACGGGTTGTCAAACGAAGCCCTGCTCGCATTGATTAGTGTGATGTGTCCTTCGTACAGAGCCTAATAACAAAATGTCACGCGTAACATATTTGGTGTTCTAGACCAACGGGAGATCGCAACACGTGTTCCACTCGGGATAGTCACCTTGCATGGCCACGTGTTTCCGTCGCAACGATCCTTAATGATGTCCTCGCTCAATAGGGAATTCTCATTGTATGCCCCCCCCCCCAATCTGGCCCCCAACTATGGTGGACTGTCCTCTCTTGACTTACGTAATCCTCCTTTGCTCGCTAAGTGACGAGTGATTCTCACTCATACAGCATAGCCCTCACCAAACAACGCTTCCTTTCCCCCCGCTCGAGGTCACTACGCCTATCAATCAAGGTTCACCATCACCCTAGCATGCGAGAAGTCAACCTCATGTTTGATTTCCTCGTAGCAACATAAAAGACTTTCAGTAGAGGCGATTATGCATAAAGGATACCCCGCAGGAAGCACAATTACAGGCATGGGTACCAGATAAGGTGTGTATCTAAGTTAAAAAAGCAAGGATATGGGTAAGGCGGCAGTATATCATAAGTGCAATAAAAGACCTCAAAATAATACAACATCAAGTATAAATTATAACTTAAACTACCAAATCAATGAAACATAACATGAAGTTCTCAATTGTAAAGTATACATGAAAATTCTAAAGTTAACATCTTATATTGTCCATAAATCACAACTCCAAGTGTTTAACTATAAGAGATAAAAATAAAATTCAAGCAAATTCATTTATCATCCTCTCTTCTTCTTCTCCATTGTTGGAGATCAACGCATTTTCAATCTCTGGTTCGTCTAGAGACAATATTTGGATCAATCAATTGAGAACGAAGACGAGTGCATGGTGATGAGAACGAAGATGAGTGCATGGTGGTGAGAACGAAGACGAGCACATGGTGGTGAGAACGAAGAGAGCGTGAAAATGCAAAAGGTGAGGAAGACAAGCCCTAATAGCTATCGTTTTTAATATCTAAAGTGTGTCTGCATGTAGGGTTACCCCATACACGTACCAAAAATGTACCTAGTACGGCAACCTCTTTTGGCGTACTAAAGCTTCATATGCTACCAAACTTTTCATAGGCCCAAGGCGATGGCCTACCACACAGGGATCGCGTAGAGGAAATATGCTTGCATTTTAACAAACTCGTCAGTCCTAAGGAATATGTACAGAGTTACAACTACACTTTTTCAAAGACAATCCGTTATCATGGCTCATATTGAATTTTCGCCACATGTCGGCAGTGCCATCATTGAGCTTTACATGTGGCGATCACCTTCAAATAGGGTGGGCTATATATACCCCCCTCCGACGAAGAAGAAAATGGTTCACGAAATTTACCATAGAAGAAGACTACAGTGAAGAGGTCAGGAGAAGAAACTTTCAAGTTTCTGAGCCAGTGGTGGAATCACCATTAGCCGCGTTGTCATTGTTCTAAAGTAAAGGTATTTTAAATACCTCCAAAGACAAATTGAGATTTAGCACCATAAAAAATGTAATGAGCATGGAAATTGGGCAGAACTCAAATCTAATAGCAATGGCAAACAACTGCAAACTCGAAGCTTCGACGCACATCGAGTTCATTACCCAATGGAAGTTGAAAGCCGTCCAACAAACCGTAGCCTATCTCGTTCATATTGTACAAACTCTCACCAACATCCGGTCCTCCACAACTGAACCTTATCCCCACAACTCCCACAATCCCCAACTCTCATTCGGCTAAATCCCTTTGCATCAACCAACATTGCGCCTCCTCCACTCCTCTAGGTAACTCCATCAATATGTCAGTTGTCGAGGAATTGTATAGCTCCAACATCTAAGGGCGTTTCCTTGCGACCACTGGGTGATCTCGAGGACTTTTTACATTTACGATTGCAACATTCAGGGTCACATCTTCGCACCCCTTGGGTGTTATTGAGGAGTTCTACATCTACGACTCTAGCATCTAAGATCAAGTCCTTGAACCCCCTAAGTGTTGTTAGGGAGTGCCATATCTATGCCTTTAACATCCATGGAGCGTCCTCGTGCCACATGGGTGTTGTCAATGAGCAGGGGAGCAATTCGGATCGGTTCAATTCGGTTCCACCCAAAACCAGGAACCGGCCCATATAGGTTCGGTCCAAGTTTTTGGAATCGGAACCGGCTCACGGTTCTAAAATATAGAACCGAATCTGAACCGATCGATTCGGTTCGATTCCGGTTCGATTCTCGATTCTACTCGTAATCATATTTTGCATGTTAATGTATAATGACTATAAGAATCTTAAGTAATTAATCATGTTGAGGCTTAATCTTTTGTCAACAAAAGTATCACTAATGCCAACAATATTGTTACAATTTTGTTATGGCTTGAAACAATGAGTTTTGATACGTTATAAATGGAAAAAATTGGAAATTTTTATGCAGATTGTCAGATTTGATGCACTCGTGAAACTGTAAATCCTCCAAAAATATACAGTGAAAATTGAAAAAAAAAAATGCTCTAATATTATCTTGAAAGAGTTATATTTAGTAACATCAAAGTGCATAATTTCACAAAAGTGATCCAAATAAACATACAAAGAAAAAGATTTAAATATACAACGCAAGCAATATTTCGAAGGACGAAATGTGGAGCGCGGTGAAGAAAGGCTTGGAAAAGAACCTGTGAGGGTGTGAGGCGTGAGCAACTGAGCGTGGTTGTAAATAGAAAATAACCCTAACCCGTGACCGTGAGGCGTGAGCGCTGAGCGGCGATATTTGTGTGTGTATTTTTAAATTTTTTATTTTAAATTATTGATTTGGGTCGGTTCTTGGGTACCTGACTACACGAACAGAGAACCGAACCGGCGATTCTAGTTTTTTTTAAATCCATACCTGAATGGAGCAAAACGAGAACCGCCCCGAACCGTCGGGTTCGGTCTGGTTCTCGGTTCTTCGGAAACTTTTGCATAGGCCTATCAATGAGTCTTTCATCTACAATTCCAACACCCAACATCGCGCCCCTAGGAATTGTCGAATTTACAACTGCGTCTCCCAACATCCAGTGTCGTGTCATCCCTCCCTTTAGTGTCATTAAGGAGTTCTACATCAATGTTTCCAACATCCAGGGTCACGTCCTCGTGCCTCTGGTGTTGTCGAGGACTTCTACAAATTAGCTCCAATATTAAGTGTTGAGTCCTCACACCCCTCCCCCTTCGTGTTGTCGATTCCTTCATCTTAGCCCCAACATCCAAGGAAGCATCCTCACCAACCATGGGTGTTGTTGAGGATTCCTGCAACTTAGCTCCAACAACCAAGATGCATCATTGACCCCTATGTGATGTTGAGGATTCTCACAACTTAGGTCCAACATCTAAGGATGCATCCTGGCACTCCTTAGTGTTGTTGAAGATTCTAGTAACTTAGCTCCAACATCCATGGATGTCAAAGTGCCCCTTAAATGCTCCATAAGTGTTCTCGAGGATTCCTAAATTAGCTTCAACGCTTAGGGATGTGACATCATGTCTCCTGAGTGTTGTCGAAGATTCCCGCATTTTAGCTCCAGCAAGAAGGATGCATCCTCGCTCCCCTAGCTATTGTCGAGGAAATCTGACGCCATTATGATCACATGGTTCCCGCATAACAAAACAAATACAATACTTTAGCAAAAGAGGAAATGAAAAATGCAAACACCAAAGAGAAGCGGACTAGGAATTTAAACATATATGTATGTGATGATTCAGGTAAAAGGAAGCTTATGTCCCAGTCAACTAAATATCAAACTTGTGAAAAAGAAAATATTTATGCAAAGCAAGAGAAGGAGGGTCAATTGGCCCGACATATTCCAGGTAGACTTCTGTCATGGGAAGTTTCATCATAATAAACTTATGCTCATACAATACATCCAACATAAAAGTCATGTCTTCCTTGCCAGCCTCCAGGATCTGCCCAAGTATGAATTGTCCCTGAGGGCACTATCACGCTAGGTAAGGAGAGTCTTACCTATCTTTTGAGTGATTCCTCACACAACATGGCATTGGATAAACACACCTTCAACTTCTCGTGAGCCAGGGCGGCGACCAGCTGTTTTTCCTAATCCCCTTCATGTTGAGGTGATGGATGGGCACCCTCTCAACTTCTTTCATATAGGAGAATAGGGTAGAGTTGTAAACCAACCATCCACCGGATCAGCATCGTGTCTTTTGTTGACTTCTATATAAGAAAGGATAGAAAGATAAATAAGCATGTTGACTGCAAGGAGGTATGAGAGGTAAGAGAGGATCAATGAACATGTCCCTTGGAGGGCACTATCACGTTGGTAAGGAGAGGCTTACCTCTCTCTCGAGTGTTTCCTCACACAACGTAGCAGTAGAGAAACACACCTTCAACTTCTCCTCGCGAGCCAGGGCGGCGACCAGCTTTTTTCCTGATCCCCTTCATCAGCTGAGGTGATGGTTGGGCATGCTGGGGCAGCTGCCACTGCCTCTCAACTTCTTCCATGTAGGAGAATAAGGTAGCGTTGCAATCCTACTATCCGCCCGATCAACATCATGTCTTTTGTTGACTTCCTATATAAAAAGGAACATGTTGAGAGGTAAGAAAGGATCAATATGCACCGGTAGGAATTTGGTTATGGAAGAATTTTGCATATCCAACTCCTCAACTTCACGTTGAACGATTATTAACGATTGCGTGACAAAGCGTGAATGAGAAAACATCGATGTCGATAAACGACGGGAGTAGATAGTTGTTTTGTCTGATTCAACTCCTCCAAGAGCTCCTCATTCACACGAGTAAGCAACCCCCCAAGTAGAAAGTTGTGAGGTCGTGCTCTTCTGACACGGGGGTAAACTCGTGCTCAGCGAGATCGACTTATCATTTGACGAACGCCAAAAAATATGCCTCTCCTTGAGGTCAATGGTGCTCGTGGACCCATAATCAAGAAAGGACTTCCACTTCTCGCATGGCCCACAACAACTCTACATGAATGAGAGATCAATTGCATACATTTGTAATCTCTCTGATTTAGTTGGCCTTTGGATGGCGAGGCAGAGGGAGGCAACCTCATGAGGTGGTCGCGACAATGACACCCCAAATCCCTCAGGTAAATTCTCGTGAATGACATCCCCAGAGAAGACTGGGGGTGCTCAAAAAATCAAAGCATAATCTACCCTAATAAACAAAATCGTAGGAGGGAGAGCATTCACCATTGCACATCTGATGATTAAGAACTAAGAAAATACATTGTTGATGGTACGCGATGTCCAACAGTTGTCTCGCAAAAAGGGCAAACAACCTTTGTTATAACTCGTTAAGAACCGGCGACGCATAGGATCCCTCTATCCTCCTAAAAGGTCATCAGGGGGGCATGAGGTCAAAGGGGCAAAAACCGGAGAGTTTTGCTCCCAGCCTTAAGGATCATTTCTGGCATCCAAATCACTTGCCACAAACTTGAGAAACGAATTGTTCCTTCGTCAAGGGGAAAAAAGTGAATAAGTTCCCAAAACAATGGAGACCCATCTCACTATCTGAAGGTGGAGATAGATGGCAAAGGCCACTATCAGTGAAATAACGCTACAAGATATTTGCTTGGGGGCCAGCCCATTGAGTACCTTGATCCATAGAGGTAAATGAAGACCTAGATGGAATTGATTTAGGTAGAACATCAAGACATCCTCTCATAGTACTGACTCTCTCCTCGATAGTAGGAAGCTCTATAGCATACCCATCGAGCAAGGAACATAATTGACGAAGATGCTCTAAGTCCTCCTCAACCACAGTCGATGGGGGAGCAAAGGGGTTTTGCCGTAAATGAATCGTGCAATCCATGATTATCTGGCACGAGAAGAAACCCTAAATTTCAAGTAGAAATGAAAAAAAAATGACATGAAGAGGAATTGAGTGAAGGAAGATAAAATACTCCCACTTTTCAGTTATTTATACAGCCCTATCAGAGCCTACACGAAGAATGATCCCTATGCATAGTAATAGAACATCACTATACTGACACGTGTTTCATCACCATTTATGAGCAAAAAGGAGAAATATTATCACAGAAGCTTCCAGGGGGAGGCCCGGGGAGTCACGTTGATATTTGAAGAGGCATCGTATATTCAACGTTCAATTTGGAAATGCATTTAAAAGGGGAAATAGAACAGTAAATAAAAATACATAACTTTGGCAGATTCGCCAAAGTCTTTGCAGCCTCCAACATCGACAACATTAACATCACCCCTTTCAAAACTCACTTGAGACGATGGGAGGCCTCAGTTGAATCTTTCACCAGCTCCATGGAATGCCTCTCCAAGACGCTAGTCACCTAAGAAGCTCCCTCACCTCCTTGAAGTATGTGTCTGCCACATGACAACACGCCACCTATTTCAGCATGCATTGCCGCCAGAGCTTGCGTCGAGCGGTTGCTTATAAGGGTTGAGCCAGTGGCAGCATCGATGGATAAGAATAATGTGCTCTTCCCCTTCAACAGTGCGTTCAGAGCAGCCTTCAGAGAAAGGTCCATCACAAGAGCCCTCGCAGATGTTGCGGGAGATTATTCCGTTCGGATCCTGTTCCTAAATCTCTGTCCGGGAGCCATAGCTATTTGTCGCTTAGTCCTCATAAGCGGGAAATATATGTGTCTTGGTATTAACTTTCTTACAGATTTTGTTTTATTTTTAAAGGGCACTCTCGATGCTCACATTAGGCTATACTTGTTGGATTGAGTTCTTTTGTGTCATTGTGAACAGCATTCTATGTTCAAAATTTCTCCTAATGTTGGTTAATCTTCTATTGGTTGGTTCTCATGGTCATTTTGAATAGCTTCTCATTATGCAATCTTAGGTTGGTTTCCTCCCCCGTATTGGACAATAAAAATTTGGCAATCTGCTTGCTCTTCGCTAATGTATGCACTAGGCTAGTTTTTTAATACATCCTCTCTCAATGTCCTTATTATATTTTTTGGCAATTGCTTCTAATAGTAGTGTCTTTTTGGGGTCCTTCCATGATCAAAACATGCTCTGTGAACTTCAATTGGTCTTATTGATTAATCCTTAACAAATTTGTTTAACTTTGAATGCTATATTCAAAGATAGCAAATTGCATATTCTAATACCTCTGCTATTTATGCTATGGCTTTATTGGGTTTTGTTCAAATCCTTTGCATCTCCCCCTCTACTGACTTCCTCCAAGATTTTCTTTTTGCTTGAGTCTGTACTTACAGTTTTTCTTTTAGTTATTTCTCAATTTCTAAAACACTTACAATTATACTGACCCGTGCCCTCAGTTTTTTTATTAAAAACTTACTTACTATTCATAGAACTACTGCAACAATACTAGTAAAATAGTTCAATAATGAATACAGCAGAGGTAATGTGAACTCAATTGATTCAACTATATGTTCAAAGTCTAAGGCTTCATTTGTCGTGGTGGTGGCAGTCGTGAACGCAGTGTTCATGAACCGTCATTCGTGAACGTCCGGCCTCACCTAAAAAAAATTCATGCATTTTATGCTCAAAACTAGTTTAGCTAGTTTATTTTCTGGTTAGCGGGCATAACCTTTGTCTTGCCAAACATATAATCTATGATACTGGCTTGCAAATAAGCTGCGCCAATCGAAGCCTAAGTTGATGCATTAGAACTTCCTAGCTCTACAACTAGTCAAAAGGGCAGTGATTTTGTCACTGCGACATTCTATAAACTCAAAAAACTATAGAAGTCAGCTGAATGATCTTATAAAGATTATCAAAAGACAGAGTAGACATAAGAAAAAAGAGACAACGGGTGCTCACCATAAAAGCTCACGACCCCATTGGGAACGAAGAACATGAGGAATATAACAACGCACCAGCAGAAGATCTTAGCCATCCAGCCTCCATGGTGCAGACGATCACGCGGATCCTTCTGGTTCTTAATCCCGACCATTAAAACAGCCAAGATGGTGAAGAACAAAAAATTCCCCAGGCTCACCCTCAGAACCGCATCCGTCTGGAACCACTCTTTATCCGGCGTTTTGTGAAAGCGATTGATCCCTTCAGAGAAGAAAAGAGGCACAAGTCAAGAACAAGGGTTAGGGTTTGAAGAGAGGAGCGCAGTAGAGATATGTACAGGGAAGGCTCTCCATTAGAGGGGCGGCGACCTCGCGGAGGATCCAGGAGAAGATGAGAGACAGGGCGAAGAGGCCGCAGTAAGCGATCCGGGCAGAACGGCGGCCGATGCTGCCGACGGCTGACCGGCAAGCCTCGCACGCGCAGGCGGCGCAGCAAGAGGCGAGGCACGACGCTGCCCACATCTTCGATCGAACAAATTAACGCGTAATTCTTCTGCGCTTACGCTTCTGAATCGCTTGAGCAGAAAAGAAAGTGGAGGGTGAAGAAGAAACTTGGGACGGGGATTAGGAGATAATGAAATATAATTCAGCGATATAAAAAAGCATTTAATTTTGTTGTTATTTTGACCAGCAGCGAAGATATACCCGCTGTTCGTTGTTCTCTTGCGTGCTGAAAAAGCCGGATGCTCTATCAGGCTTTCTTCGGCTTTTGGCTGTAGGGAATATGGATGGGAAGAAATGGGCCTTGGCCCTGTTTGGCCCGGCGGATACGCGCGGGTTACCGCCCGGCCGCAGGTTCTGCGTGTTTAGACTTTGGCGGGGTTGTGACCGGGTGGTGCAGATCCTCCCCGCGTACGCGTTGCAGTTTGGTGGTTATTTTATTTTATTACATTTCAAATTTATTGAATCAAATCAGTTAGGGGTGTACGCATTGTAGTTTGGTGCGGTTTTGGCCCAACCCGCAACCACATCACTAGAGCGCGGTTTTAGCTTGAGCAAAAATGTACTGCACCAAAATTATGTGGTGCAGTTTTGACTTTGTACGTTTTTGTGTGGAGCAATTGTAGTTTTTTTGCATTTAGTTTACATAGACATGAAAAAAATAATGTGAGGTCAAATAAGATGTAAAATTTGGATAAAAATAGGTGATTGTTAACCGCAACCCGTTATTGGCTAGTCGCACCCCAAAATATACTAACTTTTCGTGCCTTTTCGAAATACGTCTTGTACATGCAATTTCAGAAAAAGTGTTCAATACGAAAGTTGTAGATCTCGACGATCGACGAGATCTACAACTTTCGTGTTGAACACTTTTCCTGAAATTGCATGTACAAGACGTATTTCTGAAAAGCGTAAAATCTGAGCATATTTCCAAAGTTCGCCTTGTACATGCAAATTCAGGAAAAGTGCTCAACAGGAAAGTTGTAGATCTCGACGAGATCTACAACTTTCGTGTTGAGCACTTTTCCTGAAATTGCATGTACAAGACGTATTTCGAAAAGGCGCGAAAAATAATGAGATTTTGGGGTGCCACTAACAAATAGCCGGTTTGCGGTTAACAATCACCTAAAAATATAGTTACGTGAGTTATGTAATCGTGAAAAAAATGTGTAGTTCATGTATTTTAAAAATATGACGACTATAAATTCAACCATGATCTATAATATCTTTGGAGATTATGCTTCAGCTTCATATTCAAGTTGATTTCATCACCATCATCAAAGTGGATTGTATTTTCCAACTCTAAAAACCTGAGGAGTTCAGTAGATTTTCAAAATCGCAATCGCACAACAAAAAATTAAGACATTTTGTATTGGATCATACGAGTGGTTACCGTCAGTGGGAAGTTTCGAAGTTTAGCAGGTTCTCAAACCCATAGGAGTTGGTTTCCTATGCTGAAAATAAATGCAAAAATAATATGCACAGTTGTAGAGACTGATTAAAATAGCGGCTGCAAAGGGAAAGTAAGAAGATAAATAAGGAGTAGGAATTGGGTGTGGTGGGATTTTTCAGATACAAAAACAACACCGCACTCAGTTAATACAAGTTCAAAACCGCAACATACCAAAATTGTGTTGTGCGGTTTAGAAATTGGTGATTTGATTGGTGTGTTCAGTTTTTGTTATTTTTGAGTTTGTATGCTCATCCCTAAAACGGACATGTTTTTAATCATATTAGGTTGATCTTTGTTACAAAGTTCACTTAAATTGGGTTACCGACCCGCAAATGAATCAAAAGGTGACTTAAACAATAACATTGTAACTATTACATATAGTTGTAAGAGTAGTCAAATCATTCTCTATAATGTCCCCATAAAATTCATATTTCTCAAGCTAAATTAATTTAAATACTAAGATGATCTCATTTTTCATGTAGAGGGACAACATGATTGCATGGAAATTATTCATCATGAATGGGGAATCATTTATCATGTAAATGAGAATGCCCTACACATACCTTCTATTCATTTTTTGGAGTAGATGATGTATAATATCGCAAGAAGCTATAAATGATTTTCCAACAGCTTTGAAAGTCAATTCATGGCGACCGTAGACTTTAAAATGTAAATTCATTTGACTTAGGACGGTTTTATTAGTTGGTGGCGGTTAGAGATGAATTAGTTGGAGATGAAGAAAAAATATTGTTCTTGAACGAAATTTCCTCCCTATAGTTGGAATTAGACATAAATGATATTTGAGGATGGGTAATTCCAAATGGAGGCAATTTGAATAGGCAAAAATAAGGTAGTTGATATACTCAACACAATTTTGGTATAATTCCATATATAAGCTTCTAGTTTTTACATGAATATATCAAATATTTGTTCTAATTTGTGTTCAAACTTGCATTGAAATAAGAGTACAATTCTTTCAATTATGAATTTTTCATGTGAATATGTATTTGGTCATTGCAGAAATGCAGTAATTTGTTAGTGATAAAATGATTCTGAAATCTCAATTTTGATTTGCTTATGTACTATTTGTGTTTTTCATGTTAATTTTAGTCCATATTAATAATGAAATTATGATATATTCAGTAACTCTACGTGATTGTAGAAGTATACTATTACTTTTAGTCCATATCATAAGTATTTGTTTTCATCGCAGCCTATAAGTTTATGTCATTTATTTTTATTCCAGCTTCTGTTTATTCCAACTTCAGATTCCAAATCCCCTCTAGTACAAAGTTATCAATTTATAAAAAAATCTGGGGTTTTTCTTGTTTGATTATTTATTTGATGACTTATGTGTGTTTTCATGATTTGTTTAGGTAATACTAGTGTTTGTCTTGTTAAATTTTGTTCACGTTAATTATGAAAATTTGATCATCGGTAGTTAATAACTTGAATTTATTGGAAAATTCTATAATTAGTTTCATTCTATATATAAGCTTCTAGTTGAATATATCAAATATTTGTTCTAATTTGTTTTCAAACTCGCATTGACGTGAGAGTATAATTCTTCAAATCATGAATTTTTATGTGACTATATATGTATTTGGTCATTGTAGAATTGTAGTAGTTTGTTAGTGATAAAATGGTTCTAAAATCCTAATTTTGATTTGCTTAGAATACTATTTGTGTTTTCATGTTAATTTCAGCTCATGTTAATAATGAAATTATGAGATAATCAGTAACTTTATGTGATTGGAGAATTATACTATTAAATTTAGTTCATATCATAAGCATTATCTTTTTACTGCAGCTTATGAGTTTAAGCAATTTATTCTTATTACAGCTTCCAGTTTCAAATCCCCATCAGTACAAAGCTATCCATTTATATAAAAAAATCTGGGGGTTTTCTTGTTCCATTGTTTATTTGATTACTTCTTATGTGTTTTTTCATGATTTGTATAGGTAATACTGGTGTTTGTCTTATTGAATTTTGTCCACATTAATTATAAAAATTTAATCATAAGTAGTCAATAACTTGAATTTATTGAAAAATACTATAATTAGTTTTATTTCATGTATAAACTTCTAGTTTTTATATGAATATATAAAATATTTGTACTACTTGTGCTAGAGTGTTTTGATACCATGTACTAATTTAAAGAGAATAGTAAACTAGAGCAACAATATTATTATATATATATATTATCCAAGATACACTTTTTATTTTTACATCAAGTATCATTTTATGGGCATACAAAGTAGTACAATCATTACTTTTTATACATATCTCACAGATGAGTTATTTACTTCATTATCTCTTTAGTCTTCTTTCTTTCTTGTGCTTCACGACTTGATCGGTTTCAGTCGATGGTGCTTCTTTGCTACTCCTTTGACTTCTTTATCTTTGGAGATTATGGTCTAAAAATGTGATTTCATTTAAGTTGTAGTTTTTAGTCTATAGTGTGTATTAATACACTATAATAGTTGTTGTGTATTAATGCACTACAGTAGTTGTTAGGAGAATTAATGCACTGTAGTGGCTGGTGGGGGCATTAATGCACTACAGTAGATGTTAGGGGGATTAATACCCCCACTGTGCTGTGGGGTACAAGTAATTTTTTTGCTTCCTCACTTTCTAGTCTTATATGTCCTCCCTTTTATTTGACTTTTTTTATAATTTTCTTTTTACTCTTTCCCACTCCATTTTCCAACTTTCAAGAATGGATAATACTTATGACAATTTGATTTTTTTTAAGATGTTATTGACATTGTTGTGGAACTCAACCATTCTTATGAAGGCTTGGGCTCGGGGTTCGAGATATTAATACAATGCAACAACAACTATTGGGTTGATACCTCCAGCTCCAATATTAATGCTTAGTAGCTGTTAGGCATTAATGCTCATGCCGCGGGCATTAATGCACTATAATAGTTAGTACTTGGTTAATGCCTCTAACTCCAGCTTTAATACCTAGCATTTGCTGAAAATTAATGCCCATGTTGTTGACATTAATACACTGCAATAACTACTGTTCATTAATGCACTACAGCAACTGTCAGGGGCTTTAATACACTGTAGTAGCTGTTGTTGGATTAATGCCTCTAATACAAGCATTAATAACTAGCCGTTGTTGGTATTAATGCTCGCACTGCTGTCATTACTGCACTACAGTAGTTTTTGTATATTAATGCACTATAATAGCTGCTGGGGGATTAATGCCCCTACTATACTGTGAGACACAAATAATATTTTGTTAATTTAGGGAACTTTTAGTTTTTTTTTTGAAAAAGTTTCTTTGAATTAAAGTATGGTATGTGCAATTTATAAATTATATCTTATATTCTACTCTTTCTATAACTTCATATCTATTATTTCCAACTCAATTTTGAGCTTTCAAGAATGAATAATACCTCTGATGGTCTGATTTTTTTGGAGAAAATGTTGACAACATGATTGTATGAAGATTATTCTTCATGAATAGGGAATCATTCATTATATCAATGAGAATGTCTTACACATACCTTCTATTCATTTTTTGGAGTAGATGTTGTATAATATTGTAAGAAGCTATAAATGATTTTCCAACAGTTTTGAAAGTCAATTCATGGCAACCGTAGATGTTAAAATGTAAATTCATTTGACTTAGAGCGGTTTTATTAGTTGGTGGTGGTTGGAGATGAATTTGTTAGAGATGAGGAAATTTTTTTGTTCTTGAACGGAATTTTCTCCCTATAGTTGAAATTAGACATAAATGGTATTTGAGGTTATGTAATTCCAAATAAAGGCAATTTGAATAGATAAAAATAAGGTAGTTGATATACGCAACACAATTTTTATATAACTCCATGTATAAGTTCTAGTTTTTATATGAATATATCAAATATTTGTATTCACCCTTGCATTGAAATGAAAGTATAATTCTTTCAATTATGAATTTTTTATGTGAATATGTATTTGGTCATTGCAGAAATATAGTAATTTGTTAGTGATAAAATGGTTCTAAAATCTCAATTTTGATTTGCTTAGGATATTATTTGTGTTTTTCATGTTGATTTCAGTCCATATTAATAATGAAATTATGATATATTCAGTAACTTTAAGTGATTGGAGAATTATACTATTACTTTTAGTCATATCATAAGTATTTGTTTTCATCGCAGCTTATGAGTTTATGTCATTTATTCTTATTCCAGCTTTTGCTTATTCCAACTTCTGGTTCCAGATCTCCTTTAGCACAAAGTTATCCATTTATAAAAAAACTAGGGGTTTTCTTATTTGATTATTTATTTAATGACTTATGTGTGTTTTCATGATTGTCTTGGGTAATACTAGTGTTTGTCTTGTTGAATTTTATTCACGTTAATTATGAAATTTTGATCACTGGTAGTTAATAACTTGAATTTATTGGAAAATTCTATAATTAATTTCATTTCATATATAAGCTTCTAGTTTTTTCTATGAATATATCAAATATTTATTCTAATTTATCTTCAACCTCGCATTGACGTGAGAGTATAATTCTTCAAATTGTGAATTTTTCATGTGACCATGTTTTGATCATTGCATAATTGTAGTAGTTTGTTAGTGGTAAAATGGTTTTGAAATCCTAATTTTGATTTACTTATGATACTATTTGTGTTTTTCATGTTAATTTCAGCTCATGTTAATAATGAAATTATGATATAATCAGTAACTTTATGTGTGTGGAGAATTATATTATCAAATTTTAGTTCATATCATAAGAATTTTGTTTTTACTGCAACTTATGAATTTAAGTCATTTATTCTTATTTCAGCTTCCACTTTCAGATCCGTTTCAGTACAAAGCTATACATTTATATAAAAATTTTTGGGGGTTTTCTTGTTTTATTATTTATTTGATTACTTATGTGTGTTTTCATGATTTGCATGGATAATACTAGTGTTGTCTTATTGAATTGTATCCACATTAATTATGAAAATTTGATCATAAGCAGTCAATAACTTGAATTTATTGGAAAATACTATAATGTGTTTCATTTCATGTATAAGCTTCTAGTTTTTATATGAATATATCAAATATTTGTAGTAATTTTTGTTAGGGTGTTTTGATACCATTTAATAATTTAAAGAGAACATTAAACTAGAGCAATAATATTATATCTATATATAGTTCAAGATACACTTTTTATTTTTACATCAATTATCTTTTTATGGGCATACAAAGTAGTACAGTCATTACTTCTTATATATATCTCACCGATGAGTTATTTCCTTCATTATCTCTTCAGTCTTCTTTCTTTCTTGTGCTTCACGACTTGATCGTTTTCAGTCGATGGTGCTTCTTTGCTACTCCTTTGTCTTCTTTGTCTTTGGAGATTATGGTCTAAAAAAATGATTTTATTTAAGTTGCAATTTCTAATCTATAGTGTGCATTAATACACTACAACAGTTATTGTGCATTAATGCACTATAGTAGTTGTTAGGAGAATTAATGCACTGAAGTAGCCGCTGGGGGCATTAATGCACTAAAATAACTGCTGGGGGCATTAATAATACCTTTGCTGTGCTGCGGGGTACAAGTAATTTGTTGCTTCCACACTTCCTAGTCTTATATGTCATCCCTTATATTTTACTTTTTTTATAACTTTCTCTTTACTCTTTCCCACTCCATTCTCCAACTTTCAAGAATGAATAATACTTATGATGATCTGATTTTCTTAAGATGTTATCGACATTGTTGTGGGACTAAACCATTCTTTTGAAGGCTTGGGCTCGGGGTTCGAGAGTTTCTATAACTCTAAAATATTTTCTTCCTTCGAGAGCACCTCCTTGCATCATCCTGACCCCATGTTGTTTCTACAAATCACCAAAAAAAAATAAGCCTCATTCGATGCCCATATCGCTTATTTTTCCCCTTTCTCAGTTCAAACAGTTTATAATTCTTTGCAAAGTTTTTAGTTTTAATGTTGTTATTAATTTGGGCACTATGTTTGAATAGCGCATACTGAGGAAGCCCATGATAGTGAATACTAGGAGAGTGTTGGTCTCCTGATATAGTGGTGGCGGATGAGATATTATATGAATGGGTAAGCAAGATCTTGACTTACTGTGATGATTTTTTTTGTTCTCTATTGCTTAATTTAGGGCACTGTATATTTGATTATAACACACTGAAGAAGCTCGTGATAAAGAATGTTATGAGAGTATTGGTCTCCTGATCTGCATTAACAGTTTTTGAACATGCTTGAAGCGCTTGGAAGCTCCCACGGTGAGATTTTCATTACTCAACACTGCTCTGAATGGTTTTTTGTTCAATAAATTTGTTATCTGAAAGAAATTTTGGATTGGATTAATATAGTGACAACACCGAAGTAGACAGTGGAGATGCTATAGGTGGATAGTCTCATCATTGATGAGGTCAAAATCTCATTTGTAGGTGAATACTCGTTTCTTCCTTCATTTCAATGCATGGATGATTGATCATCTTAATTAAGAATCGAGAGATATTTTTTCAAAAATGTAGCATTTTTTAATTCAAGTAAGTTCTTGAAATTGTTAGTTGTTGAGACTCTTTTCCCTAACATTACAACATATAATCATGCATGACTGAAATTATTAAATATTAAGCATTTGGTTTTCGAGTCAGCTTTCAGATATTCGACCTCAAGTTCTTAATTTCAATGGTCATATTTTTTATTAACCATAGACACACTGTAAGCAATCAAAACTAACTCAAATCTACGTACACATACTCATAAATCTGTAATATTATAACTAAAAGTATTACAAATTTGATTCTCAAGCTGAACTCGGAGCACTAGTCCCAAAAAGAACCAACCCCAAGATTCATTTCTTGATTTTTTTTAATCATACTGTGAGAACTTCAAAATCAACCCGAACAGATCAATTTTGTTTGATCTTACATCTATTTTTGGTTATCCAATTATATTTGCAAAAAACATAACTAATTATTTTCTATTTCATCAGACATCAAATATTAGCACTATCATTTTACTTTATCTCCCCTTAAATTGGATTAGCACAATGAATTTGAGAGAAATGATCTTGATATTTTTCTTTAATGGCATTTATTGATACTATATTATTTTACTCAACAATGTGTTATTATTAATTAAACTATTAAGAAATGTTTTGATCTGTTAGCTAATGCCATATTTTAGTATTGATTGTCATTGTCCATTGATTAGCTTTTCACATTCTTTTGTATGATAATACATTAAAGAAACAAATCATTTTTGTATTTACAAATTATTGAATATTTCTCTACGTATGTGTTTTACCACTACCCATTATACATAACATTCATGATAACTGTTATAATTTCTTAGTAAATTTTAGTAATATACTGCCAGTCACGGGCATTAATGCAATGCAACAACAGCTGTTTGGTTAATACCTCTAGCTCCAACATTAATACTTAGTAGATGTTGGGCATTAATGCTCATGTTGCGGTCATTAATGCACTATAACAGTTATTACTTGGTTAATGCCTTTAGCTCCAGCTTTAATGCCCAGTAGCTGCTGGGCATTAATGCCCAAATTGTTGGCATTAATACACTACAATAACTATTGTTTATTAATGCACTACAGCAACTATCAGGGGATTTAATGCATTATAGTAACTGTTGTTGGATTAATGTCTCTAACACAAGCATTAATATCTAGTAATTGTTGGCATTAATGCTCACACAGCTGTCATTAATGCAATATAGTAGTTATTGTAGATTAATCCACTACAATAACTACTAGGGCTTTAATGGCCCTGCTATATTATGAGGCAAAAATAATATTTTGTTATTTTAGGGAATTTTTAGTTTTTTTTGAAAAAATTTCTTTGAATTAAAGTATGATATATGCAACTTATATGTTCTCTCTTCTGTTCTACTCTTTCTATAACTTTCTCTTTATTATTTCCAACTCAATTCTCGAGCTTTCTAGAATGGATAATGCCTCTGATGATCTGATTTTTTGAAGAAAATGTTGGCAGCAGGATTGCATGAAGATTATTCATCATGAATGGGGAATCATGTAAATGAGAATGCCCTACACATACCTTCTATTCATTTTTTGAAGTATATGTTGTATAATATTACAAGAAGTTATAAATAATTTTCCAACGATTTTGAAAGTCAATTCATGGTGACCGTAGAAGTTAAAAGGTAAATTCATTTGACTTTGAGTGGTTTTATTAGTTGGTGGTGGTTAGAGATGAATTTGTTGGAGATGAAGAAAAAAATATTGTTCTTGAACGAAATTTCCTCCCTATAATTGGAATTAGACATAAATGGTATTTGAGAATATGTAATTCCAAATATAGACAATTTGAATAGACAAAAAAAAGATAATTGATATACACAACACAATTTTGGTATAACTCTATGTATAAACTTCTAGTTTTTATATGAATATATCAAATATTTGTTTTAATTTGTATTCAAACTTGTATTGAAATGAGAGTATAATTCTTTCAATTATGAATTTTTTATGTGAATATGTATTTGGTTATTCCAGAAATATAGTAATTTATTAGTGGTAAAATGGTTCTAAAATATCAATTTTGTTTTGCTTGGGATATTATTTGTGTTTTTCATGTTGATTTCAGTTCATATTAATAATGAAATTATGATATATTCAGTAACTTTAAATGATTTTTATACTATTATTTTTAGTCCATATCATAAGTATTTGTTTTCATCACAGCTTATGAGTTTGTGCCATTTATTCTTATTCCAGCTTCCGCTTATTCCAACTTTCGGTTCCAAATCTCATTTAGTACAAAGTTATCCATTTATAAAAAAAATCTGGGGTTTTCCATTTTTGATTATTTATTTGATGACTTATGTGTGTTTTCATGATTTGCTTGAGTAATACTAATGTTTGTCTTGTTGAATTTTGTGCATGTTAATTATGAAATTTTGATCCTCAGTAGTCAATCATTTGAATTTATTGAAAAATTCTATAATTAGTTTCATTTCATATATAAATTTCTAGTTTTTTCTATGAATATATCAAATATTTATTCTAATTTTTCTTTAACCTCACATTGACGTGAGAGTATAATTCTTCAGATTGTGAATTTTTCATGTGACTATGTATTTGGTCATTGCAGAATTGCAGTAGTTTGTTAGTGGTAAATGGTTTTAAAATCTTAATTTTGATTTGCTTAGGATACTATTTGTAATTTTCATGTTGATTTTATCCCATGTTAATAATGAGATTAAAATATAATCAATAACTTTATGTGAGTGGAGACTTATACTATTAATTTTAGTCCATATCATAATAATTTTGTTTTTACTACAACTTATGAGTTTAAGCCATTTATTCTTATTTTAGATTCCAATTTCATATCCCCTTCAGTACAAAGCTATCCATTTATATAAAAAATCTGGGGGGTTTCTTCTTTTATTATTTATTTGATTTTGTATGTATGTTTTCATGATTTGTCTTGGTAATATTAGTGTTTGTCTTATTGAATTTTGTCCACATTAATTGTGAAAATTTGATCTTAAGTAGTCAATAACTTGAATTTATTGGAAAATACTATAATTAGTTTCATTTTATGTGTAAGCTTCTAGTTTTTATATGAATATATCAAATATTTATACTAATTTGTGTAATAGTATTTTGATATCATATAATAACTTAAAGATAAAGTAAACTAGAGCAACAATATTATTATTTATATATATATATATATATATATATATAAATATATATATATATTGTGCAAGGTACACTTTTTATTTTTACATCAAGTATCCTTTTATGGACATACAAAGTAGTACAGTCATTACTTCTTATACATATCTCACCGATGAGTTATTTCCTTCATTATCTCTTCAGTCTTCTTTCTTTCTTGTGCTTCACGACTTGATCGGTTTTAGTTGATGGTGTTTCTTTGCTACTGCTTTGACTTCTTTATCTTTGGAGATTATGATCTAAAAAGATGATTTCATCTAAGTTGCAATTTCTAGTCTATAGTGTGCATTAATACACTACAGCAGCCCTTGTGCATCAATGCACTACAATAGTTGTTAGGAGAATTAATGCACTGTAATAACTGCTGGGGGCATTAATACACCACAGTAGGAGTTGGGGGGCACTAATACCTTTACTGTGCTGCAGAGTACAAGTAACATTTTACTTCCTCGCTTCCTAGTCTTATATGTCTTCCCTTCTATTTTACTTTTTTTTATAACTTCCTCTTTAATTTTTCCCACTCCATTCTCCAACTTTCAAGAATGGATAATACTTATAATGATCTGATTTTTTTTGAAGATGTTATCGATATTGTAGTAGGACTCAGCCATTCTTTTGAAGGCTTGGGCTCGGGCTTCAAGAGTTTTTATAACTCTAAAATATTCTCTTCCTCTGAGAGCACCTCCTTGCATCATCCTGGCATCATGCTGCTTCTGCAAATCACAAAAAATATTAAGCCTCATTCGATGCCCATATCGCTTATTTTTCCCCCTTCCCAGTTCAAACAGTTTATAATTCTTTACAAAGTTTTAAATTTTAATGTTATTATTAATTTGGGGCACTATGTTTGAATAGCGCATACTGAGGAAGCCCATGATAGTGAATACTAGGAGAGTGTTGGTCTCCTGATATAGCAGTGGCTGATGAGATATTAGATGAAAGAATAAACAAGATCTTGACTTACTGTGATGGTTTTTTTATTCTTCAGTGCTTAATTTAGGGTACAGTATATTTGATTATGACACACTAAGGAAGCTCGTGATAGTGAGTGCTATGAGAGTGTTGGTCTCCTGATCTGCATCAACAGTTCTTGAACATGCTTGAAGCGCTTGGAAGCTCTCACGGTGAGATTTTCATTACTCAACACTACTCTGAATGATTTTTTGATCAATAAATTTGTTATCTGAAAGAAATTTTGGATTGGATTAATACAATGGCAACATTGAAGCTGACAGTGGAGATGTAGAAGGTGGATAGCCTCATCATCGATGAGGTCAAAATCACATTTGCAGGCAAATACGAGTTTCTTCCTCCATTTCAATGCATGGATGATTGATCGTCTTAATTCAAAATCGAGAGATATTTTTTCAAAAATGTAGCATTTTTTTAATTCATGTAAATTTCTTGAAGTTGTTTATTGTTGAAGTTCTTTTTCCCAATATTATTACATATAACCATACAGGACTGAAACTGTTAAATATTAAGCATTTGGTTTTCAAGTCAGCTTTCAGGTATCCGAGCTCAAGTTCTTAATTTCAATGGTCATATTTTTATTAACCATAGTCACACTGCGAGCAGTCAAAAATAACTTCAATCTACGTACACATACTCATAAATCTATAATACTACAACTAAATGTATTACAAATTTGATTCTCGAACTGAGCTCGGAGCACCAGTCCCTAAAAGAACCAACTCCAAGGATCAGTTCTTGATTTTTTTTTGAATCATACTTAAAGTAAGAACTTCAAAATCAACCTAAACTGATCAATTTAGTTTGGTCTTACCTTTTTTTGATTATCCAAGTATATTTGCAAAAAAATATAGCTAATTTTATTCTCTTTCATTATACATCAAATATTAGAACTGTCATTCTACTTTATCTCCCCTTAAGTTAGATTATCACAATAAATTTGAGAGAAATGATCTTGATATTTTTTTTTAATGGTGTTTATTGATACTATATTATTTTAATCAATAATGTGTTATTTTTAATTAAGCTATTAAGGAGCGTTTTGATTTGTTAGTTAATGTCAGATTTTAGGACTGATTGTCATTGTCCATTGATTAGATTTTCACATTCTTTTGTACGATAATACAATTAAAGAAACAAATCATTTTTTACATTTACAAACTATTGAATATTTCTCTACGTATAGTGTATGACCACTACCCAATATACATAATATTCTTGATAATTGTTGTAGTTTTTTAGCAATTTTAGTAATATACCGTCAGTCACGGGCATTAATGCAATGCAACAACAACTGTTGGATTAATACCTCCAGCTCCAACATTAATACCTAGTAGTTATTGGGCATTAATGCTTATGCCGCGGGCATTAATGCACTACAATAGTTATTACTTGGTTAAAGTCTCCAACTTCATCTTTAATGCCTAGCAGTTGCTGGGCATTAATGCACTACAATAGTTATTACTTGATTAATGCCTCCAGCTCTAGCTTTAATGTCTAGCAACTGATGGGCATTAATGCCCATATTGTTGACATTAATACACTACAACAACTACTGTTCATTAATGCACTACAATAACTGTCAAGGGGTTAATGTCTCTAGCATAAGCATTAATATCTAGCAGTCGTCGACATTAATGCTCACACTACGGTCATTAATGCACTATAGTAGTTGTTGTACATTAATGCACTACAATAGCTGCTGGGGCATTAATGCCCCTGCTATATTATGAGACGCAAGTAATATTTTGTTAATTTATGGAACTTTTAGTTTTTTTTGAAAAAGTTTCTTTTAATTAAAGTATGGTATGTACAGCTTATATGTTCTCTCTTCTATTCTACTCTTTCTATGCATTCCTCTATATTATTTCTCACTCAATTCTCGAGCTTTCAAGAATGGATAATGCATCTAATGATTTGATTTTTTTTGGAGAAAATTTTCTTAACATGGCTGTGGAACTCAATTGTACTACTGAAGGCTTGGGCTTGGGGTTTAAGGGTATCTATAACTCTAAAATATTTTATTTCTCTATAGACACCTCTTAGCATCATCATAAACCATGTTTCTTCTGGAAAAAAAATTATGTCTTTTTGGATGCTCATATCGCTTATATTTTCCCTCTTCCCAGTGTAAATAGTTTATAATTTTTTTGTAAAATTTTAATTTAAATATTGTTATGAGTTTTAATCTAAATGTTATATGAAAATATCAAATACTTGTTCTAATTTGTGTGAGAATACTTTGATACTAAACACAAAATTTAAATAGAACATCGTACTAAAACAACAATATTATTTTCTATATATATTATCCAAGGTACATTTTTTTACATCAAGTATCCTTGTATATGCATACTATGTGATGACCCAGGACCGACCCCGGACCGACCCACTCTAAATCACACAGGGATCACTATGGCCTCGCTTGACATTGTTCAGGCTATAGCCCAAACTCTCCCCATCAACAAGCGTGTTGTTGGTGGCCACAGCCTCCCTTTGATGAGGCAAACTTGATAGTCAAACATGTATCACAAGGACTTCTCAAGAAGTCACTCATCACAGTACTACTCCAGCCTGAGCACACTTAACTTGGAGTTTTCAACTTCTCATCAGATGGGTTGGGTGCTTGGGTTGTAACCCGGACGATGCCAGATGATGCCATAGTGATCCTTGTGTGATCTAGAGTGGGTCGGCCCTGGGTCATCACATACTAAGTAGTACAATTATTAACTTTTATGCATATCCCATCAATTAATTATTTTCTCCATTATCTCATAAGTCTTCTTTCTTGCTTGCTCTTCACGGCTTGATAGGTTCAGTCAATTGTGCTTCCTTATTACTCCTTTGACTTCTTCAGCTTTGGAGATTAGGGTCCAAAAAGGTGATTATATTTAAATAACAATTCTTAGTTTAAGATGTGCATTATTAATACATTATAATAGTTGTGCATTAATGCACTGTAGCAGCTGCTGGGGGCATTAATGCCCTACAACAACTACTGGGGACATTAATCCCTCTGCTGTGCTGCTGTGCATAAGTAATTTTTTTGTTTCTTCTCTTGTTAGTCTTATATGTCCTCCCTTCTATTTTACTCTTTATATAACTTATTATCTACTCTTTCTAACTCCATTCTACAAATTTTAAAAATAGATAATATTTATGATCATGATCTGATTTTTTTGAAGAAGATGTTCTCGACATTATTGTGGGACTCAACCATTCTTTGAACACTTGGGCTCGGGGTTCGAGGGTGTCTATAACTCTAAAATATTCTTTTTCTTTGAGGCAACCTCCCAATATCATCTAAACCTCATGCTGCTTCGGTAATTCACAAAAAAATTAAGTCTCCTTTAATGATCATATCGTTTATATTTCTCTCTTCCCAATTCAAACAGTTTATAATTCTTTGCAAAGTTTTTAATTTTAATATTGTTATTAATTTGGCGCACTGTGTTTGATTAGGGCATGTTGAGGAAGCTCATGACAGTGAATTGTAGGAGAGTGTTGGTCTCCTAATATAGTAGTGAAGGATGAGAAATTAGACGAAAGGGTAAGCAAGATCTTGTCTTACTGTGATGTTTTTTTATTCTCTAGTGTTTAATTTAGGGCACTATATATTTGATTATGACACACTGAGGAAGCTTGTGATAGTGAGTGTTATGAGAGTGTTGGTCTCCTAATCTGCATCAACAGTTCTTGAGCATGCTTGAAGTGCTTGGAAGCTCCGACAGTGAGATTTTCATTACTCAACACTGCTCTGAATGGTTTTTTGCTCAATAAATTTATTATCTGAAAGAAATTTTGGATTGGATTAATATAGTGACAACACCGAAGCAGACAGTGGAGATGCTGAAGGTGGATGTCCTCACCATCAACGATGTCAAAATCCCATTTGCATGCAAATAAGAATTTTTTTTCTTTCATTTCAATGCATGGATGATTAATCATCTTAATTCAGAATCGAGAGATATTTTTTAAAAAATATAACATTTTTTATTCATGTAAATTTCTTGAAGTTGTTGGCTGTTGAGCCTCTTTTCCCCAACATTACTACATATAACCATGCATGACTAAAACTATTAAATATTAAGCATTTGGTTTTCGAGTCAGCTTTCAGGTATCTGACCTCAAGTTCTTAATTTCAATGGTCATATTTCCTATTGCTATAGCCACACTGAGAGTAGTCAAAATTAACTCAAATCTACGTACAGCTACTCATAAATCTTTAATATTAAAACTAAAAATATTATAAATTTGATTCTCGAGCTGAGCTCGAAGAACCACACCCTAAATGAAACAACTCCAAGGGTCAATTCCTGTTTTTTTTAATCATACCTAATGTAAAAAACTTCAAAATCAACCCAAACTGATCAATTCAGTTTGGTCTTACATCTATTTTCAGTCATCCAATTATATTTGTAAAAAATATAGCTAATTATGTTTTCTTTCATCAAACATCAAATATTAGCACTACCATTTTACTTTGTTTCTCTTTAAATTAGATTCTCACAATGAATTTGAGAGAAATGATCTTGGTATTTTTTTAATGACGTTTATTGATATTATGTTATTTTACTTAATAATATATGCTATTATTAATTAAGTTATTAGAGATTGTTTTGAATTGTTAGCTAATGTCAAATTTTAGGACTGATTGTCATTGTCCATTAATTAGCTTTTTAGATTCTTTTGTATGATCATACAATTAAAGAAAACAAATCTTTTTTGCATTTACAAATTATTGAATATTTCTCTACGTATAGTGTATGACCAATACCCACTATACATGACATTCATGATAACATTTATACTTTCTTAGCAAGTTCTAATAATGTACCATTAGTGACGGGCATTAATGCAAAACAACAACTGTTGGGTAAATACCTCCAGATCCAACATTAATAATTAGCACTTGTTGGGCATTAATGCTTATGCTGCGAGCATTAATGCACTACATCAGATATTGCTTATTTAATACCCTCAGCTCCGATTTTAATGCCTAACAGCTGTTGGGCATTAATGCACTTGTTGTTGGCATTAATACACTGCAGTAGCTACTGTTCATTAATGCACTACAGCAGCTGTCGGGGGACTTTAATGTATTACAACATTTGCTATTGGGTTAATGTTTCTAGCACCAGCATTAATATATAGCAGTTGTTAGACATTAATGTTCATGTTACTATCATTAATGCACTGCAGCAGCTGCTATACATTAATACACTACAATAGCTGTTGGGGGCATTAATGCCCCTACTATGCTGTGGGGCACAAATAATATTTTGTTAATTTAGGGAAATTTCAGTTTTTTTTTTGAAAAAGTTACTTTGACTTAAAGTATGGTGCGTACAGCTTATATGTTCTCTCTTCTATTCTACTCTTTCTATAACTTCATCTCTACTATTTCTCACTCAATTCTTGAGTTTTCAAGAATGGATAATGCTTCTGATGATCTGGTTTTTTTGTAAAAAAAGTTCTCAACATGGTTGTGGAACTCTACCATACTACTGAAGGCTTGGACTTGGGGTTTAAGGGTATCTATAACTCTAAAATATTCTCTTCCTCTATGAACACCTCACAGCATCATCCTGAACTATGTTGCTTTTGGAAATTAAAAATATATATGTCTCTTTGAATGTCCATATCACTTATATTTTCCTCTTCCTAGCACAAACAATTTATAATTCTTTGCAAAGTTTTAGTTTAAATATTGTTATGAGTTTTTAATTTAAATATTATATGAAAATATCAAATATTTGTTCTAATAATTTGTGTTAGAGTACTTTGATACAAAGTAAAAAATTTAAATAGAACAGTGCACTAAAACAACAATATTATTTTTATATATATTGTCCAAGGTACACATTTTATTTTTACATCAAGTATTCTTTTATAGGCATACTATGTGATGACCCAGGGCCGACCCACTTTGGATCACACAAGGATCACTGTGGCCTCACTTGGAGTTGTCCGGGCTGCAGCCCAAGCACACAACTCATCTCCATCAATAGACAGGTTGTTTGTGGCCACAACCTCCATTTGATGATGCAAACTCAATAGTCAAACGTGCATCACAGAAACTTTCCAGTAGGTCACCCATCCCAGTACTACTCCAGCCCGAGCACGCTTAACTATAAAGTTTTTCAACTTCTCATCATCAAATGGTGTGTTGTGGCCCTATGATGGGTGACCTTGTAGAAAGTCCGTGTGATGAGCGCTTGACTATTAAGTTTCCCTCATCAAATGGAGGTTGTGGCCATCAACAACCCGCCGGTTGATGGAGAGGGGTTGGGTGTTTGAGCTGCAGCCCAGATGATGTCGGGTGATGAGGCCATAGTGATCTTTGTATGATCCAGAGTGGGTCAGCCCTAGGTCGTCACATACTAAGTAGTATAATCATTATTTTTTATACATATCCACCAATGAGTTATTTCCTTCACTGTCTCTTCAGTCTTCTTTCTTGCTTATGCTTCATGGCTTGATAGGTTCAGTCGATGGTGTTTCCTTGCTACTCCTTTGATTTTTTCAGCTTTGGAGATTAGGGTCGAAAAAGGCAATTATATTTAGATAGTAATTCCTAGTCTACGGTGTGCATTAATACACTGCAATAGTTATTGTGCTTAATGCACTATAGCAGCTGCTGGGGGCATTAAGCACTACAACAATTACTGGGGGTATTAATGTCTCTACTATGCTGCTGGCCACAAGTAATTTATTTGCTTCTTCTCTTACTAGTCTTATATGTCCTCCAGCTTTCAAGAATGGATAATACTTATGATGATCTAATTTTTTTGAAAAAAATATTTTCGACATTGTTGTGAGAGTCAGTTATTCTTTGAAAGCTTGGGCTCGGGGTTTGAGGATGTCTTTAACTATAAAACATTATCTTTCTTTGAGGCCACCTCCCAGCATCATCTAAACCCTATGTTGCTTCAGCAAATCACTAAAAATTTTAAGTCACCTTCGATGCCCATATCGCTTATATTCCCCCTTCCTAGTTCAAATAGTTTATACTTTTTTGTAAAGTTTTTAATATTAATATTGTTATTAATTTGGCACGCCGTATTTGATTAGGGCATGCTAAGGAAGCCCATGACAGTGAATGTTAGGAGAGTGTTGGTCTCCTGATATTAATGGTAATGAATGAGTTGTTAGATAAAAGAATAAGTAAGATCTTGTCTTACTGTATTGATTTTTTTGTTCTCTAGTGCTAAATTTAAGGCAAAGTGTGTTTGATTAGGATACACTGAGGAAGCCCGTGACAGTGAATGCTATGAGAGTGTTGGTCTCCTGATCTGCATTAAAAGATCTTGAACGTGTTTGGAGGCTCCCACAGTGAGAGTTCCATTACTCATCACTGCTCTGGATGATTTTTTGTTCAATAAATTTGTTATTTGGAAGAAATTTTGGATTGGATTAATGTAGTTGCAACACTAAAGTAGGTAAGGGAGATACTAAAGGTGGATAGCCTCACCATCAATGAGATCAAAATCCTATTTGCGGGCAAATACGAGTTTCGTGCTCCATTTTCAATGCATAGAAAATTGATCATCTTAATTATGTATCGAGAGATATCTTTTATCAAAAATATATCATTTTTTATTTATGTAAATTTCTTGAAGATATTGGTTGTTGATGACACTTTTCCCCAACATTACTACATGTAACTATGCATGACTAAAACTATTTAATATTAAGCATTTGGTTCTCGAGTCAGATTTTAGGTATTCGACCTCGAGTTTTTAATTTCAATGGTCATAGTTCATATTGATCATAGCCACATTGAGAGCAGTCAAAACTATCTCAAATCTACACCTACTCATAAATCTATAATACCGCAACTACAAGTATTGCAAATTTGATTATCGAGCAGAGCTCGGAGCACCAGACCCTAATAGAACCTACCACATGGGTCCGTTCTTGGTGTTTTTTTGAATCATACCCAAAGTAAGAACTTCAAAATCGACCCGAACTAATCAATTCAGTTTGGTCTTATATATGATTTCAATTATCCAATTATATTGGCAAAAACATAGTTAATTATATTTTCTTTCATCAAATATCAAATATTAGGACTATCATTCTACTTTGTCTCCCTTAAATTAGATTGTCACAATAACTTTGAGATAAATGATCTTGATATTTTTCTTTAATAATGTTTATTCATAATATATTATTTTACTCAATAATATGATTATTATTAATTTAGACACTATTATGGAATGTTTTGATTTGTTACTTAGTGTCATATTTTAGGATTGATTGTCATTGTCCATAGATTAGTTTTTCAAATTCTTTTGTGTGATAATGCAATTAAAGAAATCAATTATTATCGCATTTACAAACTATTCAATATATTGTCACATATATTGTATGACTACTACCCACTCTACATGAAATCTATGATAACTATGATAATTTTTTAGCAAGTTCTAGTAATATACCATCAGCTGCGGTATTAATGAACTCCAACAGTAGTTGTTGGGTTAATAACTCCAGCTCCAACATTAATAGCTAGCAGCTGCTGAGCATTAATGCTCATACTGCAGACATTAATGCACTACAGTAACTGTTGTTGGGTTAATGTATGTAGCTCTAGCATTAATACCTAGTAGCTATTGGGCATTAATGCTCATGTTGTTGGCATTAATACACTATAATAGCTGCTATGCATTAATGCACTATAGTAGTTGATGTTGCATTAATGCACTGTAGTAATTATTGTTGGGTTAATGCCTCTAGCACCAACATTAATGCCTTGCAGTTCCTGGGCATTAATGTTAATGTTACTGTCATTAGTGCACTATAGTAGTAGTTATGCATTAATGCACTACAATAGCTGTTAGGGGCATTAATGCATTGTAGCAGCTACTAGAGGCATTAATGCCCCTGAAGTGCTGCGAGGCACAAGTAATTTTTACTAATTTAGGGAAATTTCAATTTTTTTTTAATTTTTTTAACCTTAAAGTATGGTATACCCAGCTTATATGTTCTCTCTTCTATTCTATTATTTCTATAACTCTTCTCTACTCTTTCTTACTCAATTCTTCAGCTTTCAAGAATGGATAATGCTTTTGAAAATATTATTTTTTTGAAGAAAATGTTCTTGACATGTTTGTGGAACTTTGTCATACTACTGAAGGCTTGGGCTTGGGGTTTAAGGGTGTCTATAACTCAAAAATATTCTCTTCCTCTATGACTAGCTCCCAGCATTATCCTGAACCATGTTGCTTCTGTAAATTAAAATAATGTCTCTTTTGATGCTCATATCACTTATATTTTCTCCCTTCTCAGTACAAGTAATTTATAATTTTTTGCAAAGTTTTAGTTTAAATGTTATTATAAGGTTTTAATTTTAATATTATGTGAATATATCAAATATTTGTTCTAATTTATGTTAGAGTGTTTTGATATAATGTAATAATTTAAAGAAAAATAGTACACTAAAGCAGCAATATTATTATATATATTATACAAGATATACTTTTTATTTTTACATAAAGTATTTTTTTAAGGCATACTATGTAGTACAATCATTACTTTTATGCATATCTCATTGATAAGCTATTTCCTACATTATCTTTTCAATCTTCTTTCTTGTTTGTGCTTCATGGCTTGAAGGTTTCAGTCAATGTGCTTCCTTGTTACTCTTTTGATTTCTTCAACTTTGGAGATTATGGACCAAAAAAGTGATTACATTTAAATTGAAATTCCAAGTCTATGGTGGGCATTAATACACTGTAGCAATTGTTGTGCATTAATGTACTGTAGTAGGTGATGGGGGGCATTAATGCACTACAACAACTATTGGGAGAATTATTGCACTGAAGCAACTATTGTGCATTAGTGCACTACAACAGTTTTTGGGGGCATTAATGCATCATATCAGCTGTTGGGGCCATTAATGCCCTTATTGTATTGCAGAGTAATTTTGGTTTCCTCTCTTCCTAATTTTTATGCCCTCTCTTGTATTCTACTCTTTCTATAATTTTTTCTTTACTCTTTCTCACTCCAGTTTTCAGCTTTTCAAAATGGATAATACTTATGATGATCTGATTTTTTTTGATGAAGATATTCTGAACACTATTGTGGAACTTAGCTATTCTTTTGAAAGCTTGAGTTCGGGGTTCGAGGGTGTCTATAATACTAAAATATTCTCTTTCTCTAAGGCAATCTCCCAATATCATCTTGATCTCGTGCTGCTTCTACAAATCACACAAAAAAAATAAACCTCATTGGATGGTCATATCGTTTATATTTCCCCCTTCTTTGTTCAAACAGTTTATAGTTTTTTGTAAATTATTTTAATGTTGTTATTAGTTTTGGGCACTGTGTTTAATTAGGGCACGACGAGGAAGCTCACGACAGTGAATGTTATGAGAGTGTTGTTCTCCTGATATAGCTGTGGCGGATGACCGATCAGATAAAAGGGCAAGCAAAATTTTGTCTTATTGTGTTATTTTCTTTCTTCACCAATGCTTAAATTAGGGCACAGTGTGTTTGATTAGGGCATATTGAGGAAGCCTATGACAGTGATTATTATGAGAGTGTTGGTCTCCTGAACTGCATCAAAAGTTTTTGAACACGCTTGAAGCACTTGGAGGCTCCCACAGTGAAATTTCCATTATTCATCATGACTCTGAATGGTTTTTTGTTTAATAAATTTATTATCTGAAAGAAATTTTGGATTGAATTAATGTAGTGACTACATCGAAGTAGATAAGGGAGATGATGAAGGTGGATTGCCTCACCATCGATGAGTTCAAAATCTCATTTGCATGCGAATACGAGTTTCTTCCTCCATTTCAATCAATGGCGGACGCACGAGTTTTATTCAGTGTGGGCAAAATATAAATCATTCAAAAAAATTATTCGAAGTCTATACTACTTAATAATTTTTAATAATAAATAAAATTATATACAACATAAAAATGTACTTGTTTATAAAAAAATTTTTAATAAGCCACATATTAATTAATTTGTTTATAAAAATAAATTTTAAATAAGAACATAATAATGAATTTGTTTATAAAACTAATGTTCTGAACAATGACATAATAATGATTTTATTTATATAAAAATAAAACTTTAAACCGAGCAACAAATTTATTTATAAAAAATAAACTTTAAATAATACATGGTTGGGATTTGAACTTATGACCATATAGATAAAAAACAAGCACTCCACCAATTGAGCTATGAAAGCAACAATATCTTTATTTGTAATACATTTAATATTATATATTAACTAATTCCTTATTTATCATGACAACTAACCTATTTCCTATTATTGAAAAAAGAGTTTTTTAAAATTCAGTATGGGCGGCCTCCCACACTCGGCCCTATGTAGATCTACCCATGATTTCAATGAATAGATGATTGATCATCTTAATTCTAAATCGAGGGATATTTTTTTTCAAAAATATAAAAAATTTTTATTCATATAAATTTCTTGAATCTGTTGCCTGTTGAGGGCTCTTTTCCCCAATATTACTACATATAACCATGCAGCACTGATACTATTAAATATTAAGTATTTGATTCTCGAGTCAACTTTTAAGTATTCAATCTCAAGTTCTTAATGTCAATGGTCATAATTCCTATTGACCATAACCACACTATAAGCAGTCAAAACTAACTCAAATATACACCTACTCATAAATCTATAATACCGCAACTACAAGAATTACAAATTTAATTATCGAACTGGGCTCGAAGCACCAAATCCCAATAGAACCTACCCTAAAAGTCAGTTCCTGATTTATTTTGAATCATACCCAAAGTAAGAACTTCAAAATCGACCCGAACTAATCAATTCAGTTTGGTCTTACATATGTTTTTGATTATTCAATTATATATGCAAAAAATCATAGCTAATTATGTTCTCTTTCATCAGACATCAAATATTAGCACTATCATTCTATTTTATCTCCCCTTAAATTAGATCATCACAATAAATTTGAGATAAATGATTTTGGTATTTTTCTTTAATAACGTTTATTCATAATATTATTTTACTCAACAATATAATTATTATTAATTGAGACACTATTAAGAAATGTTTTGATTTGTTAGCTAGTGTAGATTTTAGGACTGATTGTCATTGTCCATAGATTATTTTTCAGATTATTTTGTGCGATAATGTAATTAAAGAAATAAATCATTGTTGCATTTACAAACTATTCAATATGTTGTTATATATAGTATATGATCACTACCCATTGTATATGAATTCATGATAATTGTGGCAGTTTCTTAGCAATTTTTAGTAATATATTGTTAGTTGTGAGCTTTAATGCACTACAACAATAATTGTTGGGTTAATACCTCCAGCTCCAACATAAATAACTAGCAGTAGCTGAGCATTAATTCTCATACTGTGGGAATTAATGCACTACAACAATTGATGTTAGGTTAATGCCTTCAGCTCTAACATTAATGTCTCGCAGCTGCTGGTCATTAATACACTGTAGCAGTTGTGCATAAATGCACTACATCAGTAGCTATGCATTAATGCACTACGACAACTATTGGGGGAATTAATGCACTGCAATAGTTATTATTGGGTTAATGCCTCTAGCTTCGGCATTAATGCCTAGTAGCTGCTAGACATTAATGACCATGTTGCTATCATTAATGCACTAGAGCAGCTACTGTGCATTAATGTACTGTAGTAGTTATTGCAGGCTTTAATGCACTACAACAGCTGCTGGTGTCATTAATGCCCCTGCTATACTATGTGGTATAAGTAATTTTTTGCTAATTTAGGGAAATTTCAATTTTTTGAAAAAGATTCTTTGCCTAAAAGTATGGTATGCGCAGCTTAGATATATATATATATATATATTTTCCATTACACTATTTCTATAACTTTTTCTCTAATCCTTCCCACTCAATTCTCTAGCTTTCAAAAATGGATAATGCTTCTGATAATCTGATTTTTTTTGAAGAAAATGTTTTTGACATGGTTGTGCAACATTTCCATATTGCTGTAGGCTTGGACTTGGGGTTTAAAAATGTTTATAACTCTAAAATATCATTTGCCTCTATGGCGACCTCCCAACATCATCTTGAATCATGTTGCTTCTGTAAATTAAAAAAAATTATGTCTCCTTGGATACCCATCTCGCTTTTATTTTCTCCTTTCCGAGTACAAACAATTTATAATTCTTTGCAAAGTTTTAAATTTAAATTTTGTTATAGATTTTTAATTTAAATATTATATAAATATATCAAATATTTGTTTTAATCTGTGTTATAGTATTTTGATACCATGTAATAATTTAAAGAGAATAGTACACCGGAGCATCAGTATTATTTTTTGCATATATATTGTCCAAGGTACACTTTTATTTTTACATCAAGTATTCTTTTATAGGTGTACTAAGTAGTACAATCATTACTTTTTTTTATACATATCTCACCGATAAGTTATTTCCTCCATTATCTCTTTAGTCTTTTTTCTTGCTTGTGCATCATGACTTTGCAGGTTTCAGTCGATTGCGCTTTCTTGCTACTCATTTAATTTCTGCTTTGAAGATTATGGTCCAAAAAAGTGATTACATTTAAATTACAATTCCTTGTCTATGGTGTGCATTAATACACTGTAGCAGCCAATATGCATTTATGCACTACAGTAACTATTGGGGGCATTAATGCACTACATCTGCTACTAGGAGAATTAATGCCCCTACTGTGCTGTGGGGCACAAGTAATTTTTTGCTTCCTCTCTTCCTAGTCTTATATGTCCTCCCTTCTATTCCACTCTTTCTGTAACTTATTCTCTACTCTTTTTCACTGTATTCTTCAGCTTTCAAGAATGGATAATACTTATGATGATCTTTTTTTTAAAAAAAAAGATGTTCTCGACATTATTGTGGGACTTGGCCATTTTTTGAAGACTTAGGCTCAGGGTTCGAGGGTGTCAATAACTCTAAAAATTTCTCTTTCTCTGAGGCCACCTCCCAGCATCATCCTAACCTTGTGTTGCTTCTACAAATCACACAAAAAAAGTCTCATTGGATGTTCATATCGCTTATATTTTAATTTCTCCATTCCTAGTTCAAATAGTTTATAGTTCTTTGTAAAGTTTTTAATTTTAATATTGTTATTAATTTGGGAAAATGTGTTTGATTAGGGCATGCTGAGGAAGCCCGTGACAGTGAATGCTAGGAGAGTGCTGCTCTCCTAATATAGTGGTGTGTGATGAGCTGCTAGATGAAAGTGTAAACAACATCTTGTCTTACTGTGTTGATTTTTTTATTTTGCAATGCGTAATTTTGGGCACTGTGTTTGATTAGGGCACACTGGAGAAGACCATGATAGTGAATGCTATGAGAGTGTTGGTCTCCTGATCAACATCAAAAGTTCTTGAATGCACTTGAAGCGCTTGGAGGCTCCCACAGTGAGATTTACATTACTCATCACTACTTTAAATGGGTTTTTGTTCAATATATTTGTTATATGAAAGAATTATTAGATTGGATTAATGCAGCTGCGACACCGATGTAGATAAGAGTGATGCTCTAGTCAAGGTCAGGAAAACAACATGGAGTTCATGTCTTCGTGATACTCCAGTTCTTCTCAAAAGTTTGTGACTTCGGCAAGGTTGCAAGGCCATAGTTTGGGAGTTCGATTGGAGGAAGATAAAAGGGAAAGAGAAAGAGTAACTTGGACCGAACGACGACACCAAAAAGAGAAATTGGTGGGCAGGCGGAGTACAAGAGAAGTTTGTGACTTCAGCAAGGTTGCTACGTAATGTGTCTCAGTTTGACTCGATTTGGTTTGACATTCAAAAACATGAACCAAACCTAAGCACATGGTTTTTAAAAAATTCGAACCGTGACCGAACTGTAGGCTACGAAAACCAAACCGTACAACTTGATTTGGTTTGATTTGGTTCGATTCAATTGGTTCTGATTTACACACTTAATACCAAACATACATTAATGACTTGGCGTCGGGATCAACAAAAAACTCTACTTCAAACAGAGAGTATGGGTGTACATTAAGTATTTTTATTAAAATAATGTCTTAAGTCAAAGACAACATAATGATTATTTTTTATTAAAATAATTTTTTCACTTTAAAGTCAAACCACACAACAACTCCTCAAATAAAATCTTAATTTTTACAATATACAACCGTGTTAGGCTGTTAGCTATATGAAATATTTTTAAAGAGGGATATATAAATTTTTTTCTTCCAGAAATATTATGATTTGAGTAAATTACAATATTATTTATTAATAGTAAATTACCATAAATGAAATTATTTATCGATCTGACATATTCATAAATGTTGCAGAAGTTTGCAAACACATCTTTTTTTTTTTGTTAAGTTGCCTCAAACACGGTTCAGTGCGGAGTTTTGATAAACTAAGGCTTCGTTTGGGGGGATTTATTTTCATCGGTCAAGCAGTTACGACCGCATTATCGGACCTTAATCAAGGTCCAGTACATGTGATCGTAACCGCTTGACCGGTGAAAATAAGTCCTCCCAAACGGAGCCTAAAACGGTGTAGAATATATGTTTTGCATGACAATGGTTAGTTATGTAAACCACCAATAAAGTAATACTAGTTTTTAACATAAAAGTGAATGAAGTTCCATTAGTGAGATCAGACGTTCTCAAATGACAGTTCATAACCACCACACTCACGACCGCTATAGTTGTGCCCAACGAAGCCTAATTTGATGTTGGGGTCAAGAGAATGTTTTTTTGGGTAACAATTTGTGTTAGAACATTAAATTTTTATTTAATAAATTGTTAAGTTGGGGGGGGGGGGCGCCGGGTTCCACTCCGGTATGACGGGGAAAAAGGGGGGAGAGGGGGGAGGTGGAGGGAAAGAAAAGAGGGGGAGGAGAAGAAAGGGGGGAGGGGAGAAAGAGAGAAGAGAAAAAGGAAGAAAAAAAGAAGGGATGGAGAGAGGAATTAAGACAAGAGGGAAAGGGAGGTATGATGATGAAGAGTGGACTATAAATGACAAAGGATCAGACTTTTAGTGCGGCGCGACATTTTTAGTGCGGTGGGTTACATAAAAAATCACGAACAACACAAATTGAATTACCTTTCCCCCAATTCATTTTTGATGTTATGGGATCAGAGCGAAAGATCAAAGCTTTTAGTTCGAATTAAAATCATTAACGGTCAAAGCTGTTGGTTCTTCATGCCAACGCTGAAGTCGTTAAATCATCAATCATATGCAGCGTGGTGCTTTCAGTGACCTGAGGTTGTTGTAGTTTTCAATGCAGTGCAATTTATTTGCTGCACTGCATTGCAATTTTGCAAATTTCTGTAATTTCTTAAATTGAGAATTGCAATTGGGAGGAGGCCGAGAATCCACTGAAAGCTTGTTGGCAACCCATAAAATTTGTGCAACTCACGGATGTTTGCAATCAAATGCATCGAGCACAATTCAACTAGGTTAGTCTTAAACAAATATACAAAAAGAGTTGGTGATATGGGCGACTCCCTTTTGTATGTGGGCTCAGTCCGCAAAAGAGCTGAGCACATGCACAGTGGTGGCGGTCATGAACACAATGGTTATGACTGATGCTCGTGAATGCCCACCTCTCCTAAAGAACTCCATTTACTTTTATGTTTTAAAACAATTTTTTCCTTGTGGCGGTCAATAACTGTTGTCATGACAAACACGGCTGCAGAGTTTTTGTCCAAACTCACTGGATCAAAAACGCCGCACCAAACGAACCCTAAGTGTTGGTATTTTTGGAAATAAATTGTTTTTGAAAAGGGTCCCACCATAAGGGTGAAATAACGATGTATTTTTGCACGAGGAGGCTTCCAGGACTTGAACCCATGACCTCAAGGTTGCATGGAAAAACCTTAACCGGTGCGCTAAGACTCCCCTTCTAATGGCACAATGACTAGGGTAGCCCAGTGCACAAAGCATCCTCATGCAGCGAGGGTCCAGAGAAGGGTTCCACCACAAGGGTGAAATGTAGGCAAACTTTACCATGCACTTTTGCAAGAGGCTGCTTACAGGACAAAAACCTGTGACTTCAAAGTCGCACGACAACACCTTAACCAGTGTGCCAAGGTTCCCCTTCTAATAACACAATAACTATGGTAGCAATGATGTTTTTGATCAAACTCACAACACAACAGTGTAGTGCATAAACTCAAAACCAATGAATGAAAATGAAAAAAACACAACAGAGCAGTGCATAAACTCATTCAAAGGATCTAAATTTTAGCATAATCAAACAAAATCATTTTAGAGATTAGCGCAGAGGATCTTCAGAAATACAAGAAATGAAAACAAAGATCATTTTGCTTATTTACAGTTTTGATGCATAACAACAAACATATACACTACATGATCTATCCAGAAAAGAAAAGTATGGTGCAAATAAAGTGCAATTTTTTTTGCTTCTTGTTCACCCAGTAAGGCATGATAACCTTCCCAAGTAGCAAATATATGATCACTCTCTTAACTTGGGAAGATTATCATAGAATGAAAACTAAGCTCATATTAGGTACAAAGGAGCTGATCATAAGAATGAAAAATTCCCTCATTTTTTCTGATTGCAGTTTTGTAAATTGATCAAAAAAATAATTGATCCTTAATGTTTTCTCCTAACTGTCTTGATTATTTCAGGCTAAATGACGCCTATTGACTGCTCTGATATCTAGAAACTCCAAGGCTTCTCCACCTTTTTAGTCTTGAGATTCATTTCATTTCTTTCACTCGGGTTCTACCCTCGAAGCGTGATCAGATATACGTGTAACTAGTTAGGCGCTTGATCCCAATATCCCATCTCTGATCAGCACCTCGTGTAACGCCCCCGATTTTTCTGCGTTTATTTTTAGTCTCGTTTGGCGTTACGATGACGCGTTTCCATGGCTTGTGCCATTTGTGGAGTGTGGTTTAGCTCCTTAGAACTGAGTGCCCTATTTTGTAGCATGTTGGCAAGATCTCCCTAGCAAGCCGAGTCGTTTTGGGTGACCCGGTGTGGCCTCTCGGGGGGATGTTTGAGTTAGGCTTTATATGAGTATAACTCGAGTTCTGTTCGTCAAAAATTAATTTTGACTTCTCCGTTGTGTTCGTAGCGTGGGTATTTAGCTACGGTGCGAATTTCGTCGAATTCCGAGATAATTCGGTTTTCACGTCATTTTTGGTGTGCTAATAGTATATGTATTTTATTTAATTTGGATAGGCTTGTCATGAACCTTCAGTTATGGGCTGAAGCGTTGGTTCCTGCAGCTGAATTTATTCAGCAATTATTTTCTGCTTAGGTGGCAGCCTTGTATTGGCTTGTCTTTTTGAATTCTCTTATTTTTAAGAGAATAGGCGGCTTAGTTTCGGTTTTTGCCGAAACGGTGTGTCAAGCTTTAGTATAAAAGCTTTGTCTAGAAGTGGCGGCCCACTTCTTTTCTTCTTCTTCTTCCCGAAAAGATAGAAACCGTCTCCTGCTTTGTTCGTGGAAAACAGAGGAGAAATCCGCCGTTCCTGCTACCCCCTTCGGACGGTGATTCCGGGAGTGTTCGTGGACGGATTTCGATTCCGAAAGCCGCTTTGTCTTGCTCTCTCTTAGATCTTTGTTTCGACGGTAAGATATTCGATTTTCGTGGAGTTTTGTTGAGATTGGGATTTTAGTTTTGAGGTTTTTTCCGCCATTAATGTTAGGGAGAATGTTTTAGGTGCTGCTGCTTTTAGTGCCAAGTGAAGGAGAGGGAAGGCCGACCAAGCTTCGCCGGAAATCGAGGCAAGTGGTATTCTTGCACTTGCCATTGTTGATCTTTTGATATTCTAGAATGTTTCCCGGTTAGCCCTAGGGTAGAAACCAAGTTTATTCTCTTTTACCTTGCTGAATTTAGGGCTTAGATTCGCCTATGAACCCCCCTCCTTGTGCTGTTTTGCTCAACCCGATGGTTGTTTTAACCATTTAGACTCCAGTTTTGTAGTTCTAGTTGGGTGCTTTTGCGGGTGAAGCCGAGAGAGAGAGTGAGGGAGGTTGTTGTGGTAGGGCTCAGGTTAGAACCAGTCTTGGTAGACTCTCGGGTTTTGGTGTCGAGTGTGGTGCACACACTCAGAGCCAAAAGCCGCCCGGATTTGGCGTTGAGTGTGGTAGACACACTCAAAGCCATAGTTCAGTTTGTTCTTTGCGGCTGAGTGGTGGGGTGATTGAGTGAGAATTTTCGTCTAAGTCAAAATCGACGGGAATCACCAAGTGATTCCCGCCGATTTCGACGTGTATCGTCAGTGATTCCCACCGATCGGCGAGAATCATCCTTGATTCCTGCCGATTTGGCGAGAATCATTATGGATTCCCGGCGATCGTCGGGAATCATCCAGCATTCTCGTCGATTCGGTGAGAATCATCCTGCATTCCCGCTGATTCGGCGAGAATCAGTCGGCTTTCCCGCCGACCTCCTCTTGTTGGCGTTGGCTTAGGGCTTTCCTGCGGGAATGAACTTTGGCGTAGAGTGAGTTGACCTCACTCAACGCCAAAGCTGCTTTGGCGTTGAGGGAGGTGGACTCACTCAACGCCACCATTGGGTTTTGTGGTTTTGGCTGAAGGCGTTGAAGGAGTGGACCTCACTCAACGCCATGGCTGTTTTGGCGTTGAGTGAGGTTAGCTCACTCAACGCTGCTGCCTCTTTTGCTGAAGGAATTGAGGGAGTGGACCTCACTCAACGTCATGGCTGTTCTGGCGCTGAGTGAGGCTAACTCACTCAACGCCAAGGTCTGTTAGGCGTTGAGTGGGTCCCACTCAACGCTAGGCCGTGTTGAGTCATTTTTTCAACACTTTTCCTTACCTCGATTTTTGTTCCCAAGTGAATTCCTTGTTTATAGTTGTAGTTTCCTTGTCGGCCTTATTTTTCTTTCCTAATGGCCAAATCGTGAGTCGTGGTTAGTAGTGGTGGTTTGAAGCTCTTCATGGGGGAGGTGTTGTGTAATTTAGCAAAGGCCACCCTTATTCTTCTATCTTTCTCCAGGTACGGGCTGGACAAGGGGGTGGAAGGTCCCTTGTGCTTTATTATGTAGACCCTTGAGCTTGTTGGCTTGGAAATGGTGGTTGGGGGACTGAGTTTGCCTCCAACCCGGATCCATGCTGTTTGTTTTTGCTACTACCATCTCTCACAGCTTAGGGTGTTAGAAGTTTATTCCTTGGTAGATTGCAGCACTTTGGGCTCTTGGTAGCCTAGTAGACCCTACAGGATGTAGTTTCTGGGTAGGGTTGGTGCTGTTTCCTCGCACGAAGTGCATTCCTTATTGTCTTGCCTTGGGCAGTTATGATTCTTTTTCTGCTGTGTGTTTTCCTCTTTTATTTATTCCCTGGTTGACTCTTCCATACAGTTTTTCCTTGTTTTACTTGCTGAGGTATTCTTTCTTCCTTTGAATGCCTCAGGTTCCGAGCAGTAGCCAGTTTGGTGGCTAGGTTGCGGTGGTGTTGCTGGTGGTCTCTTGGACTTTGGAGATCCTGTCACTTTGTTAGTGAGGTAGTTTTTTAGTACTTTTCTTACAGACAAACATATTTGCCCGTGGGTTCGTGTCAGGTTGTTGGCGCCCACTGGTAGTTTTTACCTTTATACTAGATATATAACTTTTGCTGCTACCATTTTCTTGGAGATAGTCTACTTGCTCTGAGGAGGATTTATGCTAGGTTGCTAGTTATTTTAAAACTACAACTATTATTATTATAAGTACATCGCATGATCAGCATATTTTATAAAAGTAAATCACTATTTTCCAAACAACGTATAAAGATCTTTTTATAGATATAATGTAAATTAAATGTAGAGTCTTGCATAGCATAAGAGGTCCTCTTAGGGCTCTTGTGCACCTCTTAGGATGTCAAACCTGAATAAAGTATTTTTCCGCAGCGCATAAGTATAGTTTTTAACTGTGGACTAGGTGATCCACCGAGCCGAGAGATACGGCCTCTAAAGTATAACTGATTTTCTAATCATTAAACTTATAAATTTCTTTCATAAAGTGTAATAGATGGTTTTGCCTGAGCGTCAGCAGTTATCCCCTGCTTGACGTGACATCATGACACGCATTTTCTCATACTCTGATAATTCTTTAATTCGGAGAAAATGCGGGTTGTGACAGTTGGTATCAGAGGGAGGTTGCCTGACGGGTTAGTCGGGCAACCTTCCCTTTTGATTGCATTAGTAGTTCAGTGTCATGTCATTCACACACCGATATATCATCAGCACGTCTTGGCAGAAGCACGAACACTACACTCATAGCATAACATGAAGTATACGAGGCATATTATGTAGTATGGGATGCATAATATGTGTTCATATATGGATCCACCATAGGGGCAACATGTGAGGGTTATGTAGTATGGGATGCATAACCTCACCACATGGCTGCGACTAGCACGTTTTCTTTTTCGTTGCATACGAATGTTATGCAGTATGGGATGCATAACATTTTCATGTGTACGCCGCTCATAACATGCATTAGGGCATTTTTAGAATGCATAACACAAACATGCATAGCATAACATGACATAAACACAACGTGCCAAGCTAAAGACTGACAGGATGACATATGTACACACATAAGTTTTCGAGTCAAAAATAATATAAAGTCATGCATTCCCGATCTAGGCACAAGAATTAGTATGGTGGTGGTTAACCATCCTAGGTTAGGGCATAACATAAATTTTTGTAAAAGATAAACTCTCAGAGCAAGTTTAGCAGCTTTAAGTTCATATCTATATATGAATTGTCTGTACTAGTAGTTGAGTCTAGCCGTTGTACTAGGATCTAACTAGTGTTGCTATGACTTTAGGATGGCGAGACGTCCTTCGACTAGATCAACTCCCCTGTTTGAGGGTGAGTCTTCTGGAGCTCAGAATGATGCGGTAATCGAAAGCTTGCGGCAGAGTAGCGATTCCTTGAGCAAGCAGTTGGTGGAGGTGCGAGCCCAGATCTAGTCTTTGGTAGCAGTTGTGGCAGGTCAGACTCAGGGAGTGCAAGGCCCTGCAGGGGGGATTGTTGTTCCTCCCCCTCCTGCACCCTTAAGACCTCCAGTGGTGGTGACAGCAGAGATGGCCTTCATCTCGCAGTTTCAGAGGCTGAGCCCTCCCACTTATGACGGGAAGACAGACTTCATGGTGATAGACGACTGGCTGATCTCCATGGAGGAGATGTTCTCGTATTCAGGGATTGCAGATGATCAGAGGGTGATGATAGCCGCCTATCAGCTTAAAGGTTTGGCTAAGAGTTGGTGGCTGAGAGAGAAGGAGAGCTTGGTAACTGGATGCTCTTGGGAAGTGTTCAAGGAGATGCTATTGAGGAAGTTCTTACCCTCAGTCGAGCGTGACCGCCTCATGAACGACTTCCTCCATCTGAAGCAAAGGCAGCTCACGGTGGGTGAGTATGAGATAGAGTTCAGCAAGCTGAACCGTTTTGCCCTAGGATTGGTCAGCATTGAGGCTGATCGAGTTAAGTGATTTCTCGGTGGTTTGAGGAGTGAGGTGCAGCAGTTGACTAGTGCTTATGGGTCAGAGACTTATGCAGGAGTAGTGGAGGCTGCTCTGAAGGTGGAGGCTATTGAGACCGCGAAGAGCAGAGGACAGCAAAGTAGGAAGGATAAGAGGAAGTCTGTGGAGGAAAAGAAACCCCGGGTACCGGATGCAGTTCCGGGGAAGAAGAGCAAAGTGGTATGCAATTTCTGTGGCCGGTCAGGCCACCCTGTCGAGAGATATTTCAAGAGAGCAGCAGCTCAGAGGAAGGAGCAGGTTCATGCGATTCAGGGTGCTCCGAGGAGAGATGTCTCCTGTTCTGTTTGCAAGCGACCCGGGCATGATGCTGCCCAGTGTTGGTCCAAGGATAAGGTTTGTTTTCAGTATGGGCAGAAGGGACACATCAAGTCTAGGTGTCCTCAGGTCCAGCCTGCCCTTCAAGCAGTGCCTCTTCAGGCATTACCTCCACCTCAGCGTGTGGACAAGGGAAAGGGAAAGCTGAGCGTAATCTCTTCCGAGGAGGCTGAAGCTTCGACTCAAGTTGTTGAAGTAGGCGGTCTGGCGGTCTGAATATGACGGTCTGGAGACCGCGCAGTCTAGCGGTCTGGGGCTGACGGGCTAAATATCCAGTTGGTGGCTGCTATGGTTCGGAGGTCTTGCGGGTTGTCTCCAGCGACTTGGATATCTGGCGGTCTGGCGGTCTGGCAGTCTTGCGGTCTCCTACGGCATCTTCTTCTGGTCTGTCCGGGCGGTTAGCCTGTTGTCTAACCGCGCGGACTGTGCGGTCTGTACATGTCAAACCGCCCAGTCTTTGTACATTTATTTAGTCCCACATTATTAGTTTGTACTCTCCTCTATCTCCTCCATTCTATAAAAGGGAGGTCATACCTTTGTAAATGATATCTTTTTGGATAATAAAAATTTCAATTATTCAAACTTCCGGCCTGTTTTTCTAGTCGTTCTTCTCTATTTTTACATGGTATCAGAGGCCTCGATCTCTGGCTCCTGATTCTGTGCTCCTTTCTAGCCGTGCGACCTGCTTCTTCTTCCCGCGGCCTGTCTTGTTTGCCCGCGCCCTGTCTGCGCGGCCTGTTTCTCTTTGCCTGCTTGCGATCTGTTCTTGTCGCAGCCTCCCTTCTTCTCTTTCTTATCGCCCCGGCCTGTTTGCCGGATTCCTCTTTCTCTCCCGTTCGTACGGTCTGTCTTCCAACCGCCCGACCTCTTACCCTCTGTTTTGGCTCTGCGGCTTGGTCGTGGCTTCTCTAGCCGCTGGTGTCTGACATCGTGACCGCTGCAGCCTTTCCCTTCTCTCTTAACCGCCCGACTTGATTCCTAACCGTCCGGTTTCGGTCTTCTTCTATGGATATCTCTGACAAATCCACTGCCACCACTCCTGCAGCCACTCCGGCTCCGCCTTCTATCCCTACTCCTTCCGGAAATCTGGGCACTGTTTCTAAGCTCATTGGCTCCAACTATCCGGATTGGAGCGTCTCTTTCACTTTCCTTCTTCGTTCTCAGCGCAAACGTCATCATCTTACCGATGATCCTCCTCCTCCTACTTCTCCTCTCTTTGACGAATGGGATGCGAGTGATGCGCTTGTCCGCACATGGCTGGCTAATAGCCTCTCTGATGAGTGCCTTCCTGTCATCCGTCATGATGAGACGGTAAAGGCCGCGTGGCTTCATCTGGCTGCTCTTTACTCCAAGGGGACGCAGACCTCCCGGATTTATACTCTTTATGCGGATCTCTTCGCCCGTTCGTCCATGACTCCCGCTGCAGCCTAGCAGCAAGTTCAGGCTCTTGGCGCTGAGATCCTCCAGAATCGCCCCTTCTCTGCGGACTTGGCTCAGTAACACAAACACTTCCAGGAACTCCTGGTTGTTTGTTATCTTCTGCGACTTCCCGAGTCTTTTGATCTCATCCGCCAGCAGATCTTGGGTGAAGCTGAGTCTCCCACCTTGGATGCCACCGCCGCTCGCGTCGCCGCCGTTACTTCTCTGCTCCAGCGCCCTCTGTTATCCTCCCCTCCTCCGCAGGACTCTTATGCTCAGTACACTCAGCGCGGCAGCAATAGTGGCCGCAGCCACTCTGGGGCGCACGGTCCGTCCAGGTTCCTCTGTTCTCACTGTGGTCGTACCGGTCATACCATTGACCGCTGTTGGCAGAAACATCCTCATCTGCGCCCATCTGGTGATACTTCACCCTCCCCGAACCCCTCCTCTCGGTCGTCTGCTTCGGTGGCGACGACCTCAGGTAGTGCTCATGTCGCTATCCAAGGTAAATGGTTGATTGACTCTGGTGCTACAAATCATATGACAGGCAATCCTCAATGTTTTTCGCTTCTCGAAACGCATGATCGGTTGCCTCCTGTCCTTGTTGCGGATGGTTCTCCTTCCCCGGTTCGTGGGACAGGCATGGTTCAAGTCACCCCATCGCTGCGCTTGGTGGACACTCTCTATGTCCCGAAGTTTCCTTGCAATCTTCTATCTGTTACTACTTTATGCAAGCAACTTCAGTGCTCTGTTGTATTCACTCCTACTTCTTGTTGCTTTCAGGACCCGAGAACCCAACGGACGATTGCTACTGGGACTGAGAGCGGCGGCCTCTACTTCCTCGACAACGTTTCCGCTCTATCCGCCTTCACTTCCTCATCTACTGATCTGCTTCAATGGCATCTTCGCCTTGGACATCCTCCTGCTCGCATTCTTAGACAGCTTCTGCCCCACTTACCGCCAACCAGTCCTCCGCTCAACTGTGACGCCTGCCAACTTGGCAAACATCACCGCTCCTCCTTCCCGCCCAAGCATGCTCGCAGTTCCTCTCGCCCGTTTGATCTCATCCATTCTGATGTATGGGGTCTGGCTCCTACTCCAACCATTGGTCGGGGTAGTTTGTATTTTGTAACTTTTATTGATGACTTTTCTCGTTGTACCTGGGTGTATTTGTTACGAGATCGCTCTGAACTCTTCTCTGTATGGGAATGCTTTTATAATATGATTAAAACTCAGTTTCATGTCTCTATTAAATGTCTTCGCTCTGATAATGCTAAAGAGTATCTTAGTCATAATTTTTCATCTTTCTGTATGCAACATGGTCTTATTCATCAGACCACCTGCGTTTACACCTCCCAGCAGAATGGGGTGGCGGAACGTAAAAACCGTCATCTCCTCGATGTCGCTCGCACTCTCCTAACGCAGATGCATGTGCCTCGCTCTTATTGGGGCTATGCTGTTCTCCTCGCCTGTTATCTCATCAATCGCATTCCTTCTACTGTTCTTCAGGGTAAGACTCCCTTCTCCATTCTCTACCCCGGCAAGGAACCTTTTCCCCTCCCTCTTCGAATCTTTGGATGTACAGCCTTTGTGCATGCCCCGTCTGCTACCCGTGACAAACTTTCTCCCCGTGCCACCAAATGTGTCTTTTTGGGCTACTCGGTCACTCAGAAAGGCTACTGTTGCTTTGACCCCGTTCTGCGCAAACAGTTTGTTTCTGCAGATGTCACCTTCTTCGAAAATGCAGCCTACTTCTCCTCTCCACCCCTTCTTCCTCCTGTTCCTGACTCATCACCCTCCCTGTCTGTTCCCTCTCAGCCTATCCACGTTTCTCCTCCCCCTTCCTCATCCCCTCCTCCGTCTATTCCTCTCCCCTCTCCTCCCCCCCGTCTCCGGAGCCGTCTCTCTCTAGTCCCGGGCCAGCTTTCTCCGCCACGGACGCTCCGGTCCCTGAAGCCCCCGACGACCTGGATCTCCCCATTGCTCTTCGCAAATGGGTGCGGGCATGCACTCAACACCCGCTTGCGGCAGTTGTGTCCTATGATCGGCTTACTTCTTCTCGCCGGCATTTTGCTTTAGCTATTTCAGCTACTACTACTCCCCGTACCTACCAGGAGGCGCTTGTTATTCCTCATTGGAAGTCTGCCATGGATGAGGAAATCGCTACTCTTACTGAACGGGGCACCTGGACCCTTGTTTCTCCTCCAGTGGGTACTGATGTGGTTGGATGTCGATGGGTGTTTGTTGTGAAGTTTCGCCCAGACGGGACTGTGGACCGCTACAAAGCCCGACTGGTGGCCAAAGGCTTCACTCAGACTTATGGGGTTGACTACTTTGATACTTTCTCCCCGGTTGCTCGTCTCAGCACCATCCGGGTTATTCTCTCTGTGGCTGTCAACCGCAATTGGACTATCTCCCAGCTTGATGTCAAGAATGCCTTTCTTTATGGGGATCTTCATGAGGACGTTTACATGGAGCAACCTCCGGGGTATGTTGCTCAGGGGGAGACCCGTGTATGCAAGCTAAAGAAGGCTATCTATGGCCTCAAGCAGAGCCCTCGGGCATGGTTCGACAAGTTCAGCAGCATTGTGGCTGCTGTTGGCTTTACAAGAAGTACGGCTGATCATTCCCTATTTATTCGCAAAACCGCATCGGGCCTTGTAGTTTTGGCAGTTTATATTGACGACATTCTTCTTACCGGTGATGATCAAGCTGGGGTGGACTTGACAAAGAAGCACCTCCGTCAACATCTTGTCACAAAGGATATGGGCTCCCCGAAATACTTTTTGGGGATAGAGATCTGTCGGAAGCCCGACTCTCTGGTTCTCTCCCAACGGAAGTATGCACTTGATCTTCTACGGGATGAAGGATTGACCGGTGCCAAACCGGCACGGTATCCCATGGCTATTGGAGAAGACAAAACGTGGACAGATGACTCTCCTCTTATGTCTGATGCCACAAAGTATAGACGTCTGGTGGGTAAACTCATCTATCTCACGGTGACCAGACCTGACATTGCCTATGCTGTTGGCAAGGTAAGTCAGTTCATGCAAGCTCCCAGGGAATGTCATATTCAGTCTGCCTTGAAGATATTAGAGTATGTTAAAGCAGCACCGGGCAAAGGACTACTCTTTCAGAAGAATGGTCATTTGAGAGTTGAAGCCTACTCAGATTCTAGCTATGCTGATGATAAAGATGACCGCAAATCTACATCTGGTTTCTACACATTTGTTGGAGGTAATCTTGTGAGCTGGAAGAGCAAGAAGCAGTCTGTAGTTTCAAGGTCTAGTGCTGAAGCTGAATATCGGAGCATGGCGTCCACCACTTGCGAACTAAAATGGTTGCGGGCTCTCATGCTTGATTTAGGAGAGGTCTACGACTATCCTCTTCCTATGTTCTGTGACAACAAGGCCGCTATATATATATCCAAAAATCCGGTCTTCCATGAGAGAACCAAACATATTGAAGTCGACTGCCATTTCATCCGGGAAGAGATCTTGAAGAAACAGATTTGCACTCCGTTCGTCACCTCCGACAAAGAGTTGGCAGATATCTTTACCAAGCCTGTGTCTACTTCATTCTTCCACATTTGTGACAAGCTGGGCATGATCGATATCTATGCTCCAGCTTGAGGGGGAGTGTTGAAGTAGGCGGTCTGGCGGTCTGAATATGATGGTCTGGAGACCGCGCGGTCTAGCGGTCTGGGGCTGACGAGCTAAATATCCAGTTGGTGGCTGCTATGGTTCGGCGGTCTTGCGGGTTGTCTCCAGCGACTTGGATATCTGGCGGTCTGGCGGTCTGGCAGTCTTGCGGTCTCCTACGGCATCTTCTTCTGGTCTGTCCGGGCGGTTAGCCTGTTGTCTAACCGCGCGGACTGTGCGGTCTGTACATGTCAAACCGCCCAGTCTTTGTACATTTATTTAGTCCCACATTGTTAGTTTGTACTCTCCTCTATCTCCTCCATTCTATAAAAGGGAGGCCATACCTTTGTAAATGATATCTTTTTGGATAATAAAAATTTCAATTATTCAAACTTCCGGCCTGTTTTTCTAGTCGTTCTTCTCTATTTTTACACAAGTCATCTCAGGTTAGTTGTCTTTCCAGCCTGAATGTTTTATTCTTGTCTTACTAGAATGTTTGTAGTATTATTATGGTAGTTCCTTAGTTATATATGTTCCTATAGGGAAGTTTAAGGTGAAGAACCACTGGGCGCGTGTTCTGTTTGACTCCGGCTCTACCCACTCGTTCGTGGCTAGAGCCTTTGTAGAGCGACATTGGTTGACTTTAGATCGAGTTCGGGATACCTTTCGTGTTAAGTTCCCCTCTGGTTAATCTGTGTTGTCAGATTTGGGCATGTTGGATTGCCATGTTTTGTTGGGGGACTTTCTTGCGAAGGCAGACCTGAAGATGATTGATCTGGAGGACTTCGATGTTATTTTGGGCATGGACTGGCTGTCCAGGTATGATGTAGTCATTTAGTGCAAAGGGAAGCGCTTGGACTTCATCAGGGACGACGGTGAGCTCGGGAGCGTGTATGCGGATCTGAGCCAGGATTCTCCTATCATCTCTACAGTATGTGCTCAGAAGTTTTTTCTTTCGGACTGTTTTGCTTGTTTGGTCTCGGTGGTTGGGAGCGCTGTTAGTGTACCACGCTTAGAGGAGATTCCAGTTGTGCGAGATTTCGCCGATGTTTTTCCTGATGACCTTCCTGGTCTTCCTCCCGAGCGGGATGTTGAGTTTGTGATCGATTTGGAGCCGGGTACGCGTCCTATTGCTAAGGCGCCGTACCGGATGGCCCCTCGAGAGCTAGAGGAGTTGCGAGTTCAGTTAGATGAGTTGTTGGCGAAAGGGTTTATCAGGCAGAGTTCGTCGCCTTGGGGTGTTGTGAAGAAGAAAGATGGGTCAATGCGGCTTTGCATCAACTATAGGGAGCTGAACAAAGTCACAATCAAGAACAGGTACCCTCTGCTGAGGATCGATGACTTATTTGACCAGTTGCGTGGTAGCACGGTCTTCTCCAAGATTGACCTTTGTTCAGGCTATCATCAGCTTAGGATTCGTGATGCAGATATTCCCCGGACTACGTTTAGATCAAGGCACGGACATTTGAGTTCTTAGTGATGTCGTTTGGATTGACCAACGCTCCATCAGCGTTCATGGATATGATGAACCGGGTGTTCAAGGATTTCCTAGATAAGTTCGTGGTGGTTTTCATCGATGACGTGTTGGTTTATTCTCGCAGTGCTGAGGAGCACGAGCAGCATCTGCACTTGGTTCTATCGGAGTTGAGGAACCATAAGTTATTCGCCAAGTTGAGCAAGTGCGAATTTTGGTTGCCTCAGGTCTCGTTTCTGGGCCACGTGGTGAATGAGGATGGGATCTCGGTTGACCCGGAAAAGATCGCAGCAGTGATGGATTGGAGTAGGCCGGGCACACCCAAAGAGATCAGGAGCTTCCTAGGGTTAGCCGGCTACTACAGGAGGTTTATGGAGGGTTTCTCTACCCTAGCTGCACCTTTGACTAAGCTGACTCAGAAGAACGTGGCTTTTGTTTGGAGCGAGAAGTGCGAAGAAGCCTTCCTGGAGTTAAAGAGGAGGTTGTGCACTGCTCTCGTTCTGACCCTGCCTACTGAGGGCGTGGATTATGATGTATACGTGGATGCTTCGCATGTGGGTCTGGGATGCGTATTAATGCAGGTGGGTAAGGTGATTGCCTATGGGTCAAGGCAACTGAAGACTCATGAGAAGAATTATCCTACGCATGACCTCGAGTTCGCAACAGTTATTTATGCGTTAAAGCTGTGAAGACACCTACTTTATGGGGCTCAGTGCAAGATCTTCACCGACCATAAGAGCCTGAAGTACGTGTTCACGCAGAAGAAGTTAAATCTGCGCCAGCATCGGTGGCTAAAGTATGTGGCCGATTATGATGTAGAGATCCAGTATCATCCAGGCAAGGCCAATGTGGTGGCCGATGCCCTGAGTCGGAGGACGGGTAAAATCTTTAATCTCTTCGCCGACCGTTTAGTGGAAGAGTTCCTCCTTATGGATATATCATTGGGATGCTGTGGCCTGCAGAGTAGTTTGTCAGTGGCAGAGCCGTCTTGGATTTCTTTGACCAGACTTCACCAGAAGGACGACCTGGATCTTCTACACTTGTACACCAGGACTGAGAGAGGAGAGTTGCCGGATTATTCCATCGATGATGCAGGAACTTTGAAGTACCATGGCAGATTTTGCATCCCCGCGGTTGGGGACATTCAGGGTATGGTTTGCAGAGAGGCTCATGGATCCAGCGTTGCCTACCATCCAGGATCTACAAAGATGTATCGTGACTTAAAGCAAATTGCCTGGTGGTATGGCATGAAAGGAGATATAGCCCGATTTGTTGCGGAGTGCCACACTTGCAAGCGGGTGAAGGCCGATTATGGAAGGCCTGGTGGCAAGTTGACTCCGTTGGAGATCCCGACTTGGAAGTGGGAAAGTATATCTATGGATTTCATTACGGGTTTACCACGATCCCCGAGGGGATTTGATTCCATTTGGGTCATAGTGGATAGACTGACAAAGTGTGCTCACTTCGTGCTATATAGGATTGATTACCCTATGAAGAAGATAGCAGAGTTGTACTTGAATGAAGTCATCCGATTGCACGGTGTGCCGGTTAGTATCATTTCTGATCGAGACTCTCGGTTTACTTCTCATTTTTGGCAGAGTCTGCATGAGGGTTTGGGTACAGATCTGAGGTATTCTACTGCGTACCACCCACAGACTAATGGGCAGATGGAGCGGGTGAATCAGATAGTTGAGGATATGATCCGATGCTACATTTTAGACCACGGTGGAGCGTGGGATGAGTGGCTGCGACTTATGGAATTTGCTTACAATAATAGTTATCAGGAGAGCTTGCAGATGGCTCCGTTCGAAGTCTTGTATGGGAGGCGATGCAGAACTCCGTTATTTTGGGCTGAGGCTAGTGAGAGGCCATTGTTAGGTCCTGATGCGCTCGAAGAAATGGAAGTCGCAGTGAAGCTTGTTCGGGAGAAGCTTCGTATAGCTCAGGAGAGGTACGAGAAGAACGCCAATCGGCGTAGGTCTGCCTTGGAGTTTTTTATGGGGGACCTTGTATTTCTTAAGGTTTCCCCGATGATGGGTGTAAAGAGGTTTGGTAAGAATCAGAAATTGGACCCGAGGTATGTGGGCTCGTTTAAGATTTTGGAACGGATTGGCGTGTTAGCTTACAGGTTGGATTTGCCAGCAAACTTCCCAGGTGTTCATAATGTTTTCCATGTTAGCCAATTGCGGAAGTGCGTGCGCAGCAGTGGGCAAGTCTTGGACGTTGTGCCCCAGTTGGAGCCCAACCTCTCTTTTGTTGAAGTGTTGGTCCGTATTTTGGATACTCAGGAACGGGTGCTGTGAAAGAAGTCTATTCCGATGGTGAAAGTTCTTTGGAGGAATCAGGATTTGGAGAGCGCGACTTGGGAGTTATAGTCGGCTATGAGGGAGGCTTACCCTCAGCTGTTTCCCTGATTAGTTTGGTTTGTTTTTTCTTCTTGTAATGTTTGGATTATTACTTTCCTTCTACAGTAGAAGTGTCGTGCGTAAAGTTTCGGGACGAAACTTTCTTTTAGGGGGAGTGACTGTAACGCCCCCGATTTTTCTGCATTTATTTTTATTCTCGTTTGGCGTTACGATGACGCGTTTCTATGGCTTGTGCCATTTGTGGAGTGTGGTTTAGCTCCTTAGAACTGAGTGCCCTATTTTGTAGCCTGTTGGCAAGATCTCCCTAGCAAGCCGAGTCGTTTTGGGTGACCCGGTGTGGCCTCTCGGGGGGATGTTTGAGTTTGGCTTTATATGGGTATAACTCGAGTTCTGTTCATCGAAAGTTAATTTTGACTTCGCCGTTGTGTTCGTAGCGTGGGTATTTAGCTACGGTGCGAATTTCGTCGAATTCCGAGGTAATTCTGTTTTCGCGTCGTTTTTGGTGTGCTAATAGTATATGTATTTTATTTAATTTGGATAGGCTTGTCATGAACCTTCAGTTATGGGCTGAAGCGTTGGTTTCTGCGGCTGAATTTATTCAGCAATTATTTCCTGCTTAGGTGGCAGCCTTATATTGGCTTGTCTTTTTGAATTCTCTTATTTTTAAGAGAATAGGCGGCTTAGTTTCGGTTTTTGCCGAAACGGTGTGTCAAACTTTAGTATAAAAGCTTTGTCTAGAAGTGGCGGCCCACTTCTTTTCTTCTTCTTCTTCCCGAAAAGATAGAAACTGTCGCCTGCTTTGTTCGCGGAAAACAGAGGAGAAATCCGCCGTTCCTGCTACCCCCTTCGGACGGTAATTCCGGGAGTGTTCGTGGACGGATTTCGATTCCGAAAGCGGCGTTGTCTTGCTCTCTCTTAGATCTTTGTTTCGACGGTAAGATATTCGATTTTCATGGAGTTTTGTTGAGATTGGGATTTCAGTTTTGAGGATTTTTCCGTCATTAATGTTAGGGAGAATGTTTTAGGTGCTGCTGCTTTTAGTGCCAAGTGAAGGAGAGGGAAGGCCGACCAAGCTTCGCCGGAAATCGAGGCAAGTGGTATTCTTGCCCTTGCCATTGTTGATCTTTTGATATTCTAGAATGTTTCCCGGTTAGCCCTAGGGTAGAAACCAAGTTTATTCTCTTTTACCTTGCTGAATTTAGGGCTTAGATTCGCCTATGAACCCCCCTCCTTGTGCTGTTTTGCTCAACCCGATGGTTGTTTTAACCATTTAGACTCCAGATTTGTAGTTCTAGTTGGGTGCTTTTGCGGGTGAAGCCGAGAGAGAGAGTGAGGGAGGTTGTTGTGGTAGGGCTCAGGTTAGAACTAGTCTTGGTAGACTCTCGGGTTTTGGTTTCGAGTGTAGTGCACACACTCAGAGCCAAAAGCCGCCTGGATTTGGCGTTGAGTGTGGTAGACACACTCAAAGTCATAGTTCGGTTTGTTCTTTGCGACTGAGTGGTGGGGTGATCGAGTGAGAATTTTCGTCTAAGTCAAAATCGACGGGAATCACCAAGTGATTCCCGCCGATTTCGACGTGTATCGTTAGTGATTCCCACCGATCGATGAGAATCATCCTTGATTCCCGCCGATTCGGCGAGAATCATTCTGGATTCTCGCCGATCGTCGGGAATCATCCAGCATTCTCGTCGATTCGGTGAGAATCATCCTGCATTCCCGCCGATTCGGCGAGAATCAGTCGACTTTTCCGCCGACCTCCTCTTGTTGGCGTTGGCTTAGGGCTTTCCTGCGGGAATGAACTTTGGCGTAGAGTGAGTTGACCTCACTCAACGCCAAAGCTGCTTTGGCGTTGAGGGAGGTGGACTCACTCAACGCCACCGTTGGGTTTTGTGGTTTTGGCTGAAGGCGTTGAGGGAGTGGACCTCACTCAACGCCATGGCTGTTTTGGCGTTGAGTGAGGTTAGCTCACTCAACGCCGCTGCCTCTTTTGCTGAAGGCATTGAGGGAGTGGACCTCACTCAACGCCATGGCTGTTCTGGCACTGAGTGAGGCTAACTCACTCAACGCCAAGGTTTGTTAGGCGTTGAGTGGGTCTCACTCAACGCTAGGCCGTGTTGAGTCATTTTTTCAACACTTTTCCTTACCTCGATTTTTGTTCTCGAGTGAATTCCTTGTTTATAGTTGTAGTTTCCTTGTCGGCCTTGTTTTTCTTTCCTAATGGCCGAATCGTGAGTCGTGGTTAGTAGTGGTGGTTTGAAGCTCTTCATGGGGGAGGTGTTGTGTAATTTAGCAAAGACCACCCTTATTCTTATATCTTGCTCCAGGTACGGGCTGGACAAGGGGGTGGAAGGTCCCTTGTGCTTTATCATGTAGACCCTTGAGCTTGTTGGCTTGGAAATGGTGGTTGGGGGACTGAGTTTGCCTCCAACCCGGATCCATGCTGTTTGTTTTTGCTACTACCATCTCTCATAGCTTAGGGTGTTAGAAGTTTATTCCTTGGTAGATTGTAGCACTTTGGGCTCTTGGTAGCCTAGTAGACCCTGCAGGATGTAGTTTCTAGGCAGGGTTGGTGCTGTTTCCTCGCACGTAGTGCATTCCTTATTGTCTTGCCTTGGGCAGTTATGATTCTTTTTCTGCTGTGTGTTTTCCTCTTTTATTTGTTCCCTGGTTGACTCTTCCATACAGTTTTTCCTTGTTTTACTTGCTGAGGTATTCTTTCTTCTTTTGAATGCCTCAGGTTCTGAGCAGTAGCCAGTTTGATGGCTAGGTTGCGGTGGTGTTGCTGGTGGTCTCTTGGACTTTGGAGATCCTGTCACTTTGTTAGTGAGGTAGTTTTTCAGTACTTTTCTTACAGACGAACATATTTGCCCGTGGGTTCGTGTCAGGTTGTTGGCGCCCACTGGTAGTTTTTACATTTGTACTAGATATATAACTTTTGCTGCTACCATTTTCTGGAGATAGTCTACTTGCTCTAAGGAGGATTTATGCTAGGTTGCTAGTTATTTTAAAACTACAACTATTATTATTATAAGTACATCGCATGATCAGGATGTTTTATAAAAGTAAATCACTATTTTCCAAACAACGTATAAAGATCTTTTTATAGATATAATGTAAATTAAATGTAGAGTCTTGCATAGCATAAGAGGTCCTCTTAGGGCTCTTGTGCACCTCTTAGGATGTCAAACCTGAATAAAGTATTTTTCCACAGCGCATAAGTATAGTTTTTAACTGTGGACTAGGTGATCCACCGAGCCGAGGGATACGGCCTCTAAAGTATAACTGATTTTCTAATCATTAAACTTATAAATTTCTTTCATAAAGTGTAATAGATGGTTTTGCCTGAGCGTCAGCAGTTATCCCCTGTTTGATGTGGCATCATGACGCGCGTTTTCTCATACTCTGATAATTTTTTAATTCAGAGAAAATGCGGGTTGTGACACCTCGGGCATGGATCAAGCATACACTTCAGGCTTTGTAAGCGGAGGCAGCTACAAACTGTCATCATTTATCTGTCTCTCCCCCTCCTATTGTCTCCAAAACACAAAAAAGGAGTTTAAAGAAGACGACCATTAAGAAAATTATCCACAGCTTTCTGGCCCTTCTCCTGACATCACTGTTATTTTTGATAGTATGGACCTCAGCACGGCGGATATGTGGCTGCACAAACCTCATCCGATCCCTTGATCCGGGGCGCCAGAGAAGGAGAGTGAGACGACCGTAGATGGATTCCATCTGCGCACATCACACACCGCCATCAACATCACTTTTACCTTGTAGATCTGTCGTCGGAGGTCCCCGAGGAAGGCGGCCAAGAACCGCCCATCTTCCCCACTCCATTGCCGCCTTAGAAAAGGAAGCCGCCGTCCGCCCATTCAATTAAGGTCCAATTCCAATGAAAATAGATCTCCACTTCTAATTTCAGATCCCCAATTCCATCAAAATGAACAAAGTCTTAAGAAAAAGGATGTAATTAATTAACTGAAGATGGAAATGGAACCTTTAGTTGAGCTTTGGTAGAGTGTGACGCAGCAAAAGTGTTGTTTGCAGCAGAATCACCCCAATAAGTTTGCCCTATGGGGCTAGTTAGTGTTAGCATTCTAGCAGCTGCAAGAGTCCAAAATGAAAGATAAGTACCACATTATTCAAAAACACACGATTCAAGTCAATGTAAGCAAGAATAATAGGTTGAGTCTCAAACCTAACTAGCATCATACTCTAATCATGCAAATGAATGAATAAGTTAAAATAAAAAGTTTTTTAAGTTACCTGTAGATTCAGGTCAATGTAAGCAAGAATAATAAGTTGAGGCTCACTGTCTATGGGTACCATGGAAAGGCAATTATATATTTAGGAAACTTATTTCATTAGAAATAAACTTATTTCATTAGAAATGTATTCATTTAAGAAACACAATTATACATTTCAAGTTCATTAATAGTAACAGAAGAATAAGTTATATGCTTTGAAATATATGAGTAATACATATACAGTTGTAATTATTTCTTGCCTTCAGAAGGGCACTCAAATCCAGAATCAACTATAGCACGTAGAAGCTGTCTTCAATAGAAAATCTCTAAATCCGGAGCTGTGAATTCCTACCTAACCCCTACATTAAGAAAATAAACAAAGTGATAAATGTCCCTTGCATCAAAATATTACAAAAAAACATGTTGATGGATCATAGGATATTTCCAATTTCTTTAAAACATGCAACAAGAAATCATCATAAATGAAGAACAAACATTCAAAGTAGTGAAGTGAGCATTACACACAAGGAAAATACAAGGATTCTATTTTTGGGCCAGTGGAAAACAAATAGTAGGGCATTCCTGAGTCATGGAAAGAGATCTGGGCATGATATGCATGGAGAAGATACATATTAGCATATATACTATAGAACAAAAATTTCCAACAAAAGAAAAATTTCTATATAAAATGGAGCTTTTTTACACATCAGTGGTCAACTGGACAAACTCTGTACATGATAAAATAGACCAAAAACACCGAACATTTTGTTATAGTGGCGCCTTAGACATGAAAACCTATGATAAATAAACAAACAACACCAAACATAAACCTAATTCTTGGGGTTATAAAAAATCCTTCTATATGACATGGAAACCCAAAATCAAGGTCAGACCCCTCATGTGCTTCGTGTGTTTCCTGATGGGAATACTAGAAAATTATTCTCAGACACAACTTGTTCTTGAATAAGTTACCTATGAAGTAATAGAAAAGTGAACGCCAATATCAGCATCATTAGCCGGCATCCATTCTTTTCCGACACCCATTCTTTTTAATCAACTAAATGAGTACATCAAAATGTGCCCAATGCTATAACTAATAAAACCTTTGTGAGAGCAAAGCACAATTTTTTTTCTAAATTGAGTTCTGGATCCCTTGAATAAAGGAAATGAAGTGAAAAAGTTGAAATAAAATCTGATTTTAAACTCACGGCAGAGGGATTGAATTAGGTATCCCTAGAGAGTTTGATAAAGTCCCAAAAAATACATGACTGTGACCTATGCCGTTTTAGTAAAGTGAGTCATGTACAAATTTGATTCCTTTGATTGCTTAAAGCTGAAGTTGCAACATGCAAATGCAATGTGTTATGGTCAAGGAATGAGACAAATGACTTGAAATAAATAAATGATGGTAAAGTTTTTCAGCATTAGATTTTGATCGAATGACCAAATATGCTAAGGACAACTTTAAATGATAAGATTTAATTGAACAAAAAAAAGACAATATATGACAATACAAATAATCTTAATTCTTCTTGAAAGTGACTTGTGCAGCTGTGCCCTAGCTCTTATTCGCCCTAATAGAGAACATACCAGCAGCGGCCAATCTCCGGCTCTTATTCGCCCTTATTAAAACATGGAAGGATTAACTGAACTCATAGATATGAAAATTTCAAAGAAAAGTTCAACTCTCAACCATAACATAAGAATTATCTACCCAAGCCTTATGCTCATTTTTATTCTAAGATTTACACTTTAGAAATCATTAAAAGAAATTATAGTTCAAGACATTTCAAGAAACCCCATTGAATGCCTCGAGAAGAATAAAATCAATGTAAGAACGGGATCTTATAAACACTAAAAAAATATAGACAGATTGAATTAAACTTGAGCAACCTAGCACTATACCTAGTTTAAATGTCAAATCTAATTAGCATTTGTGGTCCCATATTCAACCTGGAAGAGAAAATTCAAAGAATGTTTGGACTAGTTTGTACTGGACACTCACCACGATTTCGCCGGTCGAGCTCGGCGCTGAACTCGTTGTGGGGTTGCAGGGGGGCAACGCGCCCCTGCACAGGGGTTCGAGGCGAAGCCCCGACCAAAATTTTTGCCAGGAAAAATAGGTAAAAGGCAACTCCACTTGCACTGTATTCACACCTTCCCGCAGGCAAACTCATTCGAGAGCAATACAAGACATCTATGGCATGCAAAATTGGTTTCTCAAGATGAACCTTCATTTTCCTCCAAGACAGGATTCTACCTCCTAATTTTGCAGAAAGTAGAAGAACGGGCAGGGAGAAGTAGAGAAGAGGCGGTGCTCACCGTGAGAAGAAGAAAAGGAGGAGGGCTCGGTCCCTTGCCGTGAGGGAGAGTCTCCTCACCGGTGGATCTTCCCAAAACTCCGTCCAGGAGGAAGATCTTGAGCTGGTTTGCGATCGGAGAAGGGGCGATCGTGGATTACCTTCGGACAAAGGAAGAGAAGATGCTGGGCGGGAGAGCTCACCGGGGGATTGGAGCGGCAGGAGGTCGGGGGAGGAGAGGGGGCGCTGGTTCGCGGCTGGTTCGCGGCGGGGGTCGGGGGAGGATTACGTGAAGTGCAGAGGTCGGGGGAGAACGAAGGTTGCGGGATTGTGAGCAGCCAACTTTAGGTTTTCGCGATTGCCGGATTGTGAGCAGCGAGCGAGCTTTAGCTTTTCGCGATTTGAGAAGGGCAAATACGGGAAATAGTAATATCAGTCGGATTAAGTCAGACCAGAGTGAGGCCCGACCGGGGGGCGGGATGAAACCTTTTTAGTCCCACATTAACATTTTGAAATGGGCTCATGATGTATATTATGGTTTTTGTAATTGTCTTGCTTAGATGAGATGAAGGAGGCTATAAATCACAAAACACATGCACATTAATTTGCTCTTTCTCATCGTTTTTTCCATGGACGACACCCGCACTCTACCACTCTATACTTACTATTGGGTCGCCGGGGGCGGGGATGTTGCAACCTGAGACTATTATACAGCGGTTAACCTCTACAGTAGAAGGTTAATATTAATCTAAGATAGCCCCAAATTTTGAGTGTTAATATTAATCTAAGATAGCCCAAAATTTTGAGTGCTTCTTTATATTATTGGCTATACTTTTAGATTATAATATTTATTATACAAATTATTTTCAATAATAACAAAATATTATTATTATTATCACTGTAATCAATGCTCTAAGAATTTTTACACACAGTTGACAACAATTTCTACATGTTGCATGTAAGTGTCCATGAATAAATATGGGTAGTTATATGGGCAGTTTAATTTAGGATATTGACAAACCAATCAACCTAAAAACCTTGTATTTTGTTTTCCTCCCCCTCATATCTACTACTGGCAGCCCTCTTTATCGAAATGGAAAAACCCTAGCACAGCCCACCGTCAAGCGAGGCCTCTGTTGAACTGTGCCGCCGCCCATTTCCTCCTCCCCAACGGCGCCGCATACCACCGAGCTTAGCCTTTCAGCGAAGTCTCCGGCACCACATGGGGGCCAATGGCCTCAAGCATGGCCCGAGCGTCTCTTTGAATCTGAATCAGGTCCCTATACTGACCCTCTCCTCTAATCGCGTTCATATCCTTCTTGAACACCGCTACATCAAACCACTTATTCTTTGCCGCAAGTGCCAAAACCAACATGCCAATCCCACTGCGGGCGATGAGAATACAAAGCCTCTTGCACTCCCCGTCCAATTTAGTACGAATAGGCTTAGCCATCTCTACGGCCAAGGCAGCAGAGGCAACCAGCCCCTCTCCGCATCCACATTTGCTTCCCGCTCCCGTTACTACAGACTTGATTCCTAGAAGAAAATGTTAGATATTTTATAATATGTCCGCACGCGTGTTAGCCCGACTCGGAATAGGTTACGGGTTCGTGTCTTTCTAGGGTTAGGCTCTACGCTGGAAGTACTATAAATACACATTCCATACATAGATGAGGTATTCATAGAATACTTTGAGCGGAGCCTCAACATTCTCAAAGTAACTTTTTCGTCTGCTCCGCTAGGGTTTTTTTTTCTTCTTTGCTCGCGATCCCGCAGTTGCGAATTTCCTGTTGCCGCAGTCGTCGTTTCGTCGTCTGCTGGAGTGGAGATCGGGAACAACAGACATTTCTGCCGCAGATCTGGAAGAGGGTTGGTCCCCTTGTTCGTCTTCCCCGGTATTTTCCCGACCGGCATCACACAGATCGAAGCCCGCCGCACGCCGCACCCGTTCGAGATTTTTGCGAAGTTGTTCCGCGACTTTCCCGATCCTCTGTCGGCTCTCCGCCGTACGCGATTTGGACATAGGCACTCCCCGAATCAACAGCCGCCGGCTCTCCGCAGATCGCGTTTTTTTTCCTGTTCATCTTCCTTCCGAAGATCGCAGATCGGGGCTGTCGTCGATCCAAAGTAATCGCGAGATCTCTTTGTTTTGCCTCCGTAACTCCTCTAGGCGGCATCACGTTCGATCGAGAATTTGGATCGCCGGCTGATTCAACACTGTTATTGACTCCCGTTTTTTGGGATTGGATCCGAACAGAAGCTCTGTCGCTGGTGTGATCCATTGAATCCGAACAGGAGAGTTTCAGTCCAGATCAAAAGTGGGAAATCTCAGATCCGGCAACCTCCGTCTTGTTCACAACCGCCTATCGCCAATCGAGAGAAGAGCCTGTCGCAGATCCCTCTTGTTTTCGAGTCGATCTTGAAGGATAAAAGGTGCTGCCGCTGACAAGGTGCTGCCGCTGACAAGATCGGCAACAGTGGAAGGTCCAAAAAATTTTTAAAGGAAAGCTACATATCATCATTCAGATCTGAGCATACAGATTCAGTTGGACTTGGATCTCTTTGGATCAAGGAAGCTGATAGCTAATTCCATTTCCTCTTGGAGTGTGGTTTCGTGAAGATTGTCTCAATCGGATCAAGTCTTCGACGGCTGTAATCAGCCGGAGTGGAGGAGCCAAGCGTACTTTACTGGATTGGATCTGAAGAACGCCGACTCGCCTCTGCGCAACTCAGGTGACTTCTTTCTGGTTGTTATTGCTCTAGCTTTAGCGAGATCTCGAAGGTTACCTCCTACGACATCGTCAAGCTTCAGTCGTTCGACCTCTCCGAGTTCCACGCTTGGAAGCTGCACGTCCAACTTGGTATGAAGGAACGTGAGATTTTCTACACGGTCCTGAGTGACTTTGCCACTACCGAAGAGGATGTGAACGAATTACAGTGGAGGAAGGACGAAGATTTCTGCAGAGACTACCTCCTTAACTCATTGAACCCTAGGCTCGCCCTGACCTACAACAGTCATAAGACTGCAAAGGAGATTTGAGATCGCTTGAATGCGCACTTCCAGAAGGAAGAGGGGTTGTCGAGGACTCTCCTTGGGGAGAGACTCTTTACTTCCAAATTTAATTTAAACTCGTCAATCACCTCTCAAATTATTAAACTAGAGAGTCTGCGTCTCAAGTTGGCGGACGATAAGTCCGACATCTCAGATAATCTCTTTGTATGTCTTATTCTTAGCAAGCTACTTCCTGAGTGGTTGACCTTCAAGACTGAAATGCACAGACTGAAGGAAAAGATCGTATGGGATGAACTCAAAAGGTTCATTCATATCGAGGATCAGAATATTGCAGGGAAGAGCCAGGAACAAGGTGGGTAGTCCTTACAGACTCTCAACTTTGTGTCTCCACCTAGCAAGCCTCGTAGGAAGCCACCAACGCCCAAGAGTGAGGCCACCACACAACTATTGCCTAAAAAGCCCTCTTTCAAAAAGAAGAGGGGCAAGTGTCATAACTGTGGTAAGTGGGGACACTGGACGGCTGATTGCAAGGCCCCAAAGAAGAAGGAGGAAGCCCCTCAAAATGTGGCGAACATGCTCGCTGATGCTTCTGACCCCAAGTCCTTTGTGGCTATGATCGGGAGCAGTCACCGCAGTTCGTCCGCAGAGTGGTGGCTTGATAGCGGTGCTACCTGTCATGTGACAAATGACAGAGGATTACTGGCTGAGGTTAAGGCGGTCCGGGAAAAGGTGGAGAACTGCAACGGAGGAGAGACCGAGGTGATCCATGTAGGGACAACCGAGCTGGTCCTCTCATCAGGTAAAATTCTATTTTTGCATAATGTAAAAGTAGTTCCAAATTTAACCAAGAACTTGATTTCCATTAGTCTATTAGATAAGGCTGGGATGACCTTCACAACTCAAAACGGTAGAATGACCCTAACGGTCAATTCACATTATTTTGGGTGTGCGTACCTGATCAACGGAATGTATAGACTTAGCTTAAACAATGATAACATTCACCAAATTAGTTCAAACCTTATTGATCTTAAGTTGTTACACAACAGACTTGGACACATAAACTATAGAAAAATGCTAGAGTTAGCTAAGAGTCATAACATCCCCTTAGATCTCTCGATTCGATTTGACAAGTGTGAGGTGTGTGCTCAGACCAAAATCACTAGAAAGCCTTTTAGATCGGTCTCTAGGAGCACAAAACTTCTTCAATTGATACATTCAGACCTCTGTGATTTTCGTAGTCACGTCACTAGAGGGGGAAAGAAGTATCTGATTACGTTCATAGATGATTTTTCAAGATTTTGTCATGTATATCTGTTGAAATCGAAAGACGAAGCCTTTGAGACGTTTAAGACCTTCAAGTCTCGTGTGGAAAATCAGTTAAATCTGAAAATTAAGAGATTTAGAAGTGATCGAGGAGGAGAATACACTGTTACTAGATTCAAGGAATTTTGTTCCTCTGAGGGAATAATCCTGGAAACAACAACTCCTTACTCACCCCAGTCGAATGGTGTTGCCGAGCGTAAGAATAGAACTTTAACAGAGATGTTGAACTTTATGCTCCTAACAGCTGACATGCCTAATTATTTTTGGGGAGAAGCAGTTCGTGCTGCAAATCACATTCTGAATAGAGTGCCTCATTCTCAGCTCACGTCTACCCCGTATGAGCTATGACACGGTCATCCTTGTAGATATGATACTCTAAAGACTTGGGGCTGTATTGCCTATGTGCGCATACAAGACCTTAAGAGGCCTAAGGTGGGACCTAGAACGACGACGTGCGTCTATCTAGGTAGTGCAGAAGATAGTGCAACAGACAGATTTCTCGACCTATCCACAAATACCGTGATAGAGTCTAGAAATGTCATATTCTTTGAAGATAAATTTGTCAAGTATCATGGTCTGTCAGTTTTTGGGTCTAATGATATGATTTCAGAATCTATCGTAGAACCTGAAGCTGGCCCCTCTGACACTGCTCCCCAACCGTTAGAGGTGAAACCTATTCCACTTAGAGCATCTACAAGAGAGAGAATCCCTAAGAACTTTGGTGAGAACTTCGTCACCTATCACTTAGAGGATGATCCATTCTCCTACCAGGAAGCAATGAGGTCTAGAGATTCGTTGATGTGGGCAGAAGCCATTGATGATGAGATGGATTCGCTGCTACATAACAATACTTGGCATCTAGTTGACTTGACAAAAGACGCTAAAGTCCTAGGATGCAAGTGGGTGTTGAAGAAGAAACTTCATAGTGATGGGTCTATAGCCAGGTATAAAGCGCGTCTCGTAGCTAAAAATTATAAATAACAGGGGGAATAGATTATTTTGATGTTTATTCACCTGTGTGTCACCTATCGACTATCAGGATTCTTCTAGCCTTAACATCTATCGAGAACTTTATAGTTCATCAGATGGATGTGAAGACAGCCTTCTTAAATGGAGAGCTTGATGAAGAGATCTACATGGCACAACCTGAAGGTTATGTGCATAAAGATCAAAAAGATAAAGTGTACAAACTGGATAAATCAATCTATGGGCTTAAACAAGCGCCTAAGATGTGGCACATGAAGTTTGACCAGGTGGTAAAGAGCCTCGGATTTCAGTCCAGTCTCTCAGATAAATGCCTTTATCACCGCTCATTGTCGAATCAGACAGTCATCATATACTTATATGTAGATGACATATTGATTTTGGGGTCTAATCTTGCTGCAGTTAGGGATATTAAATCCACTCTGACAGAAGCTTTTGACATGAAGGACCTCGGTCCTGTAGATACTCTGTTGGGTATGAAGATCAGAGTTGACAAGAGTCGAGTTACTCTTAGTCAGACTCATTATATTGAGCAACTTCTTTCGACCTAGAGATATGATAAATGTAGGCCGGATGAGACACTATTTGATCATAATGTCAAGTTGAGTCCTAATGAAGAGACCAACATTGATCAAGTTAAATATTCCAAAATAATTGGTAGTCTCATGTACGCCACAAGCTGTACAAGACCAGACATTGCTTTTTCGGTTAGCATGTTGAGCCGTTTTACCAGTAATCCAGGCAAAGAGCATTGGGAAGCCCTAGATAGGCTGTTAAGATACCTGAGAGGTACTAAAGATTATGCTCTGTGCTACACTGGTTACCCACCTACTGTGGAAGGACATTCTAATGCCTCGTGGTGTTCAGAAGCCGGGAGCAGCAAGTCCACCAGTGGATATATATTCACCTTGGGAGGAGCTGCTATAACTTGGAAATCCAAAAGACAGACCTATATAGCATTGTCGTCTATGGAAGCCGAGTTGTTTTCCTTAGCCTTGGCCGGTGAAGAGGCAGATTGGATCAGGAACTTGATTCTAGACATTCCCTTGTCTAAGCTACAAGTCAACTCGTTGAGCTTGTACTGTGATAATCAAGAAACAGTTCAAGTCGTTAAGAATGCCCTCTATAATACTAAGAGGAGACACGTACGACTGAGACATGTTTTACTGAATTATCTGAAAGAACAAGAAATTATCACTTTGATTGATGTGCGTTCAAAGGATAACCTGACTGATCCATTGACGAAAGGAATGCCCAAAGACCGACTAATCAAAACAGTGGGGGAAATGAGACTAAAGGCGATTTAGTTCGGCCTTAGTTCAGCTTCAGGCGATTTAGTTCAGCCTTTGTCCGAACGTTTTAATTATTATGATTTTCTTTGTCAAAGCAAGCATGTTGTGCTCCGTTGATGCTCTTGGTCGCTGAGTTCGGATCTGGTAAGTTGTTTCATTCCAAACTTGATGCTAACAACTTCACCTGGATTCGGCTTTTGCCTTGGAGGAGAGTGTTATTCCAAACTTGATAACACAATCTGACTTGGTCTCGACTCTTTTTCTGGAGATTGGTTCCATTCCAAACTTGATGAGTTCCAATTAACTTTAGAAGGACAGTAACCGTGACATTCCATATAGGATCACAGATATAGCTGCGGTGTCCAGAAGTCTGAAATTGTTTCGGTTGAAACAGATATCAGGTTCTGAGATAAAACTATAATACTCTGTGAACGTGTCCTCCTAGCCAAATTAAAATGATTAATACTAAGTTCTTTTTGTAGAACTAGATATTTGCAAATTTGCAAGGATATAATTCATTCTGAAATGAAATTCTCTGTTGAAATTGCAGGAGCTGCTGGGATAGGAGGAGCACTGGTTGACTGGAATCCTGATCAGGATGATCTTTTGGATGATGAGATTTAAAGTGTTATGAGTTTATCTTTTGCTACTTCTGTTCAGAGCATTGTTTAGCTCTTCTACTTTTGCACTGTTTGTTTGAACTTTATATAGCTCTCTGTTGATTTGTGACACCAGGCGTATAGGGTCTGTGTCTTGTTGTACCTGAGACTGTTTCTGTGTTGCAGCTGAGTTTTTTGTTTTACTTAGGCGTGCATACTAATTTTGTGTTTAAGTCTAATCTTCTTTGAAACAGGTGCAGGACACGGTTGTGTATGATTCACGTTTTGGTTGAACTTTGCACAAACCACCCTCTATCCAAAGTCTTGGTACACGGCGGACATAGGAGGAGATTGTTAGATATTTTATAATATGTCCGCACGCGTGTTAGCCCGACTCGAAATAGGTTACGGGTTCGTGTCTTTCTAGGGTTAGGCTCTACGCTGGAAGTACTATAAATACCCATTCCATACATAGATGAGGTATTCATAGAATACTTTGAGCGGAGCCTCAACAGAAAATCAGCGAAGGTTGGTCGAAGAGGAGATGGAAATGAGAGATGAGTTTTAATTTGTGCAAGAAGGTAGTGTAAGGGAGGAAAACACCATTTAACATTAAATTTTTTCGGTCTGCCATTAAGATTTTTGGTCTGTCATCGTCATTATTTTTGAGCTCTCATTAGTCAAAATTGATTTGCCCATAACATCACCTATAAATAAAGAATAATTCTATACGTACCTAAAGAATACTTAAATATCACAAATAGTGGGGTCCACACCCCTATTTTCATAACAAAAACACCTAACTACGGATTAATTGAAGCCACAAAAGTGTGAAATTTTTTTACTTATCCTTATTTTATTGCTTGAGGCTCACTTTTTGTTGTTTTTAGTTAAGTTTTAGTGTGTGTAGTTCTGTTAAAGAATAATTTTATACGTACCTAAAGAATACTTAAATACCACAAAAAGTGGGCTCACACCTCTATTTTCATAACAAAAACACCCGACTATGGATTAATTGAAACCAAAAAAGTTTCAAAAAATTTCTATTTATCCTGATTTTATTGTGTGGGGTCCGCTTTTTGTGATTTTTAGGTAAATTTTAGGTATGTGTAGTTCTGTCCATTAATAAATGGGAGATTTTGGGATACCGCAAGTGTTCTGATCAATCCTCCAAGCGGACCAGCTAGCTCAACAACAGGAAAACTGAGAGAAAGATGAGAATTTTTCTTCTTCTGTGGGTTAGCTGTAATTGGTCCGGAAAACAATAGGCGCAGGCGATCGAAATACTTGAAAGCAATCCTGCATATGAAATTTATTTACAAAAACACTAGTGTACTTCTCTTGAGTTATGAACATGGCTCCAGGCGATCGAAATACTTGAAAGCAACCGCGATTTTGGCTGCGTAATAGCGGCAGCGAGTTGTGCTAGAGTCTCCACGATTCGACGAGCTGCCCTTGCCGGCACTCTTTCCCCGGACGAGAGTCTCCGGTGGCCTTCCAGTACACTTTGGTAACTCCTTTGTTGGTATTTTCGAATGCAATCCAAGACCGGCGACTCATTCCAACCCCTATATTCCCGGCTCTTCCTCTCCTCTGGAGACCTAACTACTGATAAAAAAGGGTGTTGTTATGTGCAAATCAAGTTCTGTTATGTGCAAATTAGGTTAAGTGCAAATCAAACTAAAAAACCATAAATACTTGTGAACTCGTAAAGAGCTGGTCTGCACATAGCTGTTCTGACACTTTTTTTAAAGAGTTGTTTGCACATAGCCAAAGTTGATTTGCACATAAATTCAGCCTAAAAAAAATCTTTTTCCGGCCTAAAATCTGGCTGTTGTTATGGTTTTTTGAGATTCTTCAGTTTCACATAGCCAAATCATGACATTCTAAGCTCTTAGGAAAATATATAAGCATCAGTAAGGGATGAAATCATCCTTGTATTCATGGTTAATCGTAAGTAAAAAAAATCACAGTAGCTTATTTATTTCTCCATTCTTTTAATCTCTCATAGCATGCTATGCAATCAACTTCCCGTAGGTAATTTTTTGTTGCAGAAATGGTTGAATAGAAGTTACCTGTGATTTTCTCGCATGTCGTGCAGTTTCTGCCGCAGGGTTGCTGCTTGCTTCCCTCTGCAGTAAAAAATCAATTTTTTTTGCAGTAAAAATGTGTTCCTGCAGCAAAATATCTAAACCTTCTATTTTCAAACATGTAAATGATGTGTTTCTGCAGTAAAAATTTCTTGCATTGATTGACTTTCATAGTTCGGTCATGTTTGTTAATTCCTCCACCACCAACTCTGGCCTGAAATAATACACTTTACCAACTCTGGCCTGAAATATTACACTTTCAACCCATATTATTCATTGCGCCTGCAGCTGCTTCAATAGCGCCTGTAGCTGCTTCAACAGTTGAATATGGAGGTGTTCAAAAGCACACCGCGTATGGCCCTATTCTGCCGCATTGAAGCTCCTGATCGCATGCCTGGTAGGCAGTGGCGGACGCAGGAATTATATTCAGAGTGGGCAGAGTATAAAATTATTTAATAAAATAAATCGACTAATTTAACAAAAATATGTTTATATTGTATTAATACCATATAATTAACTAAATAGTTGATCAATTCGGGAAAAACGATATCATGCACCTCAATTCATTGTTCTTTATCTACCATTTGAATAGTATCATCCGTTTTAAATATTTTTAATATTTCACACAATAACATAATAATAAACTTGTTTACATAAAAAACTTCAACAATTAATTTGTTCTTAAAAAAATAACAATATAATAACAAATTTATTTAACTTTTTTTAAATAACAATATAATAAAGCGTTTGCTTATAAAAAAGCATATTAATCTTGTCAATGCAAAAATAATGTTGATGGTAGGAATTGAACTCTAGATCACTTGATCCAAAAGTGTCACTCTACCAACTATGCCAAGGAAATTTTTTGAAAATGAATACATTTATTATAATATATTAGTTTAAAGTGTATCTATCATGATACTCACATTCTTCCCTAATGAAAGATTGTATTTTTAAAATTCAATGTGGGCGGCCGCCCACGCTCGGCCCTAGGTAGGTCCGCCCATGCTGGTAGGAGGAAGGAGGAAGGTGGAAGGTCGCTCGCCCCTCCGCTTGCTCACGCTGTTGTTCCCTTCCGGATGGAACCATTCCGATCCCGCCTGGTAGGAGGAAATCGCTCGCCATTTTCATCGACCCCAACTGCTCGGAGAACAGAGGTCTCCAGTGATTTTTGAAAGTAAGTTCTCTCAGATCATCCACTTGGTCATAAATTCTTTTACTGAACGGAGGTCTCCGCCTGGATGGCCTTTTAATCAATTAGACATTCATAATGACTTCTTATATGGAGATCTCCTAGAAGAAGTTTACATGCATTTGCCTCCAGGATTTTAACAATAACAAATGTCATTCTCTTTTCATAAATGCTGTTGTTGGACATTTCATAAAAGCAGTTGACAGGAACTCACCAGTCAGATCTTGGTCTCTTGAAACGCCCGTTAAATCAACATTTCAAAATCAAAGATTTGGGCTCTCTAAGTTATTTTCTATGTCTTTAGGTCATCCGCACATCTGCATGCATATATCTGCATCAACAAAAATATGCGCAGGATATTCTACAAAGCATAAATCTATCTGATAGCAAATCCAGTTCTATTCCAACAGAACAAAATCATAAATTGAGAATCCAGAGCTGATTTGGCCGCCTAATTTACCTCACTGTCACACGACCAGATCCTACTTATCCAGTCCACATCTTAAGCCAGTTCATGTCCCAACTGAGAATCCCTCATCTTCATATGGCGAATAAGCTTTTAGGATAGGTCAAAGGTATGTACTTTAGGCCGAGGATTATGTTTTCCCTCCAAAGGAAATCTAAGCGTGAGTGCTTACTGCGATGTTGACTGGATGGCTTGCCCGACAACATGAAGATCTATAACAAGTTATTGTGTGCAACTAGGAGGTTCTCTTACTTACTGGAAAACCAAGAAACAAAGCATCCTATCCAAGATCTATAACAAGTTGTTGTGAGTTTAGTTGGCTTGTTAATCTTGTACAACCTCGGGCGAGCGAGACGGAGCCAAAAGCTTGAGGAAAGAAGCTAGGCGAGACGGCCCAGGGCGGTCGTCAGGCCGCAGAGCGAGTGGATCCCGGCAAGATGGACAGGCGAGAGGGCCCAGGTGAGAAGGGTCTGAGCGAGAGCTGCGTCATGAGATGGGAGAGTAAGTACCAAAGGAGGAGGCACTCGCCGGTAAGAAGCCGACTCGCCTGCGAGAGGGCTCCAGAGGGGAGCTCTCGCTAGCGAGACGGAGCTCTCGCCAGGCGAGAAGACCCCAGAAGGAAGCTCTCGCCAGGCGAGAAGACCCCAGAAGGGAGTTCTCGCCAAGCCCCGGTTCGGTTTAAGACCGGTTCAGGTAGGGCCGGGTCTATCTTTTAGCCCCATGGGATTTTACGCTTTTGCCCTGGGTGGTCTGCATATAACCCCTCAGAACAGCAGAGTTTGGTTGTTGGCAGACCCGACTAAGGGTATTCGAGTAATTACTGGACAGCTCCATTTGGTTATGGACAGTCCCAGTTCAGAGGCCTATAAATAGACCGGTAAGGTGCCTTAGAAGGCAAGCATTCCTAACTCTCCTTCTCTTCTTCTAAGGCACCTAGCTCAGCATTGACTAGGGAGGGGAAGAATTTCCGATTTTTCTAGGTATGAGGTGGGACCTCCGCGCTGAGACCTCCGGTCTAGTCTTTTGAGAGCCTTGTCAAGAGGGTGGTCCAAAGAGAGTAAAGGCGAGCTGCATCTTCAGTTCCGAGCTTTAGGAGGGACCGACCTTGTTGGTTCCAATATTTTTGGTGCGGTGAGCGTGATTCCAACAAATCTATTACTGTAATAATTTACAAATTGACAATTTAACTCCCATCCCTTTAGCTTATGAAAACCAAGCAGTGTAGCTTCCAATCCCATATATCGTGAGAGAACCAGACACATCGAATTGGGTTGCCATCTCGTGAGAAAAGTTAGCTCCTGGACTTATTGCTCCAACATATATTTCCACCAAATTACAGCTAGCAGACTAGTACACAAAAGCTTCGGGACAATCTCAGTTGTAGTTTTTACTTGCCAAGTTGGGAATTTGCAACACTCTTTAACAATTTTTACTTGAGGCGGAATGAAGAAATACAAAATGACATTTTAGTTATTTTACACTTTTCATTATTTTTGAATGTATTTTTTGAATCAAGTTGGTCTTTTTACAGTTTTAGTTATATATAGCAGTGCTTTTCCTCTGCGCAGGATATATACAAAAGAGACGCTGCTTCATTGTAGAGTTGCTGCTTCTTTCTTGGAGTGAATTCACCTTAGAATTCATAGTTTTTCAATCCTGTAAGGAAGAACATACCATTTTAACAAATAATAGTCCATTGGTCTGGCTTAAAATAGTGGGATAAAGGCTCGAGTGTTGTTGAGTGTTGTGGTCTGGCTTAAAATGCTTCGGACATGAATTGCAAGAATTATAGTTGAAGTACTGGCACCATAGTGGGATAAAGGCTTGAGTGTTGTTGTTTTTTGGAGTTCGCACGGTCTGACTCTGGTATCCGTCTTGTGCAGACAGGTGGTGCTAGCTCCGGATTGACGGACGGTTATCCTATCGCTATGGGCGGTGACGACACTTCTCTTGCCGCCTATAAATAGGGGTCCCCAACTCGTCATATAACAACGAGAATAGTGAGAACTCAGCTCGCGTTTTGATCTTGCAGTTAGGAATTTCTAACCGACGCGACTAAGTGAAGTTTACTTATCTGTGCAGGTTGTGCGGCTAGCACCAGACGACTAGACAACTAGTTGGGAGGCTTGGCGTGGAACAGTTCGCGGTTTACAGTCAGTGGTATACAAGAGGCCGCGACTAGGCGGCTTGAAGTCACTTCCTCCGGGTTGCAGATAGCTTGAGGAGTTCGCCTGGTCTATTAGCGGGTTCAGTTCAGTTCATCAACATCTAATAACAAGACAGTCTGCGCGGTTTGAGGCAATTGTCGTACTTCGGTTCTGCGGCGTTCCGATGACACAGTTTTCTCTTGTGGGGCTGATGAGGATCATGGGGCTGCTTTGCTTTGACGAGGATCATGGGGCTATCGGATGTCCGTACGCCTCTTTCGCGAGTGGTGCGAGATCCGCCTCATCCCATGCGACCGGGTCGAAGTTCGGAGCAACAAGAGGTGGTTGTCGTTTGAGGACAAGACTGACCATCGCCACAGTGGGACGTTCTATGGGTTCGTCAAAAACCAGTGGGAGCTGCCCGAGATCTGGAATAACCCTCTCGACCGCTGCCGCCGTTTGAAGGGGAAATAACATGACTTTACTCCGTTACTGTGCTTTGAGGATCCGCGCGAGCTTGATGTCGTTCTTTTCAAGATCAACACATTCGTCGTCGAGAAGCGCTAGTTTTAGCGGGCCTTTCTACGGATGTGGAGCGTAGCTGTGCTATGCCCCTGGAGCGAGGCAAGAAGAGGAAGCTAAACTTTTCGTAGCGACAGGGAGAAGGTTGGTTGTCCTCAGCTGCCCCCGAGGTCGTCATTGACGTTACCGACGATTGTCTAGACGACCTGGTTGCCGATCTGCCGCTAGTGGAGACTGAATATGTACCAGAGGTTCATGCGATCGTGCCGGATTCTCGAGTGGTCCCAGAGCTGTCGTTGGAGATGGGGGAGGGGGAAGGAGCGAGAGTACTCTGCTTACCGGGCGCTTCTCCGGAAGGTACGTTGGTTGCCCCCAGTATTTTCCCTCTTGGGCCTTGCGTTGTGCATGAGAATAGTTTGTTTTTCGTGCTTGCAACTTGATGAGGCTCGCGATATTGAGCTCTCATGGAATAGTACTTATATGATAATGAATTACAATTTTCTTTCTTTGCGGGCGAAGCTAGCCGCATCCGAGGACTCGTTGACAGAGGCCCAAAGAAAGGAGAAGGAGGTCAATTCTTGGCTGGTTAATGCGGAGTCCCAGTTGTCTTTTTCTCAGTCTGAGGTGGAATCTCTTCGGGCAAAGCTCACCGCCACTGATTCTGAGATCGGGGCTCTTTGCGAGTGGTTGGCTTCTGCTGAGGTGATCCTTGCGGAGGCGCTCGCTTGTACCTTAGGAGGATCGGGGCTCGTCCAAGTGGAGGTGACGAACAAACTTTATTCGTTCGTGCTTCAGGAGGATCAGAGTCCGTTCAAGTGGAGGTGGCGATGAACCTTTGTTCGTTTGTTCATCTGTAGAACCGAGGTTCGTGTAAGTGAAGGTACAGATGAACCTTTGTCCATCTCATCTGGAAGGATCGGGGTCCGTCTGGGTGGAGGTGGTAAAGAACTTTTGTTCGTTCGCGCCTTAGGAGAACCAGAGTTTGTCCAAGTGAAAGTGCAGATGAACCTTTGTCCTTCTTGCGTGGGAGGATTCGGGTCCGCCCGGGTGGAGGTGGCAAAGAATCTTTGCTCGTTCGCGCTTGGGAGTACCGGGGTCCGTTCCGGTGGAGGTGGCGAACAACCTTTGTTCATTCGCGTCTCAGGAGAACCGGGGTTCGTCCAAGTGAAGGTGCAGTTTAACCTTTGTCCATCTCGCCTGGGAGGACCGGGTCCGTCTGGGTGGTGGTAGCGAAGAACTTTTGTTTGTTCACGCCGAAGGAGAATCAGGGTTCGTCTAAGTGAAGGTGCAGGTGAACCTAAGTCCATCTCGCCTGGGAGGTGCTGACAGACCTTTGTCCGTCTCTCCTGGGAGAACCGGGGTCCGTCCAAGTGAAGGTGCAGATGAACCTTTGTCCATCTCGTTTGGGAAGATCGGGGTCCGTCTGGGTGGAGGAGACAAAAAACCTTGGATCGTTCGCGCCTCAGGAGAACCAGGGTTCGTTCAAGTGAAGGTGCAGATGAACCTTTATCCATCTAGCCTAGGAGGACCGGGGTCCGTCCGTGTGGCGCGCGGGTGTGGTGCCCGCGCAGCGCATGGCCTTGCGGGTGCGCGGCCCGGCGGCCGCGTGGGCTGGCCGTGTGCGGCCGCGCGAGGGCGGCTGCGCGTAGCCCCGCGTGCTGTGCGCACTGGCCGCACGCGTGCAGGCCGCACGTGTGTGCCGGCTGTGCGGGGCGTGGTCGTGCGTGCTCGGGCGCGGGCCTTGTGCTCCCTCCTGGACTTCTCGGGCGCTTGCGGTTCTCTGTGCGCTGATGGTCCGGTTGGGCTCCCTTGCACTTGGAGCTACTTGTCTCAAAAATTTCTTTGGGATCCTATCATCACTGCTATGAGATGAAAAAGGCGAGTGCATGCAACCTGCTATCGATACAATGCGCTCAATGGTGATAATTGCGAGTATCGAGTAAGACTGTGTTTGGGATAAATGGGATAAAAACTTTGATGTTTGTGAACTGTGATTGTGACAACACATGTAGATAGAATTTTTTTAGTAACACGCACAGAAATTGTATATAAGGGGGAGTGGTGATTCGAATACGACTCTCTGGGCCCACGGTCACCCCGCATAGTCTAGCCCTTGTTTTATTGTGTATGTAGCTCTAGTGATATTTAAGTAATTTTATGTTTGCCTGCTCCTGCCTATATAAGAGAGGGAAGAGGAGTCTCTTGCTATATCTTGGATCATTTAGTCTTATTAGAGTCTCATGGAAGAGAGAAGCCCTTAGATGTATCTTGCCCTCAAAAGATTGGGTATTGAGCTTGCCTCAATATATTGAATCTCAGTTTGTATTAATCTACTATAGTCTCTTTGATGAATATTACGATTAGCTATCAAGAACCCCAAATTATCGCAAACACCATAGGCGTGTATAAAAAGTAATGCACTTAAAAGAATAAGTCTTATAAACAAAATAGGCTAAAATTCAGTAGTGAGGTAAATCTCCAGGGAGCTGAAAAATGGTGCAACTCTGAGGGAGACTTTCCACAACAGTCCATTCTGTGGCTTTCTTTATTACATTGTTCATGTCATCCAACAGTAATTCTTGAGAAATATGATGTTTGATATATTTTATAGATTAATAATTTCTTTTAATGTTTCTTAACCTTTGATAATTTCATTTCATACTTGCATTTATAGATACTCTTGTATGCCTATTTTTGTCACACAAACTCACTTTCACTTAGGCTGCGTTTGGGGGGACTTATTTTTACCGGTCAAGCGGTTCATGCGGTCGTAACCGCTTGACCGGTGAAAATAAGTCTGCCCAAACGCAGCCTTAATTAAAAATTCTCAAAAATATTTTACTCATCAGATAGTACTTTCTTTTTTTCTTACCTTGCGGGCTAGCACACATTGATCTTGGTGTTGTTAACCTTGTGGATATACTTCTGGTGTCTAGATTAAATGTTTGGTTTTCCATTAAAGATAAATGCGTGGTGCTTGGCGATTCAGCTGTTGCCCATGCAATCAATCAATTTAAGTATTTTTCCTACCTTTGCTTTAGTTTCTCGTGCATCTGCTCTTCATGTTCTTTGTGATGAAATTATGACTTTTGTTCGCATAAGTTAGACTCCGTTTGATTGAGCATTTTTCTCAGTTGTGTTTTCAATAAAAACACAAATGCTATTTTTTCCTCAAAATAGCCTCCCTTTGAAACCACTTATCCCCACAAAATACTGGTTTATGTCTAATTCAAATCCGGGGGAGGAAGGAAGCTCTATTCAAAAACGTTCTTTTGTCTTCATCTTCAACCGCCCCATTCCAACCGCAACCACACCCGCCCAACTAGACTCTTTAGGAGCTTTTACCTTTTGAACTTCTACTAAGTGAATCTTAGGATCTAATAATTGAAATTTTGAATGGTAAGCTTTCCATAATCTCATGATTCCCTTGCACCCGTTGCCTGCGCGACCACGCCCCCGCGGTCGTCCGCTCGCGTTTTGTGGTGGCCAGGGGGCCGCTCTGTCGGCGGCGGTTGGGGCCATAACCGCCCTCGCCGAATGGAGGGATTGTGTGAGGTGTGTCCGGGGTTATGCGTGTGAGAATAAACCGGTTCACTCCTGCAACAGTAATCTTATCTTTGTGTTGTGTGTGCAACTAGTAAAAGGATAAACATGTAAAGTCAAAGCAAATCTATATCTTGCTTGACTCTTGCAATAACTCTGTATTTGTCCGGTCAACTTTTGTTAGAAACCAGACCGGGCCCAAGGCTCCGAATGATCTACGGGGATATTGGGTAATTCGTACCTGGTCGACTGCAGTCGAATGACAACAACATCTCTGTTGAAATTGGTGAAGTGAAAGTGGGTGGTCGGGCAGTCCGGGCGGCCTGGGCGGACTGACCGCACGGACTGGTCTCTAGTCCGGCGGGTTGGTGGTTGGCGACCTACGTAGTTGGCTGCGGTCTGGTTTTGCGGACTGCGCGGACTGGTTTAGTCCGGCAGTGAGCTGAGCTCTGCAAGGTGGTGTGCGCGGCCTGTGCGGACTGGGCTTGGAGTCCGCGCATCTTCTTTGGTGTTGCAGTGAGCAGCGGTCTGACATTGGAGCTGGCGGACTGGCTTGGTATCCGCCGAGCTCGCGCTTTCTTTTCTGGACTTGCACTTCTGTGAAGTTCAGTGGTTTCCGCAGTATCCGCTCTGACCGGGCATTTGTGCCTGTGGTCGCGGACTGTGCGAGGTGGAGTTGTTTCCGCAGTGTCCGCTGTGACCGGGTGATCTGCCTGTGGTCGTGGACATTGCGAGCTGGGTTGGTATCCGCAGAGTCCGCTGTGATCGAGCGGTTTGCCTGTGGTCGGGGACTGGTGTTTGCGAACAGATGCGGTGTCGTCTCTTCGGCGGACTGACATTGTACTCGGCAAGTGGCTCTTGCGTCTCGGCTAGTCTTGCTTTGTTTCTCCGGACTGGGCGGACTGCCTTGAGCAGTTCGCCATCTCGCCTGGACTTGGCGTTTTGGTTTGCCTCATGCGGGCGGACTCAGCGGATTGACTTTGTTAGCTGCGACCAAAGGGCGGTGTCTCTATCTCATAGGATGGTGACCACACTCCTCACCTGGCCTATAAATAGGACCCCCCGGCAAGTCATTTTCAACAGAGTGAACAGTAAGTTGGGCTTGAGTTTCGGCTGCGGACTCGTTTTTTGTATCCGCACGGGTTGCTTGCTTAACTGGTTGTTGTGTGCAGGTGGCGCGGCTAACAATGTGAAACCAGGAGTTTGGTTCTGACCTCAGTGGAGTTGGCGAGCTGTTCCAGCGGTTACCTGTTTAAGCATCTTCTCTCAAGTTCAATAACCTGTCCGCGCGACCTCGCGGTCTCGGCGGGTAGGCGGCTTGTTCCTCTGTTCAGCATGAGTTCGGCGAATAACGGCGTGTCCACGCGACCTCGCGGTCTCGGCGGACTCCGTGTTCTGTTTGGTTTCAGCTCGGCTCGGGCGGTCTCGGCGACTATCAGCGGTCTCGGCGATCTCGGCGGTCTCTGTAGTCTATCCGCCCGAGTTGTTGTTTGTTTCTTCTTTTTCATGTACTGGCGAAATCATGTCTCGCCATGTATGCCTCGCCCTGTAAAGAAGATTAATAAAATTTTGATCTGCTTGCTTCTGTCTATGTTTTTGGTTATCTGAGTTGCTTTCTGCTTTCCGCGGTTCAAGTTGTGATCTGGGTAGTGCCGAAGATATTAATTTGGTGTTTGGGCTACCTTGCTGATCAACTTGAGAAAATTCAACAATCCCCAACCAAATATCCGCGGAAGGCTCCAAATTATCTACGAGAATATTCCGCGGTAGGTTGTTGAACGCCGAGATAGAACCCCCGACCTCCTTTATAAGAGGGAACTAAGACCACCTCTCATACCCAAATGCGCTGCATTTGAGATCTTTCTCATATATGTATAACACTATTGATAATGGTAATACACAATTGAGATCTTTCTCCTATAAAAGAATGGTGTTTTATCAAATATTTTGTTGTTTATTTGCATGAAATCAATAAATGATCATTTGAATGTTTATTCTCTTTTTTTCGAGAAGTATATTTGAAAATCAAGTATTTTTGAATTTTAATCTAGCCTATTATTCAGGAAAGTGATCCTTCAGTTCCTGGAAGGCAATTCTTCAGGCATAGTGACTTAACCGTGCAACCTACTTAAGTTCTTCGAAGAAATGCAATTTTAGAAGATCGATATTTTTTTAACATGAAAAATTAGAGTGTGTTTTGGTACATTGAAAATCTGTAATTTCACATCATCATGCTTGATTTCTTCTCTTGATTTAGTATTGGAAATCTCACTGTAGGAGCCTCCAAGCGTTTCAAGCGCGTTAAAGAACCTTTGATGCAGATCAGGCGACCAACTCTCTCCTAGCATTCACTATCACGTGTTTCCTCTGCGTGCCCTAATCAAACACACAGTGCCCCAAATTCAGCACCAGAGAACAAAAAAATCAACGCAACAAGACGAGTTCTTGTTTACCCTTTCATCTGATGGCTCATCGACCATTGTTACATCCTTGAGATAGATAGATCCAAACCAATCAGGCTTACAGACTTAACATATTTGACAATAATTTAACTTGTTATGAGGATTTATAAATATTTTGAAAATGATTGATCATACAACAAAAATAGTTGTTTGAATAGACATAACAATAATAAGTCAATTTTCTCATTCAACATTGTCTAATAAAAAATAATAATGATAAAAAAGACTAATGTTTTAAATAGGAACAATAATGTTTTAAAAATTATTGGCAGTCCTTTCATCACCGAGCAGTTTGTTCAACGCTTCAATTTGATGCCTAAAATTGGCCACGACTTCATGCATTTGATACTGCAAAGGAGCATCGCGATTGAGTATCGTGTACACAGTATCTGCTACAAATTTATTTCAAATAATAAATTTTTTTGCCGACTCTGCATCATTAGCACAAACCCATAGCAGTATTTAAATTAAAAACTTTAGTTAAAATTATAAATTGTTTATACTGAGAAGAAGGAAAATATATTTGGAATGAGCATCCAAAGAGACATAATATTTTTTTGATTTGCAGAAATAACATGACTGTATATGATAGTTGGTGGCAAAAGAAGAAGAAAAAATATTAGAGTTAAAAAAACACTGAAAGTATAAACTTAAGCCTTCAATGTTGTTGTGTTCGACCGCCATGTACAGAACATTTTCTTCAAAAAAAACATAAGGTCATCAAAAACATTATCCATTCTTGAAAGCTGGAGAATAGAGTGAGAAAGAGTATAAAGAGGACGTTACGTCTCAAGTGCGAAGGGAGAACATATAAGCTACACATACCACATTATTTTGGGACAAACGAACTTTGTCAAAAAAAAATCAAATTTATCTAAATTAGCAAAGAGAAAACTTGTGCATTAATGCATGCCCCCAACAGCTATTGCAGTGCATTAATGCACAACAACGGTTGTAAATGCAATTTTCATGATACTAAATCGTGAAACTCCGTCCCATTATCAATTGCACGGTGTTGTGAACAATTTTAGAAATCAGCTTGAAAGGATAAACAAAATGCTCGCTGATGAAGGGACATCGTCTAATACCTGAAACATTATTGTTCTTTTTTTTAAAACACTAGTCTTTTTTTATTATTGTTTTTTTATTGGACATTGTTGAACTGAACTTATTATTTTTATTTCTATTCAAACAAGTATTTTTGCTCAAAAGTTTTATGAATCTCTCTAATAAGTTAGATATTTGTTGAATGTGTTGAGCTTGCACGCATGAGTTGAGGTGTTGCCGTGCACATTAGAGATTTGTTTTAAATGACCCACACTTGGCAACAACATAATTGTATTATTGCAACAAGGTTCGTAGAATTTTAACCACAATTAAATTTCTTATGTTTATAAGGAGACAAAATCAATTATGTTATTGCCAAGTGTCCTGTAAAACATATCTCTAATGTGCACAACAACACCTCAACGGATGTGTGCATACTTAACATTTTCAACAAATATCTAACTTATTAGAGAGATTCATAATTTTTTTTGAGAAAAAACACTTGTTTAAATAGAAATAAAAATAATAAGTCCAGTTAAACAATGTCCAATAAAAAATAATAATAATAATAAAGGCTTGTTTTAAAAAAAGTACTATAATGTTTCAGATATTGGACGACGTCCCTTCATCAACGAGCATTTTGTTCATCCCTTCAAGCCGATTTCTAAGATTATTCACAACACCATGCAATTGATAATGAGACGGAGTTTCACGATTTAGTATCATGAAAATTGCATTTGCAACCGTTGTTGTGCATTAATGCACTGCAACAGCTGTTGGGGCATGCATTAATGCACAAGTTTTTTTTTTGCTAATTTAGAGAAATTTGATTTTTTTTTTTTTTTGACAAAGTTCGTTTGTCCCCAAATAATGTATTATGTGTAGCTTATATATTCTCCCTTCGCACTCGAGACATAACGTCCTCTTTATTCTCTTTCCCACTCTATTCTCCAGCTTTCAAGAATTGATAATGTTTTTGATGACCTTATGTTTTTTTTAAGAAAATGTTCTGGACATAGCGGTCGAGCACAAAAACAAAATTGAAGGCTTACGTTTGGGTTTTGAGTGTTATTTTAACTCTAATATATTTTCTTATTCTTTTGCCACCAACTATCATATGGAGCCATGTAGTTTCTGCAAATCAAAAAAAATATTATGTCTCTTTGGATGTCCATTCCGAATATATTTTCCTTCTTTCTAGTATAAACAATTTCTAATTTTAACTAAAGTTTTAAATTTAAATATTGTTATGGGTTTGTGTTAATGATGCAGAGTTGGCAAAAAAATTTATTATTCGAAATAAATTTGTAGCAGATACTGTGTACACGATTCTCAATCGTGATGCTCCGTTGCAGTATCAAATGCATGAAGTCGTGGTCAATTTTATTGTTCCTTTTTTAAAACATTAGTTTTTTTTATCATTATTATTTATTAGACAATGTTGAATGAGGAAATTGACTTATTATTGTTATGCCTATTCAAACAACTATTTTTGTTATATGATCAATTTTTTTCAAAATATTTATGAATCTCCATAGTAAGTTAAATTATTGTTTAATATGTTAATCCTGCATGTCTAATTGACTCAGATATGTCCATCTCATGGATATAACAACGACCATTAAGCCTTCAGATGAAAAGGTAAGCAAGAACACGTTTTACTGTGCTGATTTTTTTGTTCTCCTGTGTTGAATTTGGGACACTTTGTGTTTGATTAGGGCACGCTGAGGAAGCCCGTGACAATATATGCTAGGAGAGTGTTTGTCTGTTCTTGAACGCATTTAAGCGCTTGGAGGCTCCCACGGTAAGATTTTCAATACTAAATCAAGAGAAGAAATCAAGCATGCTGATGTGAAATATTAGATTTTCAATGTACCAAAACTCACTTTTATTTTATTTATGTTGAAATAAGACCGATCTCGGTCGATGGGCCGTCAGAAAAGGGGTAATCAAGAGCTCATTTTACTGTGTTGATTTTTTTGTTCTCCGGTGCTGAATTTGGGACACTTTGTTTTTTATTAGGGCACGCTGAAGAAACTCGTGATAGTGAAGACTAGGAGAGTTTTGGTCTCCTGATCTGCATCGAATGTTCTTGAAGCACTTGGAGGCTCACACGGTGAGATTTCCAATACTCAATCAAGATAAGAAATCAAGTATGCTGATGTGAAATTACAGATATTTTGACGTTTATCAAATATACTTCTCGAAAAATAGCGAATAAACATTCAAATGATCATTTATTGATTTCATACAAATATTTGATAAAAACACCATATTGTCGATAGGAGAAATATCTCAATTGTGTAATAACATTTACAATAGTGTTATACATATATATATGCATGTACAAGAGAGGGTGCTCACAACACCCAAGGTGAGACTAGGCTATCTCTACCATGTATAATGTGCATGGACAACTTGGGTATGTAGACAACATCAAGAACATAAAAATAGCTGGTATAAAGGGTGCCACACCTGGTGATGAGGAGAATAGTGTCATCTGCTATCATGATGCTATGGTCAGAAGAGACGAGCTGAACGGACGATAGTGTTATGCATATGAAAAGAAGCTCCAGAGTCAAGCAGACAGGTTGAAGGAGAGATATATATAGGAGCGGAGGCAACCAACTGAGAGGTAGTGGCGTCAGAAGCATTTGATGAGAGCACGGAGGCAGAGGAGCGAGGCAGAGAACCGTGAGAGAGATGCTGGGCAATCTGCTAGGCAAGCTCAGAAACAGAGAGTGACTGCGCGAGAGCAAAAAAAGGTGAGCTGAAGTTGCAACAAGGGCACGCTGCTGACAAGAATACTGATGAGCCCTCTGAAGCTTGTGACACTAAGATTTGAGATAGTAGTGTCAGCGAACAGGTGGGTGTTGAGGAGCATCAGATTGAGCAGCAGAGGGTGCTGGAGGAGGATGTCGAGGAATATGCGCACCAGAGAATTATAACCTAGCATGGGCAGCAATGGAGCACTCACAAAAGAATACTGTGGTAGAAACTGGGGAGCAGCCGAAACAGTATGCGACATCAGACCAGAAGGAGAAACAATGTCCAAGGAGTTGAGACAAGTATCCTCAACAATCATCAAGGTCAAGGTATTGAGAGACGACAGAGAATTCTGATGTAGAAGTTGTGCTCGAACAGGCTTGAACTCGGGTAGTAGACACGAGAAACTAATACATACGATGAAAGTCGCGATCCTGCGATGTAACAACACACTGAGTGCAGGTAACGCAGGGGGATGGTGCCATCACACTGAAGCCAGAGGTTCAGGAGCTCAGCAAAGAAAGCCTGTATAGACTGATCATGCTGGTAGCGAACTCCAAGGGTCTGAAATAAAGAGTAGCGCAAAGCATGACTAGATGACAAATAGAGGCGACGCAAGTGTTCCCACATTGCTTTGGCTATAGGTAACTCGTAGAGGTCATGCAAATGGGGAGCTCGCAGTACTGACAGATGACGTCTATCACACTGGAGTCGTCAGAGCGCCACCTTGCCCAGCCGGAGTGCTAGGAGGAAGTGATCGTGCTGACAGTGGAAGAGAGAGAGAGAGTCCGCATGACTGGTAGCCAGTGGAGTGTCCGTAGGATTGACAGCCGGTGGGGGTGAAGCAGGTTTGGTGCCATCAATGTGGCCCCATAAATTGATATCGCGTAGTATCACACCGACGACGACAGACCATGCCTTGTAGTTCCGTTCGTCGAGGATAACATCAACCTTCTAAAGAAAAGCAGAGGAGTGAGATGATGTCATCGAACCAATGGAGGACGGAGGTGGTCGCCTAGGTCAAGGGTGCACTTTAAGAGGATGGAGAAGACCGGTCTGTTGTAGATGGGTTGCAGGAGGAAGCAGAAGAGGCCGAAGTTTTTTAGAAACTTGTGCTGACCTTTTATGATCCTTCAAGCTACAATGTTGGTCTTATTTATAGACTTGAGGGATATGCCCCATTGACAAATTCCTTCATTCAGGCTACCTATCTTCCAAGATGGGTGTTGGTTGTTCTAGCACATTCTCGGGAGTTCTAGTTGGTGCTAGGTGATAGGAGAAATGTTTTTCTGTATTAACATCTGAAACAATCGTAATACATATATATGTACAAAAGAGAGTGATCATAACACCCAAGGTGGCACTAGGCTAACGTGACTACACTTAAAGTACATTGTATCTAACACCCTCCACAAATTCACAGTGGTCATACACCGAAAGTTTGGACAGTAGATAGGCATGCTGGGTCCTCGTCTGCGGCTTTGTCATCAAATCTGCAATTTGTTGCTCAAAAGAGATAAAGCGGGGAGCAAGAGTGCCCCTACCATAACGCTCACGTAGGAAGAAAGCGTCCACCCTGATATGCTTGGAGAGAGAGTGCTTCATCGGGTTTAAAGTAATCTGAATGACACCGATGCTATCACAGTAAAGTGGAGTGAGATCAGGAGAAGAAACACCAAGGTCCTCAAGAAGCCAACAGAGTCAAATAATATCCTCAGCGGTGGTAACCATGGCCCAAAGCTCAGCCTTAGTGATGGAACGAAAAACACTAGTCTGTTTTTGGACTTCCATGCAATAAGTGAAGAACCCAAGAACTGACAGAAACCAGTGACAGAACGACGGTCAACAAGATCTCTAGCCCAAGTGGAGTTGGAGTAAGCACATAGCTGTAGAGAACTACTACTGGAGAAGAAAAGACCAAGAGTGGTTGTCGCCCGGAGATAGCGCAGGAGCCGCAACAGATGACTATAATGCATAGAGGTGGGCTCACTAACAAACTAGCTCAGCATATGAACATGTACATTGTCTGGCCGAGTAATGATGAGGTAGACGAGACTCCCCACGAGGTGACGGTATCAAGTAGGATTAGAGAGTGGAACCACATCATTCCGACGTAGCTGAAGGTGGAGTTCCATAGGGGTGTCCACTGTGCGAGAGTCAGAGAGAGCTGTCCGAGCAAGGAAATCTGATGTGTAGCATTGCTGAGAGAGCTGAAACTCACGATTTGTAGAGCTAACCTCAAGATCTAAGAAGTAGCTCAGCTGTCCAAGGTCAGTCATCTGAAACTTCCGCTGAAGATGATGCTTGACAAATGCCACGTGAGAAGGATCATCACCAGTAATAATCATATCATCCACGTACAATAACGAAAAGGCCCGGCCACGGGAGGAGTGCACGAACAAAGCTGGATCATATGGACATGGCTGGAACCCCATCATCCGAGAGTAGTTAATATCATAACTTTTAATGCGAGATACAAGTTCCACTACATCGCTCTCTAAGCCAGCTTATATATAAAAATATTTGAAAACTGCTTATAGAACCGGCCAATTTTTTTAAAAATATCACTTTTATAACTTTTTTCGATCGGGAGAATTTTTTTGAAAACGTTTGATTAGTTTTCATGAGTATGATAGTTGATATAATTAAAGGATTTTTGGCAATTATCTATATAATTTCAATTTGTTAAACTTTGCAATCTTGCCAAATCTCCATGATAACATTTGATTACATGATCTATCTTGTGCAATTTTTCTATATGAGTCAGTCCAACACAGCTTTCAGATTTGAATTTCGTTGAGCTGTTGAAAGAGAAATCAACTATTAAAATTTCTATTTTTATATAGGCAAAACAACCCCTATATTTTTCTCCCCAAAAATCGAAAAAAAATGCCCGGGTGTGCCCGTGAATAGTTCCGCCCTTTGGGAGAGCTGCAACAAGCGAGAAAGTGGCGAAGCTTTTCCTGTAGGGCGATGGTTCCCCTTTGCCCACGTGATGGCCTGTCTCGAGGAGATCAGCTTGTATCATGAGGTCGTCGCTTCTTAAGATTTACCAGGATACGAACGACGAAAATGCGTATGCTAGACCTATCCGTCTTTCTTAATTAAATTCTGATTTATGAATATTATAAAAACTCGGTTAACTTCGTTCTAGCATAACTTTAGGCATATATTTGATTTGTCTTCTCTTTGAATATACATGCAGTCAAAGCATAAACTAAGCATAGAGTTATTTAGTTGATGCTCTATTATTAGTTTGCTAACATTTTAAAGATGAAACCTCAAATGATTGGTTGGCTGTGTGTCTGTGGATGCATGTGGAGTTGAAATGCTTTAATGGGCCTATGTACATGCACCATGCTCTTCCTAGAGGGCACCATTCCGCCCTGCCGCAAAATACCACGGCTCAGAAGGTGGTGGCGGATGCGGTGGACAAGCTGCTCTCCACGATCCAGATTCTTGCGGGACGGCCGCTTGACCAGCTCCAGTAAACAAAGGAACTGATTTATATGTATTTCCAGCATCAGGCTTCTTAAGGGCCTGTTTTTTTCCTTTTTGAACACTACTGGAGCTTGAATTTATGTAAACAAAGGAACTGACATACATGTATTACCAGCCTTAGGCTTCTTAAGGGCCTTTTTTTCCCTTTCTGAACACTACAGGGGGTTGAATTTATTTGGGTGTTATGTTTTACTCTTTTATTATTTTACTAATTGTTATTTTTTACAGTTATATTATATTGTTTGTTATTTCTGATGGTGTGATATATTCTCATATTATATTAGGCCTTATATTATCTTTCTTCTTCCTGACAAAATCATAATCTTTCCGTTCTTGCAGCATTTCAATGCCAAATATTAATCAAGCTAAATTATTATATCAAATGCTCACAAGAATGCTATATTGTCTTTATATATATGGCAGGATCTTTGCACGGGCAACCACTGTGCTCGATGTTCCCTGTGCGAATGATTATGTTACGTGTCCATGAATGTTGCCCAGAGGAGCGGCCGGTGGTGGTGGCGGAAATACTACGGAGGCTTGACTGCGGCTGCCTAAGCGGGACATGCTCGAGAGAGAGAGAGCTTCCACAATCTCTTTTAGGATTAGGGAAGTAGAACCTACGTTCACCAGAGCCAAAACCGACACAAAAAAGAAAATAACATTAAAGAAAATTGACAGACTTGCACTTGCGACAAAAAAAGGACAACCCAATTAATGCGTCATATAAAGTCGCTATTCTTAAAGAAATAATAAATACTTGATAACACCATATAAAGGATCTGTTGAAATTGTTGAAGTGAAAGTGGCAGCCTGACGGTCTGTTCAGGCGGGTTGTGCGATCTGTTTTGGCGACTTGGTGGTCAGACTGTGCGGTTTGTGCGGATAGAGTTGGCGACTAGCTAAGTCAGCCAGTGTTCTGCAGCTGACTCTGGAGTTCGCCGGTTTTTTTGTGTGGACTGGTTTTGTATCCGCTGGTGCTGTGCTCGCACCAGGATGTCTGTTGGTATAGACTTGGTTTGGATTTGGATCAAGTCCAGGTTGACTTAATCCAGGAGGTCGCGCCGTCTGCGCGGGCTGTTTTCTCTATCCGCCGAGCTCGGCAGCAATCTTTATGCGACTTGGCTGCGAGCTCGATATTTGCGGTCTGGAGCTGCGTCCTCAAGTGAGCGGACTTGGGTTGTTCTCGCTAAGTCCGCCTGTTTGGTGGTTTTGTTAGGGGCTTGGTTTCCGGCCTTGGAGGTTCTACCTTGGCGGACTCGCTCTTGTCTAGTCGCTTGGTGTCCTCAAACATTGAGTAGCGCTCTAGTTAAATGTACTGGGCTTAGAATTTTCATGACACTGAATCTGCTAATTTAGACTAAGCGTATACCTACCCCTTTGACTTGGTTCTGACTATATGAACTTGTAATTTCTAAGTGTGCATACCAACACAGTTAATACATGAATTAAAAAAATATATGAACTGTTAGACTCGAAGGAGTCGAGTTTCTTACAGCACTGTTTCGACGCTCGTACACGCGGTGAGGTGACATGATTCTTCTTTCAAGATATGAACACGACGAACTTCTCCAATTAGAGACAAAATATACCCTTTTTGAAAGCTAGGAAATCCTAAAATAAAATTCATATAATTCTTAGGATTAGAATCGATTCCTAAGTGAGTTTAACCCACTAGTTAGAATCTCACTGAATGCACAGGAAATTAGAGATAAAGATCTCACCACGAATCGACAGTAAATTGCAAAACTTCTTCGATTCGCAGCACCAACACTTCAACTAACCTGAAATTAAGTGGAATTCCCTATGAAATTAGATCCCACAAAATTTAGGGTTACTTTAAAACTTGCTAAAGTGAACGTGACAAAACTGAAATGGAAGGAAAACCAAACGAAAGTTCATTACCTTGACCTCAAGGCAAAGGTTTACACCAAGATCACATAAGCCTTAACACCCGGAAAGCCAACCCCTACAATTTCTGAAATCACAAAGGCTTTAGGGTAAAGTCGTGATATCAAAGTGAAGAAATCCTAGAATAGAAGGGGAAATGACAAAACACACCCACCAGATCCAAAAACGGCGCTATAGAAACTATTCCAGCCGGCTAGGGTTGAAACCGAAACTCCTACGACACTTGGAAAGAGGGAGAGGAGGCTGTCGAGGGCAGCAAAGGTAGGAAAAGAGGACGACCGGCGCTAGTTCCTGACGGAGGAGGGGTCTGAGAGGCTCCCAACATTTTTCTCTATGAACAGTTACGAGAGACAGAGGGGCACCAAATGCTGGAGTGCGGAATGTTTTCCGCTCGACTGGGAAGAAAGGGTTACGCGGGTGGGGGGGGTGAGGGTTTTACCAATCGGTGGTTCCATGAGGTTATTAAAACCGTGAACCGGCTAAGGGAGGATTTTTAAAAAAATTAGTTTTCATTTGATATTAATAATTATATTTGCTAATTTTCTTAACACAATGTGGAAAGGTATTGATGCGAAGCAAACACGCGCGAAAAATTAAATCGTCACGACAATTTCGGATTATTAACAATTATGCGCCGACAGTGCATCAATTGAAAAAGATTGTTACCTCTACAAGTCATCGACTAGATTATTTTTGCTCGCGATCGATTCTTGAAATTTAAAATTATTCTCAACGTCAGTTTTGGATGTTACAAATCTACCGCCTAACAAATTTTTTGTGCTCGAAAATTACAATCATACCTAAATCAAAGAGGAAAGAATCATCTTTAATGTCACAGAGTTTGTCCACTCTTTCTCAAGTATATTTTGTTCAACCACAATTCATCCAAAGGACCTTAACCACACAGATCTCTCTTTTTTGTGCTTCTGAATCCTCGAGTCCACAATCCTGACCTGCAAAATACTAGTACTCAGATTTTATTCAATCGGCGCATTCTCAGTACTGATCACTTGACTAGGATCTCTGACTGCCCTCCTCAAATAGGATACGTGGAATACGTCATGCAATCCACTCATATCCTCAGATAAGGCCAACCTGTATGCAACCTCACCTATGCGCTCTAGTACCTCGGATGGTCCAACAAATCTGAGACTCAGCTTCTTCATCCGCTTTATCCTAGAGGCCCTCTTGACTGCTCTAACCTTCAGATAAATGTGGTCTCCAACCTTGAATAATGCTCTAAGCTGCTGATCGTAGTACTTGGTTTGTATTCTTGTGTTATCTTCATTCGCTCCTGGATGAGTCTTACTCTGTCTGTGGTATTATCTATCCATGATTCCTAGCTGGAAGCTCTCTCTTCACTTTCCGCCCAACATAAAGGGGTCTGGCAACGCCTGCCATACGAATCCTTGAATGGTACCTTACTGATACTCGCCTAAATAACTATTATTATAGGAAAATTCCACCAACGTGATATAGTTCTCCCTTTTACCCCCAAAGTCCAAGATACACATGTGAAGCATGTCTTCCATGGTTCTATTTACACGCTTTGTCTGCCCATCGGTCTGGGGGTGAAATGATGTTCTGAACTTCAACTGAGTACCCAGACGCTCCTGAACATATCTCCAATCTCTGGCGATAAATACACTATCTCTATCCGACACAATAGACTTCGATACACCATGAAGACTATCTCATCCACATACAACTGAGCCAACCTCGGACCCTGATCGGTCCTCTTGTTGGGAATAAAATGTGCAACCTTGGATAGTTGATCCATGATCACCCAAATCGAGTCATTCCCACTTTAGGATCTAGGGAGTCCATGCACAAAATTCATAGAGATGCCTTCAAAGTTTCACTAAGGAATAGAAAGAGGTTGTAGCTTTCCTCCAGGTCTTTGACACTCCGCCTTAACTAACCTACAAGTCTCACACTTCCTTATATAGTCTGAGACATCTCCCTTAAGTCTTGGCCGCCAAACAGACTTCTTGAGGTCTGCATACATCTTTCTACTACCCGGATGTATGAGCTATTTGGAGTTATGAGCCTCAACTAAAATACCATCACGAAGATTCCCTATATCAGGAATGCACACTCTGTACTTAAACAACAACAACCCATCACGGACCAAGAAATCATCTCTCCGACCTGCCCAAGTCAAATCAAAAATCTCTGTCATCTTTGGATTTAAGGGCAAGGCATTACATATCTTTTACTCATATCGCACTTAATCTCAATCCATCCCAATCTGACAGGGCAGAAACTAGTGCGCGACACCACACTAATCTCTAGCCTTTCCAATGCTCGCACCAACTCTTCTTGTTGGGTGATGAGAGAATAAATAGAACTCTTTCTATTGAGAGCATCCACTATAATATTAGCTTTCCCCAGATGGCACTACATAGTCACATCATAATTTGCTACAAACTCGAGCCACCTACACTATCTTATGTTGATCTCCTGCTGATCGAAGATATACCTGAGGCTCTTATGATTTGTGAAGACCTCACCGTACTCCGTAGAGATAGTGTCTTCAAATATTCAATGCGTGAATAATAGCTGCTAACTCTAAATCGTGCACATGATAATTTCTCTCATGAATCTTCAATTGCCTGGATGCAAAAGCTAAAACTTTCACATGCTGCATGGGAACACATCCCAGACCCTGGCCTGAAGCATCACTGAAAATTTGAAAGTCATCCACGCCTGAAGATAGACATAGTACTGGTGCTTCTGACAACCTGGTCTTTAACTCCTCAAAAACAGACTCGCACTCTGAGGTCTAACTAAAATCTCGTCCCTTCATGGTAAGCGAAGTCAACGGAAGGGCTATCTTTGAAAAATCTTTAATAAATCTCATGTAGTAGCCTTCCCAACCCAGAAAACTACGAACCTCTACAACTATCTTCGGTCTTGGCCAATCTCTGATCACCTCAATTTTCTTTGGGGCTATGATAAGTCCATCTCTACTAACCACGTGACCCAAGAATGCCACCTCGGAGAGCCAGAATTCACACTTAGAAAACTTAGTGTATAAATGATTTTGCCTAAGAGTGCTCAAGACTGTCCTGAGGCACGCGACATGCTCCTCCTTGCTCCTGGAATAAACTAGGATATCATCAATAAAAATAATCATAAATTGGTCCAAGAACTCCCTGAATACCTTGTTCATCAGATCCATAAATGTATATGGGGCATTGGTCAACCAAAATGGCATGACCACAAACTCGAAGTGTCAGTATCTGGTACTAAACGTTGTCTTCTAGATATCCTCATCTCGAATTCTTAACTGATGGTATCCTGACCTCAGATCTAACTTGGAGTATGTGCAAGACCCCTCAAGTTGATCAAACAAATAATCTATCCTTGGAAGAAGATACGTGTTCTTAATGGTAAGCTTATTCAATTCTTAGTAGTCAATACACAACCTCAAATTACCGTCCTTTTTCTTCACAAAAAGGACCAGAGCTCTCCACAGTGACGTACTGGGTCCGATGAAACCCAAATCAAGCAACTCCTACAACTGGATCTTTAACTCAGCCAACTCTCTGGGATCCATGTGATAAGGAGCTTTGGTCACTAGTGTAGATCCAGGAATACGATCAATCTGAAAGTCAATTTTCCTGGAGGGAGGGGCACCAACAGCTCCTCGAGAAAGACATCGGGAAACTCACAGACTACTAGTAACTTCTGAAAAAAGGCTTTCGCTTCCGCATGAAACAGTACCAAGAAGGCGAGACACCCTTGACTGACATGCCTCATAGCTTTTACAGATGAGATGATCAACTAGGAAACTCATTTCAAGCCTCGAAAGGTAATGAGAGACTGATCAGGTCTTTCTAACTGAATCTCCTTACTTTTGTAATCAATTTTAACATTCACGTCAGTCAGCCAATCCATACCCAATATCAGATCAAACTTAGCAATAGCTAAAAGATATGCCTCCACTGCAATTTCTGCTTCTCCAAATAACCCTGACACCATACACTTACAACTGGTCTACATCACCAAACCATTAGACATCATGACATCTAACGAAGTTGGGTCGGTGATGACTTCTAGGTCAAGCTTACGTGCAAAAGATTCCGCTATGAACGAGTGTGATGCACTCATATCAAAGAGGACCATAGACGGTATGTCATGAACTATGAGGATGCCTACATGCAAACTTATATTATTTTAATTCAGTATTGTTGGGAGAAAGAGAAATAAACATTTTTAAATACTAAAGTTTTCAAACCTGTCACCACATCCTCCTGCTCCTTGGCCTCTTGCTGACCAAGACCATAGGCCAGACCACGTCCTAGAGCTGGCTTTGGGTCAACGACCATCATTGCCTTCCCTTTATCGATCCTATTGGAACCGCCATGCTCGAATTTAGAAATTTTGTGTTCCTCGCCGGCCCGGAGTACAAAAAGAAAGAGATTTGTTCGCCGACAGGGTACTCGACGCTATCCCAGGGCGGAGGCTTTTCACAAGACTTTGGTACAACTGAGAAAGAAACTTCCTTGGCTTCATCTGAAAAATCACATCACATGTTTCCTTAGGAGAAGTCCTATCTATCAAGGTCTTTTGGCTCACAACAGGTTAGAAAACTTTTCTCGCTAGCACTAAAGTGCATCAGAGTACTAGAAATGCCTGGAGGAGAACTTCAACTAAAACCCCTCCCCAACAACCACTGGATAGAAGGCAATGGAACTATAGAGAGTGTGACCTGATGCAGGAACAGTCAAGCACTCCAACTAGAAGTAGGATTGGCTGACAAAATGGAGAAGCACTTTCAGGGCGATAAGACCTAGTTCAGTCTTTGGAGACAGAAAAAAAAAAGATGCGTCAGGAGTCATGTGATCTCTGATCAATAGAGCAGGAGATTGGCGACCAATATAAGAAAGAGAAGCGAAGCGGGTAGGTTTCATACATATCAATAGGTATATCTCCTTAGCCATGGTATAAGACTCGCAAGGAATTGACTGACAATGCCAAGGCTTGGAAGCCACTAGGAGGCGAACCATTGGAGTAGAGAAGTTTTTCCATTGGTTGAATGCATACCCTTTGGGTCCTACTACTCTGGCTCTATCCCCATGCTCCTTAGTCATCAGGGCACCAGCCGAAGCCAAGGCATCTTGCCATTCATGTGCAGCTATAGCGTGCTGCTATCGCTACATCAAAAAATACTAAAATTTATGATACAATACAAGCGTTAAACTTATAAGGAAAGGTCCTGGTTAAAAGAAAAATGACCAAGCATAAGGTCAAATTATCTGATTACCCGCAGACTTTGGGCAATTCCGCGCAAAGTGTCATACTCTCTGACACTTATAACAAACACCTTATGCAACCAAACATTCTCCATAATGATGAGATAATTGTATTTAGGGAAAAGGGGTAGTCTTCAGGCTTGCCCCCAAACTGATTTCCCTGTTTAAAATCCGTCTTCTACTTCTTACTCCAGCGGTCCCTTGACTGATTCTTGTCTTGCTGAAACGGTGGCACACCCCGCTTGGGGCGGAAATTATTGTGCATTTGAACTCGCTGCTGGTCAGCCTCTAATCTTCTAGTTGTATCCAACAGACTTCTGTAATCGACATTGATCATGTTCATCAACGACTGTCTCAGGATCTTGCAGGCCCTCAACAAACTGGTTGCACTTCTCGACTTCATATCCCTACATCGAGCTCGTATAGCGAGATAAGTGAGTAAGTTCTTGCTCGTATTCGGTAACAGTATTATCCCCTTGGAAGTGCCTGAGATACTTCTCTTGGAGATCTCGACGAGCGGAAGGGGCACAAACCAATTTGCAAGAGACCTAGAAAAATCGCCCCAAGTAAAGATATCTGCGGTACGACCTATCAAGGGAAAGGTTACATTATGCCACACTAACGATAATAATTCTTAATAAAAGAGGGAATTTAACACTATGGCTTACCATTAGGATCATCTGCTAGATACTTAGTCCCAAATTTTTGCCTCGCGCCGAAGGAGAAAAGTTGTCTGGGGAACCTTTTTATATTCTGTACACTCCATAACATTTAGCAAATCTCTGGCGTTTGCAATCCAATCGTCTGTATCCATCAGGGTTCTATCTCCACTGTAATTGGAAGGGTGGAGGTCTCTAATGTTGAAACTAGAACCCGGTCCCAAGAAGTGTTCAGACCCAAAGAGGGTTGCCCGTACTTACTTATCCCAAGCTAGAACTCCTGAACAAAGACTTCGAACTAATAAACAGACCCTGAGTTATAGTGGAGAGGTCCCATCACACACCCAGAAGATCTAAGAGAGATTTCTCTCCCAAGCCAAGGATGAGCTGGGCACCTTGGATGGCACTGGATACCAACAAAAGCAAACCAGAGGAGGAAGCCAAAAAAGGATCCCCTCCAAAGGTGCCCTAAAGGGTCTATTTATATTTTTCAGTCTTGACCTGCAAATAGCGCAATCCCTCCTTTTGGAAATACTATGCGTAGCCCAAATGGGTCTGCCAATAGCCAAACTCCATTGTTTGGAGGAGCTACCAGCAGGCCAATAGGAGTATTCTAGTAAAAATGTTGTCGGACGAGTGCTCCCTGAGCCCAACACTTGCTCGGGGTGGCGAGGTCCTTGATAAGGTCAGCACTCGTCATCGCCCCCGGGATTGAAGGTGAGAGCGGGCCTGACTTACCGCCAACATCTCCCCTAATTGAACCCCGGGGCAAGTGTGGACCTATAGGACCCACTCGCCCCCCAAGCTAACGACGGGTCGACCTTACGCGAATTAGGGAGTGATTTCCCCATTCTCCTGAACCAACTCGCCTGAGCCTAGAGCTATTCTTTCTAACTCGCTCATCTTTTGGGGGGGGGCACTCGGCGAATACGAGATTGTACACAATCTCCGCTCTTTGCAAGATTTCCCCAAGCTCGGAAAGAAAAGTCCAGCCCCGATTATTTGACGAGTGCTGGTTGGACTCTGAGGGAATCTTGGGCGTGCCCCACCCTTTCCTCCGCGAGCCTATAAATACTCCCGTCGTCAAGAAAGAGAGAAACGACGGTGCTGACTTCCTTCCTTTCCTTGTCGTCACTACAGAATGCCGCTTGCCAAGGAGTTTCAAGAGCGCATCGCCGAGGTGCGGAGGGAGAGTAATTATTCCACGAACATGGTCTTTCCTTGGCTCTCTTGAAGGCCCTCAGGATGGCCTTCTAAGAAAAACAAGAAGGCCCATCGTGACCCGACCCAGGGCGAGGCTGCTCCTTTCAAGATACCGACGCCAGTAATTGTTCAAGGGGTTCAATATGCGGGAGAGAAGCCGACGAGGGATGATACGCCCACTCGCGATGAGGCAAGCCGCCAAAAGTCTTCAGAGACCCAACTTCTCGCAATCTTGGCCACTTACAGCCCCTCCACTGATCCTCCTTTGATCCCCGATAATTCATTCACCACTAAGTCCTATTGATTTACATCGCTCCTTCCTCTGATCAACCCATGTTCGCTCTGCAACTTCTACCTTTAGGACCACTGGCCTGGGCTCCTTCCCACCGAAACCATCGACTCGCAAGGCGCGCTCCCGATAACCTCCTTCTCCACTCGCCCCTTGCTTTGACAGGTGCCATTGAAATTCTGATTCCTCCTTCTATCTTGATAGCAGATCCGAACCTCTCCTGCCCTGGTCTTGGAAAGACGCTCACACTTCCACTCCAGCGACCCCACTCGGATCAACCGAGCTCTTCCCGTCAACACACCGACAAAGAACTATCGATTTCGCAGGATGAGTAGTAGTTTTCTTCCCCTCTTTTCCATCATCCTAACCTCTTCCTCAACGTGTTCTAACCATGTCGATTACCCTAGGGATTTCCGAGGCTGAAGAGCTGTCCAAAAGGGACGAGATCTGTATCTTGCAGATATTTGTTTTATACCTATTTATAGAGCCAACTAGAACAAAATATAATACTATGAAACTAAAATACTGTCTTTATGAAATAACCCGAAACATCAAAATATGAGTGAAGTACAACATATACATGATGTCTGCAAAAAAAACAAGTACGACAACAATGTGGTATAACTGAACAAAACTGATGACTATGAAGACTACACCATCTATCCTAAGTGAATCCCCTAACCTGAGCCCCCTATAAAAACAAGTTTCAAATGGGTCAGGCTCACTGAAGAGTAAGAAAAACTACTCCCTCCCCACCTAAAGAAAATATTATAAGTGTATTGTTGAAACCGAAAAATCGGTCTCAGAGGAGTTCGTCCCTTGGGGAAGGGATGATCGCACACTTACTTTTCTCCCCACGAGGTCAAGTGGCAAGATAAAAAGGATCAGGGACCGACCCAAGGCTCCAGCACGGAGGTCCCACCACACACCCGGAAGATCTTAGAGCGCTTCCCCTCCCTAGCCAAGTGCTGACGCTAAGGTATCTCAGAAAGCACTAGAAGACCGGGCACAAGAAAGCGTGTCTTCTGAGATACCTCTTGGGTCCTATTTATAGGAAAAGACGGTCTGCAAATATCCAAACTTCACTGTCCTCGAGGAGTATAGGCAATCTGAAGGGGGTAACACGGTAAAAACACCCCACAACTGAAGGGCGAGCGGCCCCTGAGAAAACGTCTACTGGGCGAGGGCGGCGAGTATAGGAGCGAGAGAGCTCCACCCTATGCCGAGGTGAAAAGCGGCGAGTGAGCCCACCTCCCCCAGCGCTAGAGAGAAGGCGTTGAGTGAGCTCGCCTCTCTCAGCGCTACGGGAGAAGGCGTTGAGTGAGCTCGCCTCTCTCAGCGCTACGGGAGAAGGCGTTGAGTGAGCTCGCCTCTCTCAGCGCCGCCGGCCTGGCTCGCCTCGCCTTGGGTGAGTTGCTCCTGGCGAGTTGCCCTTGAAGCCCCTGCTCGCAGATGTCGGCGCTCAGCTCCGCAAACTCCGAGCTCGGCACGACGACTGTCGAGCCTGTATTCGGCACTCTGAGCTCGCATATCTAGCTGAACTCGCCCGGGGCTCTGGGGCGGTCTAAGCTGGCCGATTTGGCTCCTGTTAGCCCACTGGCTGGATACGGGGTTGTACACAATCCCCTCTCTTTGCGAGGTTGGCACAAACTCGGAAAGAAACATCCAACCCCTGGGATCCCGCGAGTGCGACAGGAGCCAAAAGGAATCTCTTGGTGGGCCCCCCTTGATGGCTATATATACACACCCAGCATACCCAGCTGACCTCCGCTCCTTTATTTACTAAACCTTGCCGAGATGCCCCTCCCCAACCAGGTCATGGAGCGACTCGCGAAATCTCGCGAGGAGACCGCCCTTCGCGCTGCGGCTTTAACGGATCTGAACGCCCCGGCTCGCCGCTTCACCGAATTTGGCTCGGTCAAGAGGGCGAGGCCCTTTCCTCCCGAGGCCGAGCACATCTATGCCGACTTAAAAAACACGCTGGCCAAAGGCTCGAACTCCTCTAGCCATCCTGCTCCAGCTACCCTTAATAAAGACATTGTGGACCTCACCACCGAACAAGACCCTGGCGGCGAGGTCTCCACGCCGAGGGTCAAGAATCTCCTTGTGAAGACGCCTGAGCCATCCTCTGACTCACATCCGCAGGACCCGCTCCTCTCCGCCATGACCACTAGGCTGGTCTCGCGAGAACCGAGGTCGCCGGCTCGCACCCTTTTACGACAACGTCCTCTCCTGTTCCCGCGGCCGCTGAGGAGGGCGCCGGGCACACATCTGCTTTCGACTTTCCCTGAAATTCTGGAGGTACGTTTCCGACCCCTTCACCTTGCGTCTGACTTCAATCGGTGCTCGCTCCTCCCACCCGCTATCTTGACTTTTTCTTGCAGACCTTCCTAGCCGATCTGGGCCTGATGATTCAGCCGAACGGGCTGGTTACTCGCCCCTCCTGTCGCCGCGCGCTTTAGACGCCTTCCTGGATTTAGAGATGGATAGCCCCAAACGGTCGAGGCGAAGCCAACTGGTCCTCAAAAAGTTAGTGCGCGAGCTCCACGAGCTGAGGAAGGACAATTCCAGGCTGCAGGTGGAGTGCGCGCATCTTGCTGGCGAGGCGAGGGTCAACTCGGCTTTTGTGGCGACGTCTTCCTCTACGCTCTTTGACGAGATCGATGAGAACCTGCGAGTGGAGAACAGGAACTTGGGGCAGCTTCGGCATCTCTTCGCGCAACGACTGGCGACATCAGGCCGGCGAGAACAGGGTAATGAAGGGCGGCTCCCCTGTGAGCCGACCGGCGCTCGCCCCTGATGTCGTCTGATCCATGCATGTGTTTTTAGTTTTTTATTGTTCTGGACAATCTGCTTTTTATATGCTAATAAGCTGTATAAATTTTTGTTATGTGAGCGTATCCTATTTCTCTTGAGCGGCGCGCGTCGTTTTGAATTCTTCCAGCGGGCTCGCCGAGGTTGGCTAGTAGAGAGCGGCGAGACGGAGTATGCGAGTCGGGCTGGTCAGTCGGCTCCGCTTCTCCTCCCCCTTTTTCTATAAATAGGGATCCTCACCTACCCCCGGCTACGCCTTTATTGCCTTCTTATCTCCTTTCTTCCTCGCTTTATCGCCTTCTGCTCGCGCGTCCCCATTCCTTCGGCGATCATGGGAAAAGGAAACCCTGACTCCGATGGTCGCGCCATTGTGCCCAGAACTTCGCCGATCACTGCTTCTTCGAGGTCAACACTACGACGGACGAGCTCGCCGAGTTCGTGGCGGACTACGTTCCAACCGGCTTCGTGGCCCGTCTTCCGGCGGATCATGAGGCCATAAACTCCTTCCTCGAGGATGAGCTCTCCTTCCCCATCTCGCACTTTGAGGTGGGGTTGCGCCTGCCGCTCTGGCCTGAAGTCCGCCAGGTTCTCAAATACTACGGCGCCGTGCCCGCGCAGCTCAATCCCAACGCCATCGCCATGGTAGTGGGATTCGCCTGCTACCTCCGCTGAGAGCGGATCGAGTTCAACCTCACCATCTTCCGCAAACTCTTCTCTTACAAGGCCAACGCTGATGGGGTCACCTTCTTCGGCGGTACGTCCATAAAGATCCGCGAGGTCGCCAACAAGAACCACAATTGGATGTCGAAAATTGTCTTCATCTGGGGCGACCTTGGCAACATTCTCTTCTCGCCCCTACAGAAGAGCGAGGAGGTGTACCGCCCGCCGAGTGTGTCTGGCAACGACGCTGAGCTTCATAAGTTCTTCTTGTACAAGGACTTTGAAGTCGCCTTCCTCCGTCGCGGCCTCGAGTCCCTGCCGCCCGTCCTTCCTGGCGAAGGTTTGTCTCGCCCACCTTTGCTCGCCACTTGGCATAGTCGATCAGATCCTTATTTTACGGCTAAGCCTTTTTTGCAGGGGAGCGACTGGTCCCGGTGAACCCTCCCTTCGCCGACCCGGGAGTGTTCTCGGACCTGCTCGAGCTAGCTCGGGCTGTGGCCGAGGCATGCCGAGAAGAGAAGGCGAGGGGCAAGCCTTCCAGCAAGAGGCGACCGGAGCTTGGAGGGCCGAGCTCGTCCCACCGCTCCTCAGCCCCTAAGCACAAAAAGGCGAGGGTGATCTCGCGTGGTCGGCCGCAGCAACCCTCGTCGCCCGTCAGGTTTATGAGTTCGCCGGAGGTTTTTTCTTACGAAGCCCCGACGAGCCCACTGAAGGAGGCATCATCTCCTCGCGGGAAGAATCATGGATCTTCCTCCCCTCCCTCCATTGAGTAGGTTGCTCCCTGTGACCCGGGAATCCCGAAGAACCATCCCCACTTCGGCAAGGGGGGAAGGAGCACGGACGCGGTCGGCGAGCCGATGCTGATCTGGGATGAGGGGGCCCGCCGCGTGTCCGTCTCTACTCGCTCCCCTTCCTGGGGAGCTTGCCGGCCTCCTACGGGCCACGCGTTCGCCCTTGGTTTCAGCCTCTACGGCAGGGAGGGCGTCGAGGCCTACAAGAACTTAACTCCTCGGCAGATAGGCCATGAGGGTCTGCATGCCCATCCGATGGCCTTCGAACTCCATCATATGATGGTTCGTCGTGGCTTTCAGCTCAGCCAACTTTTGCTAAAGGCCGAGCAGGAGCGCGACCTGGCGACGGAGAAAGCTGCCGACGCGGAGCGGCGGTTTGGCATTGCCGAGCATTTACTCGGCGAGGCCTCGGGCGGGCTGGTAAGAACCAACCAACTCTCATTTTAACTTGGAAAAATATTTCACCGAGAATCTGACCTCTTTGCTTTTCAGGATACCGAGTCTGCCAAGGTGTTATAGGCCCGTGCTAGCGAGTTAGAGGGCGAGATCGCCCAGCTGCGGGTTCTCCTCGCGGATCAGGAGGCCGGTTCGCGCGAGCAGGAGGCCCAGGTTGCCGAATAGGGGGCCCTTGCTGCTCGGTCGGTGGCCGAGGTGGAGGCGCTGAAGGAGCAGAACCGCAGTCTCCAGGGTGACGTCCGTCGGCTGACGGAAGCCCTTTCCCCCCCGGACAGCGCCGAACCCCCATTTCCCTACAAGCGGCCTCAGATTTTCGGCGAGGGGGAGGTCATGGAGCGACTGCGAGTCAACTCGATCGAGTCTGCCGAGTGCCTCCTGGGCGCCATGAGGGGATCGGGGATTCTGGCCGAGGGCTGCGAGGAGGTGGCGGTTCGGGACCTTCTGCCGAGCCTATTCCCGCCGTCGCCGCCTAGCGGAAGAGAGGAGAGCTTCGGCTCCCTTTTCGATGAGGCGAAGGACAAGGAGCCGCTGCCCGGAGGCGAGGAGGACCATCCTTCGGGGAAGGAGGGCGAGAGCTGACCGGATCTACCCCCCCCCCCCCTTCTTCCACTTTCTATATTCTTTGTAACCCGTTCTCTCCCCCCCCCCCACCTTTTGTAATCTCGTCGAGGCGAGCCCCCTTTTTGAAATTATAGTGAGAAAATTTTCTATCTTCTTTTTACCTTGCAGCGCTAGAATGCATGTGAGTTAGGATTTGCGCTCGCCGAGGGGGCCTGAGCATCGGCAGCGGCCAGACTCGCGAACACTCCGCTTACCCGCGAGCCGACCTTTGCGAGAGCGGTCGCCGCCGGCGCTCGCCTACCGCACCGAGAGATACTCTTTGCCGAGCCGACCCTTGCGAGAACGGGCTCGCTTGGGGGGTGCGCTCTTCCCTCAACCAGGGGCGGGATCAAAAAATCCTGTAAACAGAAAACCAAGAGAGGCAGGGGCCCTTAAGCTCGCCCTTCTGACAGGTGGGTTTGCTCGTTCATACTTCCCATGTGTCAACTTTCAGGTCCTCCCCTCGGGCCGTAACAACGTCCATCGAGACCCCGACCCTGTCGGCTTGGAGGGAGCCTGGCAGTGGGAGAATCGAGACTTACCCTCGGAGCGAGAAGACTTAGAACATTTGCCTCTTCCGGGTGCTACCACCGGGCCAGTCAACTAGATGGGAGCCTGAGGGCGGGTGTTGAACATCCTCCGGGCTCAGTCCCAGGGTCATAACGATGTCCATCGAGACCTCCGGCCCTGCCAGCTTGGAGAGAGCCTAGCAGCGGGAGAATCGAGACCTAACCCCAGGACGAGAAGACTTAGAACATTTGCCTCTCCCGAGTGCTACCACCGGGCCAATCAGCTAGATGGGAGCCTGAGGGCGGATGTTTAACATCCTCCGGGCTCAGTCCCAGGGTCATAACGACATCCATCGAGACCACGGCCCTGCCATCTTGGAGAGAGCCTGGCAGCGGGAGAATCGAGACCTAACCCCAGGACGAGAAGACTTAGAACATTTGCCTCTCCCGGGTGCTACCACCGGGCCAGTCAGCTAGATGGGAGCCTGAGGGCGGGTTTTGAACATCCTCCGGGCTCAGTACCAGGGTCATAACGACGTCCATCGAGACCCCGGCCCTGCCAGCTTGGAGAGAGCCTGGCAGCGGGAGAATCGAGACCTAACCCCAGGACGAGAAGACTTAGAACATTTGCCTCTCCCGGGTGCTACCACCGGGCCAGTCAGCTAGATGGGAGCCTGAGGGCGGGTGTTGAACATCCTCTGGGCTCAGTCCCAGGGTCATAACGACGTCCATCGAGACCCCATCCCTGCCAGCTTGGAGAGAGCCTGACAGCGGGAGAATCGAGACCTAACCCCAGGACGAGAAGACTTAGAACATTTGCCTCTCCCGGGTGCTACCACCGGGCCAGTCAGCTAGATGCGAGCCTGAGGGCGGGTGTTGAACATCCTCCGGGCTCAGTCCCAGAGTCATAACGACGTCCATCGAGACCCCGGCCCTGCCAGCTTGGAGAGAGCCTGACAGCGGGAGAATCGAGACCTAACCCCAGGACGAGAAGACTTAGAACATTTCTTGAGGGTTTATGATGCTATGTTATGAAAGTTCCGCTACATCTTATGCCACCGTCATTACGCAAAAAGGGATCGAATGGGTGAAACATATAGTATTGAAAAAACAAAGGGATATACAAATGCTCAAGGATAGAAGCGTTTCAGGTCATCGCCGCTCCAGGTGTTGCTCAGGGTCTCGCCCTCCACATTTTGGAGGCGGTATCCCCCAAACCTTAGTGCCTCCTTCACGATGTAAGGCCCCTCCCAGTTTGGATGGAGCTTGCCCACGGTAGCTGATCTTCCCGCCGCATCTGTCTTCCTCAGGACTAGGTCACCTTCCACAAACTGTTTGACCCAAACATGTTTGTCAAAATACTTAGCCATCCTCCGCTTGACTTTTTCTTGCCGAACCGCTGAGAGGTCACGTAGTTCTTCTATCAGGTCCAAGGAGATCCGTTGTTCCTCCACATTTTCAACTCTCCATTCCTCTCTTCCAGTTTCCGCCTCGGTGACCCTGGGGGTACGAACCTCGAGTTCGATGGGGAGCACTGCCTCGCTCCCATGGGATAGTTTAAAGGGTGTCTCCCCTGTGGCGGTATTGGGGGTAGTCCTCAGAGCCCAAAGGACGGAGGGGAGCTGCTCCACCCAATTCCCCTTCAAATTTTCAACCTTCTTTTTCAGGAGGTTCACAATAACCTTGTTGGCCGCTTCCACTTGCCCGTTGCTTCTTGGGTGATGGACAGAGGCAAACCTAAGGTCAATTCCGAGTTCTTCACAGAATTTGATGAATTCGTTGCTGGCGAACTGCGGCCCATTGTCGGTGACGATGGCTTGGGGCATCCCATGCCTACAAATGATTTCACCCCATACAAAATTTCGGATGACCTGCGAGGTCACCTTGGCCAACGCCTTCACCTCCATCCACTTGGAGAAATAGTCAATCATCACCAACAAGAACCTTCTTTGCCCACTTGCCTGGGGGAAAGGACCTACCAGATCCATTCCCCAAATTGCAAAAGGCCAAGGGGCCGTGATACTCCTGAGTCGCTGAACCGGTTGTAATTGAAGGGGGGCAAACAATTGGCACTTATGACATCTTTTGGCAAATTCGAAGGCATCACGCTCCAGGGTAGGCCAGAAGTAGCCTTGCTTGATAATTCTCCCCTCCAGGGTCCGGCTTCCCAAGTGACTCCCACACTCCCCGGAGTGGACTTCTTCCAAGATCCTTAACACCTCCCCTTCTGCCACACAATGAGCCAGCAATCCCGAGAGGGTCTTGCGGTAGAGCTGCCCGTCGCGCAAGAGGTAGTATGCTGACTTGTACTTGAGTTTCTTTCTATCCATTCCTTCTGGGTACTCCCCTGTGGACAAGTAGGTGGTGAAGGGGTCCATCCATGTGGATCGCTGATCTATCTCCATCAACTCTCCTTCCTCCAAGGACGGGTGAAAGAGATCTGTGATGGTGCCCCCCACCCGAGGGCCATGCTTGGCAAGGTGGTCGACCTATTCGTTTTCTTTTCGTGGCACATGTTGAATAGAGAAGGTTCGGAATCCTCCAATGATCCCCTTGACCTTGGCCAGGTACCGTTGCAGGGTAGGCTCCCTTACTTCAAACTCCCCGTTGACCTGGGAGACTACTACCATGGAGTCAGTGAGGACCTTCACATCATGCACTCCCAATTCCCTGGCCAGGCGCAACCCTGCGATCACCGCCTCGTACTCGGCCTGGTTGTTGGTTACGGAGAAATGTATTACCACTGTCTGCTCAATCTGGGTCCCCTGGGGGCTTTCCAAGATGACCCCAACCCCTAAGGAGTGATTTCCTGATGCCCCATCCACCATCACCTTCCAAGGGATGGGGCAAGTAAGTTTGTCCTCTGCTATCTCAACCACATAGTAAGCCAGGAAGTCGGTCATCGCTTGTGCCTTGATTGCGAGTCGAGGGACAAAGGAGATGTCGAACTCGCTCAATTCTATCGACCACTTGGCGAGTCTCCCCGAGTGCTCCACCCCTTCAAAGATGTTGCGGAGGGGGTGGTCGGTCACCACCTGGATGGAGTGTGATTGGAAGTAGGGCCTGAGTCTTCGAGCCGAGGTGATTAGAGCGAATGCCAACTTCTCTAAGATGGGATATCGGAGCTCCGCCTTCCTCAGAACCCTACTCACGTAGTAGATGGGCAGTTGCTTCCTCCCCTCTTCTCGAACTAAGACGGAACTCACGGTCTCCGCCCCGACCCCTAAATATAAGAATAGGTCCTCCCCCTCCTTCGGCCCTTGGAGCAAGGGGGCCTGAGTCAACTGCCTCTTTAAATCCTGGAATGCCTCCTCGCATTCCGAGGTCCATTCGAACTTCCGTCCTCCTCTCAAGGTCTTGAAGAAGGGGGAGTACTTTTACCCAGCCTGGGAGAGGAACCTGCTCAGCCCGGCCAGCTTCCCCGTCAATCGTTGTACCTCCTTTGCATCCCGAGGTGACCTCAGCTCCATAATCGCCCGGACCTTGTCGGGGTTGGGTTCGACTCCAGCGGGGGTGAGGAGGTGGCCCGGAAATTTACCCCTGCTTGCCCCGAAGATGCACTTCAAGGGATTCAACCTCATCTTGTACTCGCGTAAGGTGGCAAAGGTCTCCTCCAGATCCCGGAGGTGGGAGCTGACCTCCTTACTTTTTATCATCAAGTCATCCACGTATACTTCCAGGTTACTCCCCTTCTGTCCCCGGAATACACGGTCCATCATCTTCTGGTATGTTACCCCTGCATTCTTTAACCCAAAAGGCATCATTTTGTAGCAGTAGCATCCATCTACTGTGATGAATGAGACATTCTTTATGTCAGGTGGATGCATCCTGATCTGATGATAACCTAAAAAGGCATCTAAAAAACTCATTACAGAAAAACCAACGGCTGGATCTACCAGCGCGTCGATTCTAGGCAAGGGGTAACAATCTTTCGGGCATGATTTATTAAGAAGTAAAAAATCTACACACATCCTCCAACGGCCGTCCCCCTTTTTCACCATTACAACATTTGAGACCCAGCCGGGGTATTGAATTTCAGAAATAAAACCAGCCTTGAGGAGCTTGGCGACTTTCTCCCTGATTGGTTCGACCAGCTTGTCCGTGATGGACCTCCTCTTCTGCTGGATGGGGCGAGCCTCCAGGTATAGGTTGAGACGGTGGCAGGCGACGTCAGCATCGATCCCAAGCATCTCGGCCGCGCTCCAAGCAAAGACATCCACATTCTTTTGGATGCACTCCAGCATCCTGCCTTGATCCTCCGGGGTCAGCCCTCCGCTGATGCGGACTTTCTCCACCCTGCCATCCTGGGTGAGTACCTCCATCTCTACCACTTCTTCTGCGGCCTCCAACCGAGACTGTTCTTCCCACTCAGTAACGTCCTCCCCTCTTGGAGTAATGACCTCCCCTCCTTCTATGGTCATTGCCTCGACCGACTCCTCTGAGAGTATCTCCTTGCGAACTTCCTCCCTCTTCCTTCCTTCCTCCCTACTTTCTGCTCCGGCCTCCTGCCCTTCTACCTCTTCCATCCTTCTCCCCATCTCTTCGGCCTCCTCCTGCCAGGAAATGGAGTTCACTGCCGTCACATAACACTCCCAACCTGCCTTGGAGTTGCCGCGGACTCGGACATGGATCCCCTCTGCGTTGAACTTAAGGCATTGATAGAAGGAGGAGGGGACGCAGCAGAAGGCGCTGATGAGGGGCCTTCCAAAGATTGCGTTGTAGCTGCTAGGGGCCTCCACTGTAACGAACCGGCAGTTTCTGGACTGCCCCCGAAAAACCGAAGAGAGGCCCATCGGAGGCCAGCACCCTCTTGGCTTCTACTTGCATGGCGTCGAAGGGCTTCTTGAAGATGATGTTGACGGAGCTCCCATTATCGATGAGGATCCGGGAGACCGTGAAATTTTCAATGGCTGTCTGGATGACTAGCGCATCACAGAAGGGGTCCTCATGACCCGACATGTACTCCCTTGAGAAGGTGATCCTCTCCTCTGGGGGTGGAGTCTGAGATGTGGAGCCGATGCTCCTTCGGTACATGGTATGGAGGCTCGCTTTCTGGGACGCTTCAACCCCCACTCCCCCATGGATCACTCTGATCCCTCCTCGGTACCTCACATCGGCCCGGTCTTCGCAACGATCCCCCTCTGCCTGAGGCCGAACTTCCTCAATCCGTACTTCCTGGCAATTCTGCTGCTGCTGCTGTCGTTCCCTGTTCCCCCGCATCTCGAGGAACTCCGGACACGTGATCGTTATGTGCCCCTCCTCTTGATGGTAATCGCAATAGGGCAGGTCTACCCTGACCTCCCTCCTTCTCCTTTGCTGTCCTCTCCTTCTTCCCCCCAGGGCGATAGCCATGGCCTCCTCCTGATCGGGAAAGGGGGCCTCTGACCCTGCCTCCCCCCTGGGGGTAAAACTGACCGCGCCCACCTTGGCGGTTGTCTCCTCCCTGATAACCCCTTTGTGGCCCTTGATCCTGCCACTCCGGCTTCCAACCCAACCAGTTGTTTGGTTCTTGACGCCCCCACCTGGGCTGTTGCGGCTGCTGCTCTCTCTGCCGAGGCTCGACCCTTCTCTCCTCCTGGGCTCGGCCACCCCTTGGCTTCTCCTCCTCTACGGCCCATCTGGCCAACCTCCGAGCAAACACCGGATGTGTCTCTTCCATGTCGGTTTCCCTTGCCGTCCTTTCCAGGAGCGCCTCAAAAGATACTGGGGGCGTCCTCTTCAACTCCATGGCAAAGAACCCGGGTTGGAGACCCAGGGTGAAGGCCACCATCACGGTGTGCCCTGACATCTCTTGTACCTGGGACAGTTCCTCCTGAAACCTGTCCAGGTAGCTTCCCAGGGTCTCCCCTACTTTCTGTTTGATGCGGAACAAGGACTCAGCCTCCCTATTCCTTTTCTTTGAGGTGGTAAATCTCAACATAAACCTTCTGCGCAGGTTCTCGAAGCAGTAGATGGAGCTAGTCGGGAGCTGATGAAACCACTCTCTTGCTTTCTCCCTGAGGGTGATGGCGAAGAGCTTACACTTGAAGCCATCCGACATCTGCCGGATTGAGACCGCGTCTTCAAACCACTGGACGTGTTAGACTGGATCTCCCTTTCCTGTATAGTAGGACATCTCCGGCTCTCGGAACCCCTCTGGAACTGGGGTAGAATAAACGAATTCGCTGAAGGGGTTCCCTCCCACGGTCGGGCGAGTTGGGAGCTCCCTTCCCACTATCTCGCCGAACTGGTACTCGCCTGCCGAGCCTGGAAAAAGGACTCGCCCCCTCAGCTCGCGCTCCCCCTCGCTTGCAACTTCCTTCCCGGCTTGCCTGATGGGCGCGTCGTTACCTAGTGCCGGATCGGCGACCACGGGAATCACTGGTGTCGCGCTCTCGGCTCGCATGCCAAGCGCGACCCTTACGAGTCCGAGCACTTCCTCTCTGAGGTCCGCGGACATTCCCGCCGTCACGGGAGGGGGAGGGGGTGGCGGGCTCGCCCTTCCTGAACCCTGCCCTTTGTCTCTTGTCATCGACTTTACGGAATATTCTCTGTGCTAACCACGCTCCGCGCTCACCGCACCAAAGTGTTGAAACCAAAAAATTGGTCTCAGAGGAGTTCGTCCCTTGGGGAAGGGATGATCGCACACTTACTTCTCTCTCCACGAGGTCAAGTGGCAAGGTAAAAAGGATCAGGGACCGACCCAAGGCTCCAGCACGGAGGTCCCACCACACACCCAGAAGATCTTAGAGCGCTTCCCCTCCCTAGCCAAGTGCTGAAGCTAAGGTATCTCAAAAAGCGCTAGAAGACCGGGCACAAGAAAGCGTGTCTTCTGAGATACCTCTTGGGTCCTATTTATAGGAAAAGACGGTCTGCAAATATCCAAACTTCACTGTCCTCGAGAACTATAGGCAATCTGAAGGGGGTAACACGGTAAAAACACCCCACAACTGAAGGGCGAGCGGCCCCTGAGAAAACGTCTACTGGGCGAGGGCGGCTAGTATAGGAGCGAGAGAGCTCCACCCTATGCCGAGGTGAAAAGCGGCGAGTGAGCCCACCTCCCCCAGCGCTAGGAGAGAGGGCGTTGAGTGAGCTCGCCTCTCTCAGCGCTACGGGAGAAGGCGTTGAGTGAGCTCGCCTCTCTCAGCGCTACGGGAGAAGGCGTTGAGTGAGCTCTCCTCTCTCAGCGCCGCCGGCCTGGCTCGCCTCGCCTTGGGTGAGTTGCTCCTGGCGAGTTGCCCCTGAAGCCCTGCTCGCAGATGTCGGCGCTCAGCTCCGCAAACTCCGAGCTCGGCACGAGGACTGTCGAGCCTGTACTCGGCACTCTGAGCTCGCATATCTAGCTGAACTCGCCCGGGGCTCTGGGGCGGTCTAAGCTGGCCGATTTGGCTCCTGTTAGCCCACTCGATGGATACGGGGTTGTACATGTATATTACTTGAATAAAAAATTTGCATAATTTTTCTAACGTTATACGTGACACTTGTGATCATGGTCTGGCATAGAATCAACCATCGTACGATCTGATACACTCTTCTATTAATTATATAAATCATTGATTTCTTAAGTTTTGGAATTGTGTCTGTTGTAAGTTTCAATCAATTTCATTATTGTTTTATTAACTCTTATCACTAAGTATGTGTGTGCACAAACTAGTAAATGTAGTTTGAGTAGCAAACCTGATGGTGCCCTGAAATGGATGCCCCTTAAGTGGAACACAAACTCCTATCTAAGGAGTACCATATCTGTAACAAAGGTCATCGACCCTGAGCTTCAAGTTCGAGTAGTATCCTACTGTTCCTGAGAACATGATGACGTGCCTCCACCATAATCAAGAGGGTGAACCTCCATCACCACTTTTCTGAATTAACTTCAACTAGTGTTCAGTGAGTCAAATAAGGAGTAGCGCTCTAGTTAAATTTATTGGGCTTAGGATTCTCATGAAACTGAATCTGCTAACTTAGTATAAACGTATACCTACCACTTTGACTTGGTTATGACTATAGGAACTTGTAATTTCTAAGTGTGAATATCAACATAGTTAATACATGAATTAAAAAATAATAATCTGAGTTGTTAGACTAAAAGGAGTCGAGTTTCTTACAGTGGTGTTTTAACGCTCGTACATGCGGTGGGGTGACATGATTCTTCTTTCAAGAGGTATGAACACGCCGAACTTCTCCAATTAGAGACAAAATATACCCCTTTCGAAAGCTAGGAGATCCTAAAATAAAATCCATATAATTCTTAGGATTAGAATCGATTCCTATGTGAGTTTAACCCACTAGTTAGAATCTCACTGAATGCAAAGGAAATCAGAGATAAAGATGTCACCACGAATCGGCGGTAAATTGCAAAACTTCTTTAATTCACAGCACCAACACTTCAACTAATCTGAAAAAAGTGAAATTTCCTATGAAATTGATCCCACAAAATTTAGGGTTACTTTAAAACTTGCTAAAGTGAGCGAGAAAAAATTGAAATGGAAGGAAAACCAAACCAAAGTTTGTTACCTTGACCTTGTTGGCGGTCTGGCGAGTTGAGACCGGGCGGTCTGGCGAGTTGAGACCGGGCGGTCTGGCGGCTTGTCCCAGGGTTTGGTAGCCGGGTTGGAGACCGGGCGGTCTAGCGGTTTGTCTGGCGGTCTGGAGGCTCCTCCCAGCGGCTTGGTGCCGAGATGTTGCTGGCTGGTGTTTGGCGGTCTGAGCGATCTGGCGGGTTGTATATGACGGCTTGGAGATATTGGCCGCTTGTCCTCCACATTGTAGTGACCGTGCGGTTAGGCTAACCGCGCGGCTTGTGCGGCTTATGTGGCTTGTATAGTTTTGTGTTCATGTAATTATTAGTCCCACATTGCTTATTTGTAATCTCTCTTCTCTCCTCCACTCTATAAAAGGGAGGTCATACCTTTGTAATAGATACCTTTTTTGGATAATAAAATTTTTGTTACTCCAATTTTTCGATCTCTTGTTTTCTGTTCGCACATGGTATCAGAGGACTCAATCTTTTCCTCCTGATTTTTTGAGCCCTCTCTATCTGCGCAACCTGTCCGCGTGGCTTGTTCCTCTTCTCGCGACCTGTTCTTCCCTTGTCGCGCCATGTTCGCGCGGTTTCTTTCTTCCCTTGTGTGAGTGACCTCTCTACCCCTCCTTTCTAGCCGCTCCTTCTCTTTAGTCGCCGCGACCTATTTCTAAGTCGCAGCGACCTGTTCTCCTAGGCGCGACCTCCTTTTCTATCCGCTCATGCTAGTTAGTCGCCGCGACCTCTTCTTAAACCGCCACGACTTGTTCTTCTCTCTGCTCTCTTCTATGACAACCTCTGATATCCCTATCTCCACTACTCCCGTTGACGCTCCTCCTCCTACTCCTCCTACTCCTTCGGGAAACCTTGGCACCGTTTCCAAACTCGTCGGTCCCAACTACCCGGATTACAGTGTCTCCTTCACCTTCCTTCTCCGCTCTCAACGCAAATGTCATCATCTCACCGATGACCCTCCTCCACAAGATTACCCTCTTTTTGATGATTGGGATGTCAGCGATGCCCTTGTCCGCACATAGCTGGCTAACAGTCTTTCTGATGAATGCCTACCCGTCATCTGTCATGATGAGATGATCAAGGCTGCATGGATTCATCTTGTTGCTCTCTACTCCAAGGGGGCTCAGACGTCTCACATCTATACTTTGTATGCAGACCTCTTTGCTCGTCCCTCCATGTCTCCTGCTGCTTACCAACAAGTTCAGGCTCTTGGAGCCAAAATTCTCCAGAATCATCCTTTCTTTGCTGATCTAGCCGAGCAACACAAACACTTCCAGGAGCTTCTGGTTGTGTGATATCTTCTACGCATGCCTGAGTCCTATGATATGATATGTCAACAGATCCTTGGCGAGGCAGAGTCTCCCACCTTAGATGTTATTGTTGCCTGCATATCCGCGGTTACCTCTCTGCTACAACGTCCCTTGTTATCATCCCCTCCTCAATCAGACAACTATGCTCACTATACTCAGCGGACTGGATCTGGTGGCCGCAACCATCAATCAGGCGAACACGGTGCTACCCGCTTTCTCTTCTCTCACTGTGGTCGTACCGTCCATACGGTTGATCGTTGTTGGAAGAAACATCCTCATCTTCGACCAACGGGTGACACTTCAACCTCCTCTTCGAAGCAGTCTGCTTCGGTGGTCACGTCTTCAGGTAATGCTCATGTCGTTACTCAAGGTAAATGGCTGGTCGACTCTGGTGCTACCAATCACATGACTAGCAATCCTAAATGTTTTTCTCTCCTAGAAAAGCATGATCGGTTGCCCCTATATTTATTGCAGATGGCTCTCCCTCACCGGTCAATGGGACGGGAGTGGTTCAAGTCACTCCGTCTCTTCGCTTGGCAGATACCCTCTACATACCCACGTTCCCTTGCAATTTACTATCTGTTACTTCTCTGTGCAAGAAACTACAGTGTTCTGTCACATTCACTCCTACTTCTTGTTCTTTTCAGGATCCGGGCTCCCAACGGACGATTGCTACTGGGATTGAGAGCGGCGGCCTCTACTTCCTCGATAACATTTCTGTATTGTCCGCCATCTCCTCTACTGATCTTCTCTAGTGGAACCTTCGTCTTGCTCACGCTCCTCCACAACTTCTTCACAAGCTTATGCCTCACCTTCCTCCGCAGAGTCCTCCCCTCAACTGTGACGCATGTCAGCTTGGCAAGCATCACCGCTCCTCCTTCTCACCTAAGCAAGGTCGTGGATCTTCTCGATCGTTTGATCTGGTTCACTCCGATATCTAGGGACCAGCTCCTACCCTCAACATAGGTCGGGGTAGTTCATATTTTGTAACTTTTATTGACGATTTCTCCCGCTGTACTTGGGTGTATCTCTTACGAGATCGCTCTGAATTATTTCATGTATGGACAACTTTTTATTATATGATTAAGAATCAATTTGATGTCTCTGTTAAAACCATTCGCTCTGATAATGCAAAAGAATATCTTAGTCATGAGTTTTCCTCCTTCTGTATAAAACATGATATTGTTCATCAAACTAGCTGTGTTTATACCTCACAGCAAAATGGCATGGACGAACGCAAAAACCATCACTCCTTGATGTCGTGCTCACTATGCTGACTCAAATGCAGGTTCCTCGCTCCTATTGGGGCTATGCTGTTCTCATCTCCTGTTATCTTATCAATCACATTCCCTCCACCATTCTCCACGGCAAAATGCCCTTCTCCATTCTCTATCCAGGGAAGGATCCGTTTCCTCTTCCTCTACGTGTCTTTGGGTGCACAGCCTTTGTGCACTCTCCCTCAGCCACCCGTGATAAACTCTTACCACGGGCCACCAAGTGTGTCTTTTTGGGATACTCTACCACTCAGAATGGCTATTGTTGCTTTGACTCAGTTGCCCGCAAGGAGTTTGTCTCTGCGGACGTCATGTTCTTTGAAAATGCATCCTACTTCTCTCCTGACCACTCTTCCTCTCCTGATACTCCTACTTCTCCTACCACCCCTTCCGTTCTCTCTACACCTACCGAGATTCCGCCACCTCCTCCCTCTCCACCATCTCCTTCACTGTGTCCACCTACCGAGATATCTCCCTCTTCTTCGCGGTCGTCTCTCTCTACTCCCGGGCCAGCTCTCTCCGCCACGGATGCCCCAGAAACTGAGGAACACGCCGACCTGGATATTCTCATTTCTCTTCGCAAAGGGGTGCGGACGTGTACTCAACACCCGCTAGCTGTTGTTGTTTCATATGATCATCTAACTCCTTCTCGTAGGACGTTTGCATTGGCTATCTCTACCACTGCCACTCCCCGCACCTACCAGGAAGCTCTTACTATTCCTCATTAGAAGACCGCCATGGATGAGGAAATTGCTACCCTCACTGAAACGGGTACATGGACCCTTGTTCTTCCCCCTTTGGGCACTGATGTGGTTGGCTGTCGATGGGTATTCGTTGTGAAGTTCTGTCCAGACGGCAGCATGGATCGTTACAAGGCCCGCTTAGTCGCCAAAGGCTTCACTCAAACTTATGGGTTTGATTACTTTGACACCTTCTCTCTCGTTGCTCGTCTCAGCACCATTCTGGTTCTTCTCTTTGTGGCTGTCGACAGGGATTGACCCATTTCCCAGCTGGATGTCAAGAATAACTTCCTTTATGGTGATCTTCAGGAGGACGTATACATAGAGCAACCTCCTGGGTATGTTTCTCAGGGGGAGACACAAGTATGCCATCTGAAAAAGGTCATCTATGTCCTAAAGCAAATCCCTCGGGCTTGGTTTGACAAGTTCAGCGGCATTGTTACGACCATTGGTTTTTCAAGAAGTTCAGTCGATCACTCCTTATTCATTCTCAAAACCTCCATTGGTATGGTGGTTATTACTGTATATATGGATGATATTCTTCTAACTGGCGATGACCAGGCTGGGGTAGCTTTGACAAAGAAACACCTCTGGCAACACCTGGTCACTAAGGATATGGGCTCCCCCAAATACTTTCTAGGGATTGAAATCTCTCGGAATCCCAACTCTTTAGTTCTCTCCCAACGGAAATATGCTCTTGATTTGCTAAAAGAGGCAGGGTTTACTGGTGCTAAACCTGCCAGATGTCCCATGGCTATTGAGGAAGACAAAACTTGGACAGATGACTCGTCTCCTCTATCCGATACTACGAGGTACTGGCATCTGGTGGGAAAACTCATTTATCTCACAGTGACCAGACCCGACATCTCCTATGTTGTAGGCAAGGTTAGCTAATTCATGCAAGCTCCTAGGGAGTGTCATCTACAGTCTGCCCTGAGGAAATTGGAGTATGTTAAAGCAGCTCTAGAGAAAGGATTGCTTTTTCAGAAGAATGGTCACTTGAGAGTTGAAGCGTACTCAGATTCGAGCTATGCTGATGATAAAAGAGACCGCAAGTAAACATCGGGTTTTTGCACATTTGTTGGAGGAAATCTTGTGAGCTGGAAGAGCAAGAAATAGTCTGTTGTCTCCAGGTCTAGTGCAGAAGCGGAATATCGTAGTATTACATCAACCACATGTGAGTTAAAGTGATTACGGGCTCTCATGCTTGACCTAGGAGAGGTCTACAACTATTCTCTTCATATGTTCTGCGACAACAAGGCTGTTATATATATTTCCAAAAATCCAGTCTTTTATGAGATAACAAAACACATAGAGGTCGACTGTCACTTTATTCGAGATGAGATTTTGAAGAAACAGACTTGTACTCCGTTCGTCACTTCTGACAACGAGTTGGCAGATGTCTTTACCAAGCCGGTATCCGCTTCCTTGTTTCACATTTGCGACAAGCTAGGCATGATTGATATCTATGCTCCAGCTTGAGGGGGAGTGTTGAGACCGGGCGGTCTGGCGAGTTGAGACCGGGCGGTCTGGCAGTCTGGCGGCTTGCCCCATAGGTTTGGTAGCCAGGTTAGAGACCGGGAGGTCTAGAGGTATGGAGGCTCCTCCCAGCAGCTTGGTGCTGAGATATTGTTGGCTGGTGTCTGGCAGTCTGAGCGATCTGGCGGCTTGTCTATGGCGGCTTGGAGATATTGGCCGCTTGTCCTCCACATTGTAGTGGTTGTGCGGTTAAGCTAACCGCGCGGCTTGTGTGGCTTATGCGGCTTGTATAGTTTTGTGTTTATGTAATTATTAGTCTCGCATTACTTATTTATAATCTCTCTTCTCTCCTACATTCTATAAAAGGAAGGTCATACCTTTGTAATAGATACCTTTTTTGGATAATAAAATTTTTGTTACTATAATTTTTCGATCTCTTGTTTTCTGTTCGCACAGACCTTAATGCAAGGGTTTACGCCAAGATCGAATAATCCTTAACACCTAAAAATCCAACCCCTACAATTTCAGAAATCATAAAGGCATTAGGGTAAAATTGTGATATCAAAGTGAAGAAACCCTAGAATAGAAGGGGAAATGGCAAAACACACTCACCGGAGCCAAAAACGGCACTTCAGAAACTATTCCAGTCGGCTAGGGTTGAAACCGAAACACCTACGACACTTGGGAAGATGGAGAGGAGACTGCCGAGGGCAGCAGAGGGAGGAAAAGATGTCAGCCGACACTGGTTCTCGACGGAGGAAGGGTTCGAGAGGCTCCCGACTTCTTCTCTGCGAACAGTTACAGGAGATGGAGGGGCACCAAATGCTGGAGTGCGGAATTATTTCCACTCGATTGGGAAGAAAGGGTTACGTGAGGGGGGTGCTAGTTTTACCAATCATCGGTTCCATGTGGTTATTAAAACCATGAACTTGCTAAAGGAGGATTTAAAAAAATGGTTTTCATTTGATATTAATAATGATATTTGCTAATTGTCTTAACACCATGCAGACAGGTATTGATGTGAAGTAAACTCGCGCAAAAATTTAAATCGTCATGACAATTTCGGAATATTAATAATTATACGCCTACAATGCATCAATGGAAAAGATTGTTACCTCTTCAAGTAATCAGGTAGATTAATTTTGCTCGCGATCGATTCCTGAAATTTAAAATTATTTGCGACATCAATTTTGAATGTTACAATGTAAATATCGGCTTTGTTATCAAAGAACCTTGGAAGAAAGTGATCATAAACTTCCCCCAAGTCAATCATAAATTCCTGTAACCATTTCAACTCGCAAGTTGTTGAAGTCATGCTTTTGAATTCAGCTTCAGCACTTGACTTGAAGACAACAGACTGTTTCTTGCTTTTTCAGCTAAAAATATTTCCTCCTACGAAGGTGCAAAACTAAACGTAGACGTCATATCTTCTTTATTATCAGCATAGTTGACATAGGAGTAGACTTCAATCCTCAGATGGTTACGTTTTTGAAATAGTAATCCCTTTCCTGGAGTTCCTTTCACATATTTCAGGATATTCAAGGTTGACTGAAGATGACACTCCTTGGATGCCTACATAAATTGGCTCACCCTTCCTACTGCATAGCAGATATATGGTATTGTAACAATCAGATATATGAGTTTTCCCACTAGTTGTCTGTACCTGGTACTATTTGGAAGAAGAGGAGAATTCTCATTCCAACACTTGTCATCACAAACTGTTATTGGACACCAAACAGGTCTCGTCTCAAGAAGACTAGTCTCTTTCAAAAGGTCCAACACATACTTTCATTGTGATAGAACTACAGAACCCTATCTTCGTATGATTTCTATCTCCAAAAAGTACTTTGGAGACCCATATCTTTAGTAACAAAATGTTGCTGAAGATGTCTCTTTGCTAGATCTACTCCCTCCCTATCATCACCTATAAGGAGGATGTCTTCTGCATAGACAGCAAAAATAACCAGCCCATTAGAAGTCTTGCGTACGAAAAGAGAATGATCTGCAGAACTTCGAGCAAAACCAATAATGGATATAATTGTGCTGAACTTGTCAAACCAGATCCGTGGACTTTGCTTTAGGCAATATATTGCCTTCTTCAACTTGCATACCTGAGACTCCTCCTGAGCAATATACCCAGGAGGTTGCTCCATATATACCACCTCTTGCAGATCACCATAAAGATTGATAATTTTTACAGCCAGCTAAAACATCTCCAAGTCCTTGTTAATAGCCACAAAGAAAAGGGCATAGATCGTGCTAATTCGAGCAACTTGAGAGATGGTGTCAAAGAAGTCCATGTAATAAGTCTGAATAAAACCTTTGGCAACTATCCTGACCTTATATCGATCTACAGTACCATCATGATGATACTTGATGACAAAGACCCATCGACAACCAACCACATCTGCTGCTGGAGGAGTAGGGACAAGAGTCCAAGCACCTCTTTCGATCAAGGTCTTTATTTTTTCATCCATAAAACCTTTCCAATGAAGAAGAGCAAAAGCCTCATGATAGATAGATGGGATGACAGTAGCCAAGAGACCAAGAGCAAAGAGCTTTTCAACTGAGGAAAGACGAGCATACGAGGCAACATCATCAATAGAATGTTTGGTGCACGTCTGAACTCCCTTTCATGAGCAATCAGAAGATCAAGATTTGTATTATCTTTTGTATCGAATCCATCCATCAGAGAGATTACTGGCTCGGGCACTGTCAGCAATGACTCCAAAGATATATAAGTAGTATTGGGAGAACGAGATGGTGAAACAGGAACTTGTGTGGAAAGAGCATGAAGAGATGGTAAAGATAGAGGAACAAAGAGAACATGTATACAAGGTGATTCATCAGGTGGTGAGAGAGTAAAGGGATGAGGAAAGTATGGTGTATCTTTAAAGAAAGTGACATCAGCAGAAACATACTATTTCCGGATAAGAGGATCAAAACATCGATATCTCTTCTAAGTCGGACAATAACCAAGAAAGATGCACTTAATAGAGCGAGGAGAAAGTTTGTCATGACTAGGAGAAGGAGAGTGGACAAACATCATACAACCAAAGACACGTAGAGGTAAGGGATATGACATAACTTCTGGATACAGGAGGGAGAACAGAGTTTTTCTGTGAAGAACTGAAGAGGGAATGCGGTTGATAAGATAACAAGAGAGAAGAGCGATATGACCCCAATATGATTGAGGAACGTTCATCTGCGTGAGAAGAGTGTGATCAACATCCAGGAGATGACAATTCTTGCGTTCAACAACACCATTTTGCTGAGAAGTGTAAGGACAATTGGTTTGATGAATAATGACATGATGCATGCAAAAATCTGAGAATTAATGACTAAAATATTCCTTAGCATTATCAGTATGAAGAATTTTAATTTGCACACCAAACTGAGTATGCATTTCATTATAAAAATGTATTTAACATAAAAAATAATTTAGAACAATCTTTCAAGAGATACAACCAAGTATATCTTGAGTAGTTATCAATGAAAATAACAAAATACAAACTTACCCTACCAACAGACCTAGTAGGATAAGGCCCCCAAACATCAGAGCAAACAATAACAAAGGGACGAGAAGAACTATGTACTTGTCTTGCTGGATAGGAGGAGCGATGGTGTTTGCAAAGTTGTCAAGCTTCACAGTTTAGAGAAGAGTTCCCTTGAAGAAGATCAGGTAGGAGTTGGTAGATGAGGCAATGAGGAGGATTACTAAGGCGAAGAAGTCGCTGGTGAAGAGAAACAGAAGCGGATAAAATAGCAACATTGTCAAGGAAGAAGTGACCATTACTTTCAATCCCAGTAGCAATCGTCTCCATAGAGTGAGGATCCTGAAAAGAACAAGTAGTAGATGTAATGGTAACGGTGCATTTTAGTTGTTTGCATAAGCATGAACAAATACTAAATTGCACAAAAAAGTGGGGACATAAAAAATGTCCTAAAGCTGTAGAGACGAAGTGCCATGAACAGTACCAGTCCCACACATAGGAGACAGAGTACCATCCGCAACAAAAACCAGAGGTAACTGGTTATGCTTGTCCAAAAAAGAGAACAACTGAGGATTGTTTGTCATGTAATTAGTAGCTCCTGAGTCAATAAGCCACTTACTATATGTAACCATATTGACACTTCCTGAAGAGGAGGCAAAGGATGTGGACTTTGTTGTGACATCACCCACAGAAGGGAGAAGATGTGGATACTTTACCCAACACCGATCCACAAGATGTTATGTCTTGTTGCATTGAGAATAAAGATAACGAGAAGGACCACGCCCCCCAGAGTGACCCCCACGACATTTAAAATTATCGGAACGAGCCGAATAAGCAATGGTGTCGGGATGGGGTGGGGAGACAAGCAAAGGATGTTGGAGAAGAGTAGTAACAACAGCGATGCATGCAACCATAGCATCTAGAGTGGGAGAGTTAACTTCTCCAAGAATTTGTTGTCTAATCATATCATAAGACTCTGGTATGCGGAGAATATAACACACAATCAGAAGTTCCTGGAAGTGTTTGTGTTGTTCAACAAGATTAGCGGAGAAAGGGTGGTGCTGAAGAAACTTGACACCAAGAGCCTGCACCTCCTGGTAAGCAGCAACAAGAGCTAAGGCGGTACAGGCAAAGTGATCAGCATACAACGTGTATATGCGTGAAGTTTGAGCTCCTTTAGAGTACAGAGCAGCGAGATGAGTCCATTCCGCCTTAACTGTCTCATCATGACGAATGATGGGCAAACACTCATCAAAAAGACTATTTGCAAGTCAATTTTTGACTAAAGCATCACTAGCATCCCAGTCATCAAAGGCAGTAGATCCCTAAGCAGGAGGGTCATTGGTAAGATAATGATGCTTGTGCTAAGAGCGTAATAATAATACAAAGGAAACACTCTAATCCGGATAATTTAGGCCAGTCAGCTTGGAAGCAATCCCAAGATTATTGTAAGAAGTGTTAGCAGAGATTACGGCCTGAATATAGGGCGCATACATGGTAGAAGAAGAGAGAGGTGGAGTCTCCATAGAAAAAACGGACGAAAAGGCAAAATCGCGCAGACAAAAAAACAAACCGCGAACTGAACAAAAAGACCGCGTAGACAGAGAATGAAACTACGAGAGTTCGCAAGATGCGAACAGAAAGAGTCTGCAAGAGGCGAACAAAGCGAGTTCGCAAGGAGACAAACTGCACACAGCAGAGGGCAAAGGGCTCAGCGGGCGATTAGAAAACCGAAGCCCGCAGAGACCACTGAAGAGCTCTGTAGGCGGTTAGGAAAAAGGAGACCGCAATGATCGAGTTGTGCTTTGATACCGTGTGAGAAAAGAGCTAAATAACATAATTTTATTCCTAAAAAACATAACATTACATGGGTATGACCCCCTATTTATAGGGGAGAAGAGAGAGAGAAAATACAACATACGATGTGAGACTAATATATAATAGATAGACTGGGCGGACACAAAAATATAAACCGCAGCAAGCAATGCAGTTAGACAATCTAACCACCCATTGAAACCACAAAACGCAACAACATAAACCTGTCCGCCAGGCTTTCCTTTGCTCCACCAGAGATGTCGTCTTACTTGTCCTCCTTAAGACGGATTGACAGATGAAACCAGACTGCCAGGACAAGACCGCCACTGTAGTCTACCAGTTCGCTAAGAGCAGACTGCCATGACAGACTGCCAGGTCGCTAAGGGCAAACCGCCACTGCAGACTGCCACTACAGACCGCCACGCCGTTAAGTGGAGACCGCCACTGCAGACCGTCGGGCCGCTAAGGGAAGACCACCACTACCAGACCGCTAAGGGCAGACCACCACTGCAGATCGCTAAGAGCAAACCGCCACTGCAGACCGCCAGGCCGCTAAGGGTAGACCACCAGGACTAGAAGAGTTCTAACAACAAGCCTTTAGCGTGTCGATCTATCATCTCGTCCAGAGATAATTTACAGACTGGTGGGGATGGATGTCCCTCAGATTGACTCGATCGAATGCTCGTGTCAGTGGGCAAATAGGCCTCATGTGTCAATTGGAGGCGACATTCACATAACCTGGCCAGACTCATGGAAGTCACTAATTCTAGAGGAGCCTCGAATTTGACATCAAGTCGCAGGCATTCACGAAGTTTGGCGGTGAAGATGTTGACCTATATCCCTGGGGGCAATGTGACATGTGCAAGAAGAAGTTGAAACTGGTTCAAATATTTGTCCACATAGCTTGTCTGGCGGAGTGTTGTGAGGGCACCAAGGGGGTTGCTGTGGACTGGCGGGCCGAAGCGCAGGTTGCAAAATCGCTTGAAGTGGTCCCATGACAGGCCCGACTGATCAGTGAGGAGACGATTAGCCCAAAGCAAGGCTGAGTCGAGAAGATTGAAGGAGGCCGACGGAAGTCGTTCGGCTGCCGGAGTTTGTTGATGCCCAAAGAATTGTTCACACTTGGTAAGCCATCCCAAGGGATCTGTTTTCCCATCATAGGTGAGAAAGTCCAACCAGGTATAGCATGGCGAGATAACAGGTTCATGGCTTAAGAGAATCTGCAGTGGCAGCGCTTCACGGATGAGCGGCGGTAGCGGAACTTGGCTGCTACTGATGTGATCCATGGGTGGTGTAGTAACCACGGAAAGGGAGGCGGTCAACTCATTTAGCCTAGCAGTGATAATGGCCATACCATCCTGATGTCGGATTTCGGCGTCCCGAAAGTGTGCTTCCATGGCGGTTAGGACAGTCTGCATCACGTCCTGGAGGGCATCCGTAAAAACTTTTGAGTCCCCCATCGGTTGACTAGATTGCTGAGAGACGAAGTGAATGATGGGTCGACTCAAGCCCTTCAGAGCGGCTTGTTGGGTGTTGCCGCGGGAGCAACAAAATAGTAGGCGTGGCTGTTATGGGGGAAGGTAAGGCGTGGCAACTCTTATTTAAAATGTACGCACACCATCCCTTTTTTGGAGGGGAAAAGGCAGGCAGCCTAAAGAGATTTTTTTGTATGAATGAGAAGGGCACCGCCCAGCTTAGGAAATAAAAATATTTCTTCTCACTGAATGTCGCGTGTGCGACTCCCAAATTAGTGGAGTTGTACCGTGGATTACACACACAGGGGGTGCGGCTCGACGCGTCGATGCCGAACAACGGAAGGAATGACGTCAAAGGTGCGGCTATAGCGGAAAATGAGTCTGGCTTGGTTGATGCTTTCTGTCTGGGTTGGCGTTGGAGCTAGACACTGCAAGGGAGGAACCCGTCATTGAGATGAGCCTAGGCGGACGGAGGGTGTCGATATTGACGGAGGCGGAGCCCGCGCGGTTGCTTGTGGTGGTGAATAGTGGGTAGGGCCTGCAAGCGGTTCGGTTCGATTTGATTTTAGGTAAAACTGAAACCTAACCGAATAGTCTCGGTTTTTACACTCCCAAAACCGAAACCGATCAGTTCGGTTTTTAACATCGGTTCGATTTTCCATCAAACTCGACCTCGTTTATCCTTTATGTTTTTCATATAGGATTTAAAAGGTAATTATAAAAATCTGACTATGCACCAATAAAGGTGAAAGTGAGGCATACCAACAATTGTTGTTTTTTCAAGTAATTATCTGATGGAGATGAAGATTAATGGTGGTGATTTGAAATTTGTAAAATGCATTTACATTTTATTTTATTGATCAATTTTACAATAATTAAGAAACAGTAGAAAGATAACAAAGAATGAAGATCATGTTGTAGGTTTTTAATTATACTGAATAAAAACGAGCCTTTAATTAGCATGCCCTCCATTATCAGTCAACTATTTTTTAAGTTAAGAACTTTCGAAATAATCAACAATTTAGGTGAAGAAATATGAACTAATTACAGTAAAAATGTAAAATATAACGCCATATAATCCTTTATGTAGGAAATCTCAATATCTCATACCGCAAACCGTTCTTTCCTCAGACCGGTCTTTCCAGTGTTCCGTTCCACACATCCGCTTATTATCGGTTTGGTTTTTCGGTTTTCCGAACATAAAAACCGAAACCAAACAGTTTTGTTCGGTTTTTAGCCTTCCTAAACCGAAACCGAACCGAACTGATCGGTTCGGTGTGAAACTCGGTTTGGTATGTTTTCATTTTCCGTGCACGCCCCTAATTGTGGGAGACCCACGGAGGCACGCGGCCCTTTGTTACTGATCGATGATCGGGGCAGACCCACAGGGGCCGGCGACCCTCTTGCTGTAGAACGATGATCGCAACCAGTGACAGTCGTGCCTTGGCTCGTAGAAACTGCTGTGTTGTCCAGAAAATTCTGAGCTTGGCTTGCAGAAACCACGGGAAGGCTGTGTGGAGCAACGAGAGAGTGGATCTGAGGAAGGATGATTTTGATACCAAGTTGTTACGGGTCCACGAATGTTGCCCGGAGGAGAGGCCGGTGGTGGTGACGGAGATACTACAGAGCCTTGACCGCGCTTGTCTAAGCGGGGCGTACTCGAGAGAGAGAGCTTCCATGATCTCTTTTAGGGTTAGGGAAATAGAACTTTTATTCATGCATGCCGATACAAGGCCCACTAATTCTTTTAAATAGGACTTACAACCGACACAAAAAAAGAAAATAACATTAAAGAAAATCGACAAGCTTGAACATGCGACAAAAAATGACACAACACAATAATGACAACATATAAGGACACCACTCTTAAAGAAATAATAAATACTTAATAACACCATTGAAAGGACCCGTATCATATTATTATGTGGACACATTTATTCAAGCGGATTCCCATCACAATTTATGTAACGTGAATATGGAAGCCGCCGTGATTAATTTACTCTGCGTGCATATGTAAGCTGCAATTGTTAAGGTTTTGATAGATTTTTCGAGAGGAATCCGGCCAGGGAAAGGTGGCCGCCTCTTGCATTCATTCAAGATACATTCACACATAAACTCCTCCCTCCTTATATAGATGAGGGATGGCAACCATTGTATAGATGAGAGAGGTCAACCAAACAAGAAAATAAAAAATAATTTAATTAATTAATATTTCATTATTAATATCAATCAAATAATTAATACAAATTAATTATAACAGAATTAATCACTACGGCTTCCATATGCGCGCTCCATAAATTCTGATGAGGGTATGCTTGAGTGAATGTGCCCGCATAATAAATATTCGCCCGCCCATGAGTTGCCTTGGGCGCGCACAAACAAAGTTTAGAAGTGGCAACCACACTTAAAAATACAGCCACACAAATACACAATCCTGCCATGATACCATATGATAAGATATATAAATATAATGTGATACAATTCTTCTAACTATACAAAATAGCATTGGAGAGATTTCTCTCTCTCTCTCCCTCTCTTTCTCTCTCTCTCTCTCTCTCTCTCTCTCAACACACATCAAGTTTCTTATGTACATCCATCAGTTCACAAAACAAAAGTGGATGCACAAACTTTTTGTGCCACAAAATTACATGTCAACTCTTTTGTACACTTGAAATGCCAAAATCAAATGGTGAGCTCTCCCTGGATGAATATTAAAATATGATGATCTTCTCTTCCTTCTCACCCGAATTTTCTTTTGGACTTTCGCCGACATCTCTCGAAATCGCCCCATCCTGCCGTTGCACAGAGAAATTCAATGAGTCAGTGGCTCCTAGAAAGAGAGTTTTGAGACTGGGATTTCAGGCGTGCGTTATGGTCCGCCGAGCAGACAGAATAATCTTATCACTTCTGTATATGATCGGCGGATCCAACTATTTGTCTCGCGTCCACCGAGCATACAAAAATGTCTCCCAAAAAAGGTCTCCCAGCCGGAAACAAAAGCAAAAAAGCAAAGCAAAACATAGCAAATGAAAACAAAGAGGAGGTTAGACATTTAATGTCACTGTCTGTTGCTTACAAACATAACAATTCTATACTACTAATTACAATTTTTTCCCTGGGAATTAGCATAATTACAGGTTGTGCCTCTTTATCTTCTAAAATTACAAAAACCACCCCCTGTGAGTTTGCATTTCATAACATCTATGCACAGAAATATTCACTTGGAGAAAAGCTCCAGGTGGGTTTTTTGTGAATGGATGTTATGAAATTTAAACTTACAGGGGGGAGATTTTTGTAATTTCCAAAGATAGAGAGGTGCAAACTGTAATTCAGGAAAGTTATAAGGGAGGTCCAAGGTAAATGGCCCTAACTCACTTTTTGCCCTAAAAGTTCATTTCTCTCTACCAAATCCCCATAGTTTATAATCAATGTAATTGCGTCCAAAACTTGATTTATATATCACAAATTCACAATAATACAACTCCATCTAAATGCAATGATCACTTGTCGTGTGAGAGCAGTGCAAGTTGAGTCGGCTCGTGAGCTTGATGAGCTGATTCAAAAAAATTAGAATCGAGTTCGAGCCTGTCGAGCTCGGGGAGATTACACACCGAGCTCGAGCTCATGTTTCTGTACATAAAGTTTTTTTTTTAAAATGAATATAAAAAAAAATATGGCTCATGAGCAACCAAGTTCGCGAGCAGCTCGAGCTCACGAGCCTGAGGGCTCAAGCTATATAAGACTCAACCTCGAGTACAAACCATGCACTATGAGCTTGTCGAGTACTAGCTCAAAATAGCTAGCTCAAAGAGATTAAAAATGAAGATTTAAGATGCAAGTACTTCGGGTGTTGGATCACATATGCCAAGTCAGCCATTTGGATGTGATATAAATTTACTTCTCTCATATAATTTGGGTTTTAGATGTGATCACAAAGATTTTAAACTATAGGGACTTGATTGAAGTAAATGAATCCTTAGAGACAAATGTGGAACCACAATTAAGGCTCACTTAAGGCTCCGTTCCATTGGGCAAAATTGAGACTTCAGAATTGTGTTTGGAGGTTAAATTTAAGGCTCCGTTTGGCAAGGTGGTGGCGGTCATGAACGTATTAAAACGTCATTCGTTAAGGATCACCTAACAAACATCATCCGTTTGAACAAAGAAGTGGATGAAGTTCCTTAGGTGGACGTTAACAAATGACAATTTAACCCCGTGTTCATGACTGCCGTCACCACCGTGCCAAATGGAGCCCAAGTGAAAATGACCTTCAATTTTAATTCTTTAATGTCAATTATGTCCAAACGAACGGCCATAAGATTAAATAACATAAATGAAAACTCTATTTCAAAATTAATATCCAATAAATTGGAACAATAATTTTCATTTCCTTTTTATATGCTTTTAATTAGAATATATCAAAATTAAGAGAAAGTCCTATTTGAAATGAAGAACTTGTCATATTTCAAAATTTCAAAAGAGAGATGAAAACTGGTATTAAGAGATTTGAATGAACACCTTTTGAATGTAGTATGTTGCATACTTACTTCATATTTCAATATATAAAATCATGGATGAGGCTCATACAAGCTATATAATTGAAATACCTCATTGAAGGCTTCCATTTCTTCAGAATGAAAGAGAATGGGGCGGCATCGCTTATCCTCGTTCATCAAGCTTGAATTTTGGAAGTGAATCACAAGAGCTGCCTTGCCTTGAATGCGCGCATATGCTAGCGAGGCTACTTTCTCGCTGTTGAACTTTTCCCATTTCTTACCATTAAATGTCTGCACAATCAAAGAGGATCAAGTTGTGAACTTAAAATAAAAATTCATTATTTTATGCTGACTAGTTCAATACAAGAGTAGTGCTAGCATATTAGTATATTCTGGGTACATAGAATAGTCTTTGTTGAATATATAAAATATATACTTTCTTATATTATATAGATAGAGAATTTGCCCTATATTGAATCTTAGAGAAAACACTTCCTCACTAGGCATGAGAGTACTCCCTAAATCTTGCTCACTCGCTTCTTTCACAATTCACCATATGAATGGTCGCTGACTATATTTGTGACTCCATCGTGCAGCAGTCTTGATGCAGTGGCAGGTCGACTCGTAAGTGATTTATAAATGCAACCCTAAATGCAAGGTTGTGTGATGCAAGTGTAAAGTGGGCTGCTCCAAAATTGCAGCAAATAATTGATTATTATATGATTATCAGCAAGGGCACGTGCAGTCACAATTAATTAATTAAAAGAGAACAAAATATTAATTTTGCAAACGAACAAGGCGCAATAATTTTAAGCAAGCGCGGGATAAACTCCGTAAGTAATACACCAAATGATCCAATAGCACAATACAATTGATATCCACCACAATATGGCTTCCAGGAATAAACAACAATAGAAAGATAATAACTTATACCACAATGTACACGTGATGGTAGTGGCAGTAATGGTGGAGGAAGGGCATCTGAGGTCCTCCAAGGCTGTTGTTGGGCGTAATAAGAGCCGGCTAAGGAACAGGGCTGGGAGGGGTTGTCGGGTTGGTGAGTGGAATCCATGGGGGGGGGGGGGGCTTGGGGAGGTGGTCTGGATGAGTGGAGGGGTGTTGAAGACTTGCTGGAGGAGAATGGGCTGAGGGGAGAGAGGGGAGGGGGCTCTGGCGGAGGTAGTTCAAGGGTTGGGTGGAGGTTGTCGCTAATTGTGGCAGGCGTAAAGAGGGGTCGGCAGAGTCGGGTACAACATGGAGGATTGACGGCGAGGGATAATAGATGGGAGGGGAAGAGGGGTAAAGGCTTCTGATAGAAAACTGGATGTGGGGGATCTGGACAGGAACGTGGAAGAGGAAGGGTTCAGACGGAGGTGGAAATCGACAGGGTTGGCACAAGGAAGAGGAGAAGCCGACGGGGTGTAGGCGCAGGGAAGAATGAGACCGTCGGGGTGTTGGCGCAGGGGAGTCGGGACGGGATGCATAGCAGCGGGAAAGGGGGAAGTTGCCTGAAGTCGCTCCAGGAGAAGTTGGCGTCGCACCAATTGACCGGCGGCTTTGAAACTTCTCAAAACCCACGATACCCCTCCAAACCGCACAACAGGAGATATATAACCCTAATAAGAAAAACCGCCTACAACTGCAAGCCATAATCTGAAAATAAACCACCCCGATCGGACGGCTAAGACTATTTGGACCTATCGGGGGCTAAATACACCTCGAAATGAAAAACACAAAATACAAAAGTGACTCGACTCGAACATCTGGACATGACCACGAACTACGATCGTCCGTCTGGGCCGCGGGTCACCGCCTCCGACAGGAATACACGTGAGTCGCTCCAGGAGTCTCTTTCTCGTTGTGTTGCTAACTCTCTTCCAAGTTGCGAGCCTTCATAAGCGTCACAATCTTCAATAGCATCGCCGTCTTTGAATTTTGCCACCGCCTTTGACTTCGATTGCCATTTTCAATGTCTCCACTTTCATCGCAGTTGAAAACTTTGATATGATCCTTACTCGGAAATCCCTTTTACTAGCCTTTGGTATGCATTTCCTGAAAATTTCATGGTAGGCGATGCAAAAGACCTACTAACAATGTTGTCTCTTAGAACTATATGGGCACCATATAGGTTCTCCAACAGCCAATCCCCAGGGCACTCTTATAATTATGAAGAAGAAGGCCTAAACAATTTCCTAATTGTTGATGTTCCACATGAATACTGAAAATTATACTTTGGGGGCTAAGCAACATCATGAACAAGCAAGGCCTACATAATTTTACATATATTGATGTCCCACTTATCTATGCCTAAAATTATATTGCATGATAATTTGCTAGATTTAATAGACTCCATATGCATACTCTCATCATCATAATAAACAAAGCCTACACATTTGTTATTGAAATAATCTTCTGACCCTCTCTCTCTCTCTCTCTGTTGTCATGTTGATAATTCCCTTATATGTCCTTTACCCACTCCCACTTTAACCATTCTCGACTCAATATCCCGCATGTCCGATGGAATATATCAACAGTTTGTTACGGGCCAACCGAAGGGGTGACCAGAGGAGGGAAGGAGGGATACCGTGAAGCCCTAACCGCGGCTGCCTAAGTGAGGTTGCTCATTAGAGGAGAGAGACACCAATTATCTCACACAAGGAATGAGGAAAACAAAACTTCTTGCTTACTATCACATTAGCCCAAGGGCTTTAAATAGAGATACAAAAGGGGCATACACGTACATCCCTCCTGACATGACATAATAAAATAACATGACTAAAATATAGAAAGAGACAATACTTCATTGGCACGTTGCCCATGACGGTTGCCCATAACAAATACTTTGCACGCTTCCCATAACAACTGCCCATAACATCACTCCCACCTTGCAAAACGAGCTTGACCCCAAGCTCAAGGGAGATCATTGGTGGTGCGAACTTCATCCAATGCCTTTGTCGACTCGACGTGGAGGTAGAAAAGTTTTTGCACCTATGTCCGTGAGTGTATTGCTCGCTGCAGTTAAAACATAATCCAATGGGTGCGTCGTTCCAACATCTCGGCCCAAGATACGCGGCGAACCGGCAGGGCAGGCTGACCCTTAGTATAGCCCTACTGAGTGTCGGTGTCAGTGGGCAAGTCAGGCTCCTTTGCTAGCTGAAGGCGGCGGTTGCATAGCCAAGCTAGACTCATGGCAATCACTAAATCCGAGGGAGCCTCAAATTCAACATCGAGGCGTAGACGGTCACAAAGTCTGGCAGTGAAGATGGAGACCTGTATATTTGGGGGAAGTGTAACGTGCGCCAGAAGAAGCTAAAACTACTCTAGATAATTGTCCATAGAGTCTATCTGGCGTAATGTTGTGAGGGCATCGAGGGGGTTACTGCGGATGGGAGGACCGAAATGCATGTAGCGTGGTAGAATAGCAACGTTGGGGCGAGCGGGGACTGATGGCGGTGCCTCGTGAACGGTCGGTGGCGGCGGCGCGCGGCGGATAAGTGGCGGTGCCTGGCTACTACTCACTTGATCGTGTGCGGGGGCGGTAGAGAGATCATCAATGCGTTTGGAGAGCGCAGTAATGGTCTCTTGATGACGCTTCACGATGGTATTTTGTTGCGCCATGAAGGCTTCTACCATGGTCATAAATTGGTTAAGTTGATCCGGCGAATCTCCCATGTTGTGTTGGGCAGATGATAACGAGCGGGTTACGGGTCTGATTGAGCCGAGGCGGCTGATTGGGAATGACCATGAGAGCCACGTCATCTCCCAATGGTGGCAAAAATAATACCAGCTGGCGGTGTGTGGAGTCCCAGCAGAGGGATAAATTAATTCCCCTAGATCGCAATAATGTCATTGTTTGTTGCCTTGGCTGATGTGTTCTGATAGGATTTAATAACTAATAAATTAATTTTTAAAAATTGAATAATAAAGTAGAAATTCAATGCAAGCACATGCGGTACGGGCCTCAAAAAGAGCATGAAAGGGTAAGGCGTGTGATCTGTCTAGCGTGAGGGGCTCGAGAAAAAAGTCAGGTGGTTTGCTCGAAATGGCAGGAGAGGACATGGGTTGCTCGGAGAAGCGGGAAATCGGAAGCAAAAGTAGAAGAGCGTGCAAGAGAAGCGGCGAGGTCCGCGCCAATGCTGGCGTCGGCTGTGGGGATCGAAGAGGAGTCGTATGTTAGTGTCGATAGGACGCGCCACGTCGAGAAGCAGCGGTTGAGTGGTGGACGCCGCGGCTAGCTGTCGCAGATGATGGTGTCGAAGCAGGCGATGGAGCGGGAAGCTGACAGAGCTGTTGGTTTGACGTCAAAGGTGTTGAGCGCTGAAGTAGAGAGGAGGGAACTTCTTCTCTGAAGCAGCCACTGGCTGTTGGAGGAAGACGGTGGCTGGTGGGTCATCGATGGAGTGGTTGGTGACTGTTTAACTTGTATGAAATAAGAGGAATGGTGGTCGGATGCTGGTGTTGACGAAGTAGTGGTTTGGTGAAGTAGCAGCGCAATGGATTGTGTGGAAGCGGTGTCAGAGCGATTTTGGTATGTGTTGGCTGAAGATGAACAAAAAGCTTTGATACCAAAGTTGTTACGTGCCTATTCAGACCCCGCCGAAGGGATGACCAAAGGAGCAAAGGAAGGATACCATGGAGCCCTACCCACGGCTACCTAAGCGGGGTTGCTCGTTAGAGGAGAGAGCCACCAATTATCTCACACAAGAAATGAGGAAAACAGAACTTCTTGCTTACTATCACATTAGCCCAAGGGCTTTAAATAGAGATACAAAGGGGTATACACGTAAATCCCCCCTGAAGCGACATAGTGAAATAACGAGACTAAAATATAGAAAGAGACATAATACTTAATTGGCACGCTGCCCATGACGGTTGCACATAACAAATATTTAATTGGCACGCTTCCATAACAACTGTCCAAAATACAGTTCATGGCAAACATCATGAAATTTGTCTTCATTCCTATTCATCTATCAATTGGGTGCTTATCCATATCTCATGAGAAGTGGCTTGCTCTCGGTTATATGGTTGTCGAAACTAGTCTTGCTCATGAGTATCAGCTCTAACAAGGATCGGTGACGCGGACCCGCGGTGAAACACAAGTTTTGGAATCATTTGGGTTCAATTGGCCACTTGCCATATTTAGAGTTTCCGGATCGACAATCCAACTCCGCGGATGCGTCCGGATTTTCGTTTACTTACATTTTCATATATTATATTGTATTTTCAATCTTTATTGATGTAATTGGGTCCATTACATTAATGGTCAATCATAGTCGTTGATGTAAGTAATGCCCTGATGTATATTACAAAATACTTCAATTTGATTCCGATTTGATTCTCCGTTCCATATATATTGCATCTCTAGTTTTCTAGTCACTAACATCATAAAAAAGTTATATGTTTGTTTTACTTATATTTTTTAGTATTAAGACCTGTTTGGGATGGCTATGGAGGTAGGAAAAACTGCGGTGGGAAATCAGTGGTGGGATTAATATTGTTAGAAAAACATTGGTGGAAAAAATAGGAGAATAAATATATAGAGCTACGGAAGAGAAAAATAACAACACAGAAAGCTCCTTTCAGCTTTTCTAAAAGTGGAAGAGCTTTTGTTTTCAAAAAGATCTGAAAAACACATTTTTGGCACAAGCACTTTTCCCACTATGAAAAATTAAATGCCAACAAATAGCGGTAGTGATATGAATATAACCTTTTCCACCGTTGCACTGTCCCAAACATAGTGTTAGTGTCTCATGTAGCAACGCATATGCTTTACACACAAAATTAGTTTGTATTTTTATCATATACAAATGCTACATCGTGCAGTAAAAGTTTTTCTCCTTTATAAATATTTTGCATCTATCATGTATAGAGCTATCACTTAAAACCGTAAACCGAACCGGAACCGAACTGGAACCGTAAAGAACCGGACCGAACTGTTTGCAAATTATTCGGGTTCTGGTTTAAATTTTGGAACCGTGAACAACTTTGGTTCGGGTGTGGTTCTTACATTTTATTATCCGGACCGGAACCGGAACCAGAACCGCAACATGCAAGTCTCAAGCAGTTTCAAGATTTTTGGACCCGATCTGAACCGGACCGAAGTAGAACCGAACCGCAACCCGTTTATTATTATTAATTTTATTATAATATTGTATGCATATAATAATGTATGCATATAAAATAATCTCTCCACCCGAGTCAGTAATTTATGAATATGCTAATAAAATTCTTGATCAAACATTAATAGTTGCAATTTAATGAATGATATTATTCAGAGCTTGCACACCCGTAGGAATCTATTACCAAAAACTAAATAACAGTGAACATAATGTCTGGAATTTTGGATCATTGTGATCTGTAGTTTTTTGCTACTGTGTATGTATATCTAAATCAACTCAAAACCTAGATTTTGGTAAAAAATTAAAGACCAGTATAGGTATAGGTGTGCATACCTTTTCATGGTCAAAAACCTCCACCAATGAAAAGACGATATATACTAGCCCACCGATCGTGGAAGAGACCGTCGACGAGTGTGCAACTTAATTATTTCTATTTTGAAGGTGTTTTGAGTTTTTTGCAAACCACTTTTATTTCATTCTGTCAAATTTGATTTTAGTTTTAGCTGTAACCGATTGGAACCGGACCGAATCGCATAGAACCGGACCGAACCGTTAGTGACTGGTTTGGTTTTGGTTTTCGTTAAACCGTAACCGGAACCGTTGACACGACGGTTCCAAAAATTATGATGGAACCGGAACCGGTCAAACCAAATAAGGTTTTGGTTCTAACTTGAAGAACTGTTACCTTAACGATTCGGTTCATGATTTTAGTAGAACCAGAACCGAACCGAAACTGTGGCAACTCTAATCATGTAACAGTTGAATTATTTATCTAAGTGAATGTCATGTATTAGTATGCATATAACAACACCACTCAGGCCTTTATCCCACTATAGTGGGATCGACTATATGGATCATCTGTCGTCATTGCGCCCTATCACTAGTCATAATCTGACTAATGGCTAAGTACATCACGCCTTTCCTTATAGTTTCATTCAAAGTCTTTTTTAGTCTATCCCTCCCCTAGTTTAACAAGCATAATGTCTAAACTCTCATAACGTCTAGCAAATGCTTTTAATGTCTCCTTTGTATGTGTCCAAACTATCTTGATCGCACTTCTCGCATCTTCTCTACGATTGGTGCAATTGCTATCTTATCCCCGATGCATTCATTCCTAATTTTATCCATCTCGTGTGTCCACACATCCACCTAAGCATTCTCATCTCCGCAATTAACATTTTGTGATCAAGTACATCATTCACCGCCCAACATTCAGAACAACATAGCATCGAAGGTCTAATTGCAATTATTATGTTTATATTATTTTAGCTTAATTTTTATAATATTTTAGTTTTGATTTAATATATATATATAAGTAGATATATATCATTTACAATTATTATGTTATGTAGCAACAATTTACACATTTAATCCCATCATTTTATCCCTACATACATGTAACCAAGCAGGACTAAAACTATTAAATATTAAGCATTTGGTTGGTTCTCAGTCAGCTTTAAGGTATCCAACCTAAAGTTTTTAATCTCAATGGTCATGGTTTCTATTGACTATAGCCACACTGAGAGCAGTCAAAACTAACTCAAATCTACACCTACTCATAAATTTGTAATACCACAACTTCAAAGTTTTACAAATTTGATTCTCGAGCTGAGCTCGGAGTACCAGACCCCAAAAAAACCAATCCCAAGGGTCCACCACAAAATCTTTCTTATAACATGATATTATTCGTACAGTACTAATATTGAAATAATTTTTAAGCACCCTCACATTAGTAACACATTAACACCCGTGGTGGTTCCACCACAAAATCTTATAACTTTTGGGCTCCATAATCTCTTAGTGCAACAAATGTCAAAACAATGTACCTCGATACAACATGAGACTAAGTATAGGGGGCGGCGATTGATAATACTATTGAACTTAAATGACTCTCTACTCTCCTACACGATAAAAGTGTATTAGCAATTTCTTGCATCTGTTTATCTTTATACTATAAGCAAAGAGCAAAATAAAGATGGTGTAACATTTTATGAACCAAAATACCCCCCTAAAACTCATTTTTTAAACATACTAACTTTTCGGTCATTTCTTCCTTCCCCGCACTATTCACCCGCTTCATAATCACGATACATTGAGACTTTAGCGATTCTTCCTCAGTTCTTCCGCACAGGTAGGGCATCGCAATCCTCCTCCTCATGATCTGCCTCCTCACGATCTGCATCCGCCTCCTCACGATCTGCCTCCTCACGCCTCCGTCGACTTCACAGCGCCAAGAACGGCGCAGTCCTTCCGCCCCATCCATTTCCAAGCGACTTCCACATAAAGGGCTTCTTCGTCCGGAAAAGGGCAAGCGAAGATCCCTCCCGCGGATGTCAGAAACACCAACAATGGCAGTTTCATCACTCAACCATGGTCTGTACTCCTCACTCCCTTACCTTAAAACCCCCACCTCTCAGTTTAATTTTCTAACCCCCTCGGCTAAATCTACAGCTACCCGGCGAAACAACTCCATCATACAAACTCCACCGAATGCCCCTACAAGGGCAACATCTCCGTCCGCCTTTGAACAACAACAAGCGGCCCCTATCCTCCATCATTTTCTGCACCCAACTGCGCCAACACATGTCAGCTTTGCCCATGATTTCAGATTCAGTTCTTTGAATGTTTCTGCTTCCTCACCTCTCCATTGCATGATATTGTGCTTCTATAAATAAATTTGTTTTGCTTCCGAATGTTCTTTTTGGCTATTTACATTTACATTTTCCTTTGGCTTGATTTTTCACATGTCAACAGATTGAATGCTTGCCATATCTACATCTACTTTAAACCTTCATTTTCAGCTTTCCATTTCCCAAAAGAGCTTCGCATAGATGAACAACTATATTTCTGCGGTGTTCTCTTATTTCAATATGCATTGGTAGTGCATAGATGTTGATCGATATAATGCCTAAGAAAAACATGTTATTACGAAATTTGGTTCCGAGAAAGCTCTTCCTCAAACAAATAGCAACAGCTCAACCCTTATTAATCCCCTTTAGATGGTGGTTACTGTTATTAGCCTAAATAACAATATTACTCATTAGACAATGGTTTTCTTACTCTTTTTTTAAATTTACTCTCTACAGGTAAACATTGAGTAATTTCTGAGGATTTTTTATGCAAGATTTATTCTTACATATATTATTTGCCTATAGGTAGCAATCCTTATGTAAAATTTTCATTTTTTGTGAGGAGAAAGAAGATAATGATAAAGGGATCATTGCTATTTTAGCGTGTTTATTTGATAAATATTTCATTTTTATCTAACCAGAACTTGGATTGTTAACCATATAGAAATTATTAAGTGTTTCATCAATATTTTATCAACATTGAAGTTGTATATATTTTCATCTCATTTATCAGCCAATGGTTTCGGCTGCATCCATTAGATTTTCTTCTCATTTAAAATGCTAAATAGTAAATTACATGAAGTTCCATATATAAAGATACAGCTTTGGTGTTGTTGTCCTGGAAATATTAAAGGGACAAAGAAGCAGTAATTCAAAGCTTGAACATTTGGAAGCATTTCATTTTACTTGATATCAACACTTTCACTGGAAATATCATTTGCTCCGTCAGAGGGAGTTGATTTATCCAACAAGAAAGTGTAAGTTGTTTGTTTTCTAAATTTAGAGTTACTGATATTATTTTTTGGTCCAATTTTAGCTACTCCTCTGCACTCTTCATCTCAGAATATTCCATTGGGCTTCATTAAAAAAATTCGTGAGCAATTGACATGATTTCCGCGATCACGTAGCAATGCAAAAATTAAATGGTTATTTTTTCCCACTATATTAGAGGATAGAAATTCTGTGGATAGGATTTTTTTTATTGTTGACTTACTTTGAACAATGTCTTCTCATTCCTTTCATAAATCTCTTTTGCAGTCTAGGTACTGTTGGAGTTCGGCGTTGACCGTTGACCGGGCCCACTTGCATGGGGAGTTTCAAGTTTTGTTTTAATTGCTTAAGGGGGAGTGAATGTAATTATTTTGGGGAGATGGATAGTTGGTAGATGAGGGGGTAAGAGTTAATAGGTTTTTATTAGCTTTTATTACTTTGCCACTTGGCGTTTTCTTATTAGTTGTAATTGCCTATATAAAGGCTTGGTTTGTTCACTTGTAAGATTGATGAAATAGTGAGAAAAATTCTCAACTCTTTTGTTCAAGTTTAGAGAGAGGAGAGAGCGCCGCAGCGCCAAGAATCTCTAGTGAGAGAAAGTTGCCGGCGGTGAGTTTGCCGGGCGAGTAGAAGGCGAGTACTCGCGAGTTCGGGCGGCTTGGTGATCTCGCTGCGCGAGTTGGTGCTCTCGCTAGTTGTGTCCGGCGAGTTGATCTCGCTGCGAGAGTACTCGCGAGTTGATCTCGCTGCGCGAGTTGGAACTCGCCGTGGCTGCGGTCTCGCAGAAGTGGTGAACTCGCAGAGGTGGTGTACTCGCGCGAGTAGAATAGTTCGACCGCGCGAGAAGGAGATTGCCGAGTCGGAGCGAGTGCGAGCCGCGAGTTGGAGTTTGCGAGTGGCGGTCTCGCGTTGGCCGTCTCGCAGGTGGGAGCTCGCGCGGTTAGGCGGCTAGAGTTGGCGAACTCGGCGGTTTGTGAATTTTGTGCTAAGTTTTTAGAGGCGTAGTCCGAGGCGGGGACTCATTCACGTTTCCAACAAGTGGTATCAGAGGGAGGTTGAGAGACTCCTGGAAGTTGTGTTTACGAAGAGTAGTGATGGAGATGGGAAGCGGAATGCCGGGGCAAGTCCCCAAGTTGAGCAAAACGAACTATGGGAACTGGAGCATCCAAATGAAAGTACTACTAGCCTCCAAGGAGTTGTGGGAGGTAGTAGAGGATGGAGTTGAGAAACTGACTGCCGAAGCAGAAGCTGCGTTGACGAACGCTCAGAGGGTGGCATGGAGAGAATCCAAGAAGAAGGACAAGAAGGCGTTGTTCATCTTGTACCAAGGAGTGGATGAAGCGACTTTTGAGAAGATCTCGGACGCCGAGACTTCAAAGGAAGCATGGGAGATACTGCAGCGCTCCATGCAAGGAGTGGACAAGGCGAAGAAAGTGAAGTTACAATCACTTCGGGCTCAATACGAGGTGATGAGGATGCAGAGCTCGGAGAAGGTGGGAGACTACGTGACCCGTCTGCGGACGCTCACAAATGAAATGAAGAGGAACGGAGAGGTGACTGACGACGTCTGTTTCATGGAGAAGCTTCTGCGGTCGATGTCCAAGAAGTTCAGACACGTGGTGGTGGCTATTGAGGAATCAAAGGACCTCACCACGATGGCGGTGGATGAGCTCGTTGGCTCGCTACAAGCACATGAGTATCGGATGGTGCAAGATGAGGAGGAGTCGAGTGGCTTGGGGAAAGCACTCCAGACCTAAGTTATCAAGGCGCGCGCCTAGGCGCGCCTGAGGCGCCGGGCGCACCGGGCGCACGGAGGAGCGCCCGATGCTGGGCGAGGCGGGCGATTTGGGCCAGGCGCGCCCCAGGCGCGCCTAGGCGCGCGCCTTGCGCCAACGTAAGGCGCTGAATAGGCGCGCCTAGCCCCTCCAACCGGTCTGAACCCGGTTTAGCACTGCGCATTGGCCAACCTCTTTATAAAGCCTGCGTGAATCGGGGTTAGGGTTACTTCCGCAGCTCTCCTCCCGCAGTGCCCGCTGGTGAAGCTATTGTCGCCGCTCGCCGCTCCTCTTCCGCCGCTTTCTTCCGCTCGCCGGCCGCCGCCTCTCTTGGTAACTTCTTCCTCTCACTTCATTCCTTCTTCTTCTTGCATAATGATGCTCCTTCTAACTTTTTTCCGGCTGATTTTTCCGGCTGAGTTCCGGCTGATGCTTCTTCTAACTTCTTCTTCTTCCGGCTGATTTTTCCGGCAAGCCCAGTTCACTGTTATCATTTCAACAGTGAACTGGGCTCAGTTCACCACTTCCCTGGGCAAGCCCAGTTCACTCAGCCGGAACAGTGAACTTGCCCAGTTCACTGTGAAACAGTGAACTGGGCAAGCCCAGTTCACTGTAACAGTGAACTGGGCAAGCCCCGTCCACTGTAACAGTGAAATTATGAGCATTTATACTAACTTGATAGAAGAGAACTAACCCAATTTCAGCGAATTGGGCGCCCAATTCGCTCAATTTCAGCGAATTGGGCGCCCAATTCGCTCAATTTCAGCGAATTGGGCGCCCAATTCGCTCAATTTCAGCGAATTGGGCGCCCAATTCGCTCAATTTCAGCGAATTGGGCGCCCAATTCGCTCAATTTCAGCGAATTGGGCGCCCAATTCGCTCAATTTCAGCGAATTGGGCGCCCAATTCGCTCAATTTCAGCGAATTGGGCGCCCAATTCGCTCAATTTCAGCGAATTAGGCGCCCAATTCGCTCAATTTTCTTTTCCCCCAATTTTAGCGCCTCACGTGCCTCAGGCGCGCGCCTGCGCCTTGCGCCTTGCGCCTAGGCTCCAGGGGCCCTTTGCGCCTTGGTGCGCCTTGCGCCTTTGATAACTTAGCTCCAGACTCAACTCAATTTTGGAGAAAGCTCAGGAAGAGGAGGAGGTCAGCGCGGTCGAGGCTACCAAGGCAAAGGTAGAGGAGGAAGAGGTGGAAGAGACTTTGGAAGGAATCAGTACAACCAGCGTGAGGTGGAGCAACCTCAGGGTTGGAGACACGACGCAGGAGGCAGAGGAAGAGGCCAAGGAAGGGGCCAAGGTAGAGGTCAGGGAAGAGATCAAGGCAGAGGTCAAGGCAGAGGAGGAAGAGGAGACATGTCCCAGACCCAATGCTACAACTGTGGCAAGTTCGAGCACATGAGCTACGATTGTTGGGCTCCTAGGAAGGGAGGAGATGCCAACCATTATGCGGAGACGAGCAACACGGGAGGCGACCCGATGATGTTCCTTACCGTCCAAGGGGCTGGAGGCGGAAAGAATGGAATATGGTACTTGGACACCGGAGCCAGTAATCACATGTGTGGAGAGAAGGAGCTGTTTACGAGCCTTGAACCAAATGGTGGTGAGGTGAGTTTCGGCGACGCTTCTAAGATCTCGGTTGAAGGAAGAGGAGTAGTGGCGGTTGTATTGATTTATGGGAAGGAGGTGCTCATCAACGACGTCTTCTACGTGCCAGGCTTGAGGAGTAACATCCTAAGCCTCGGGCAACTGGTGGAGAAGGGCTACCGGGTCTTACTAAGGGATGGCACCCTAGCCATGAAAGATGGTCAAGGGAAAGAAGTGGTGAGGGTAAAGATGACGACGAATCGTCTCTTTACTTTGAGCATGGATGTGAAGGAGACGGCATGTCTCGCGAGGACTGAAGAGGAGGAAGAAGCTTGGCTGTGGCACCACCGAATGGGGCATCTGGGGTTCACAGGCTTGAAGCTGTTGTCTGGATCCAAGATGGTGGAAGGGTTGCCTATGATCACACCTCCTCAAAGGGTCTGTGAGGCATGCACGAAGGGGAAGCAAAGAAGGGAGACTTTTGAGGGTGGCAAGTCCCGAAGAGCGACAAGGCCATTGGAGTTGGTTCACTCGGACATCGCTGGTCCGTTTGAGACTACTTCAATTGGAGGAAGCAGGTACTATATCACTTTCACCGACGACTTCAGCAGGAAGTGTTGGGTTTATTTTCTGAAGGAGAAGGCCGAGGCTCTGGACAAGTTCCAAGAGTTCAAGGCAATGGCTGAGAAGGAGGTTGGTCAACCGCTGAAAGTACTTAGAACGGATAGGGGTGGGGAGTACACCTCTAGGCTGTTCGGCGAGTACTGTAGGCAATGGGGGATCTCTCATCAGCTGACAGCGGCATACTCGCCTCAGCAGAATGGCGTGGCAGAAAGGAAGAATCTTACCATCATGAACATGGCGAGGAGTATGGTGAAGGGCAAGGGGTTGCCAAAGAAGTATTGGGCGGAAGCAGTGCAGGTGGCAGTGTACGTGCTGAACCGTTGTCCAACAAAGAGTGTGAAGTTCAAGACACCCTTTGAAGCTTGGAGTGGGTGGAAGCCCAATGTGAAGCATTTGAGGGTCTTCGGGTGTGTTGCTTATGCTCACATCCCGGACCAGAGGAGGAGGAAGTTAGATGACCGGAGTGAGAGATGCATCTTTGTAGGCTACGCTCCTGCGAGCAAGGCGTACAAGTTGTATAACCCGGAGTCAGGGAAAGCTATCATCTCTAGAGATGTGGTGTTTGAAGAAGGAAGCTGCTGGAGCTGGAATGAGGAGGTAAAGAACACCAAGGGGATGTTCTACGATGATGATGATGAGGAAGAAGGTGGAGAAGAGGCTGAAGCCGAGATGGGTGGAGCGGAGCCACCATCACCACCTAGCAGAGGTTCAGGGGGAGCTCTCACCCCTTACTCTAGTGGTGCAAGCACAAGTGGAGGCGGCTCTGGAGGAGCAAGCACAAGTGGGAGCAAGGACAATCGTCCTCAGCCCAGGATGAGGGGGCTGGATGAAATCTATGAGGAGACGGCACCGGTCCTTAACAATTTTTTCTATATTGTTTTGGCAGATGTTGAGCCGTGCTCCTACGATGAAGCTGCAAAGGAGAAAAGCTGGAGGAAGGCGATGGATGCGGAGATCGCCTCTATCAAGAAAAATGAGACATGGAAGCTGGTCGACCCTCCTGCTGGCCACAAACCCCTCGGGGTGAAGTGGGTGTACAAGGTGAAGAAAAATAAAGATGGAGGCGTGGAGAAGCACAAGGCGAGGCTAGTCGTGAAGGGCTACCGCCAAGTCCAAGGGTCAACTATGATGAGGTGTTCGCCCCTGTAGCACGGATTGACACCATCCGCTTGATCATCGCCCTAGCTGCACACCATGGGTGGAAGATCATGCAGATGGACGTTGTCTCTGCCTACCTGAACGGGTACCTGGAGGAGGAGGTATACATCGAGCAGCCTCCAAGGTACGTGGTGAAAGGGCAAGAAAGAAAGGTCTGCAAGCTTGTCAAGGCACTCTACGGGCTCAAGCAAGGAGCTAGAGCTTGGAACGGAAGGATAGATGCTTTCCTGCAGAAGCATGGCTATCAGAAGAGCCCGCATGAGTACGCTCTCTATACTAAGGTGGACAAGGAAGGAGGCATGATGATAGTGTGTTTGTATGTGGATGACATGATCTTCACAGGGAACAACACAGCTATGTATGAAGAGTTTCGGGAGATGATGAAGAGGGAGTTTGAGATGACAGACCTAGGAGAGCTGAGTTACTTCCTGGGGGTGGAAGTGAAGCAGGGAGAAGACGGGATCTTCATATCCCAGAAGAAGTATGCGGAGGAGATTCTGAAGAAATTCAGGATGGAAGATAGCAAGCCTATCTCCACTCCTGCCGACCCGGGGATGAAGCTGAGCAAGGAGTCGAAGGAAGGAGCGGTGGACTCCACCTTATTCAAAAGCTTGGTGGGTACTCTGCGCTACCTGACCTTCACCCGACCGGACATCATGTATGCGGTCGGGGTGGTGAGTAGGCACATGGAGGAGCCAAAGGAAGACCACTTCACAGCAGCGAAGAGGATCCTAAGGTACATCAACGGGACGAGAGGCCATGGGCTGAAGTATGCTACTGGAGAGGAGCTGACGCTGGTAGGTTACTCGGACAGTGACTACGGCGGGGATGTCAATGACCGGAAGAGCACTTCCGGATATGCTTTCAACATGGGAACAGGAGTGTTCTCTTGGAGTTCGAAGAAGCAGGCCACGATAGCTCTATCGTCCTGCGAGGCGGAGTACATAGCGGCAGCAGCTGGCACATGCCAAGCCATCTGGCTAAGGAATTTGTTGGAGAGCTTGCAACATGGAGTGGATGGGCCAACGACCATGTTGGTGGACAACATGTCGGCCATCCAACTCGCGAAGAACCCGGTACTACACGGGAGGAGCAAACACATCGATACAAGATATCACTTCCTGAGAGAGCAGGTGGAACTGAAGACCGTGGAGGTCAAGTATTGCCCGACCGGAGAGCAAGTGGCGGACATCTTTATCAAGGCGTTGAAGGTGGACACGTTCCTGAAGCTCAAAGGCAAACTCGGCATGCTATGCCAAGTTTGAGGGGGAGTTTGTTGGAGTTCGGCGTTGACCGGTTGACCGGGCCCACTTGCATGGGGAGTTTCAAGTTTTGTTTTTAATTGCTTAAGGGGGAGTGATTGTAATTATTTTGGGGAGATGTGATAGTTGGTGATGAGGGGGTAGAGTTAATAGGTTTTATTAGCTTTTATTACTTTGCCACTTGGCGTTTTCTTATTAGTTGTAATTGCCTATATAAAGGCTTGGTTTGTTCACTTGTAAGATTGATGAAATAGTGAGAAAAATTCCCAACTCTTTTGTTCAAGTTTAGAGAGAGGAGAGAGCGCCGCAGCGCCAAGAATCTCTAGTGAGAGAAAGTTGCCGGCGGTGAGTTTGCCGGGCGAGTAGTAGAAGGCGAGTACTCGCGAGTTCGGGCGGCGGCTTGGTGATCTCGCTGCGCGAGTTGGTGCTCTCGCTAGTTGTGTCCGGCGAGTTGATCTCGCTGCGAGAGTACTCGCGAGTTGATCTCGCTGCGCGAGTTGGAACTCGCCGTGGCTGCGGTCTCACAGAAGTGGTGAACTCGCAGAGGTGGTGTACTCGCGCGAGTAGAATAGTTCGACCGCGCGAGAAGGAGATTGCCGAGTCGGAGCGAGTGCGAGCCGCGAGTTGGAGTTTGTGAGTGGCGGTCTCGCGTTGGCCGTCTCGCAGGTGGGAGCTCGCGCGGTTAGGCGGCTAGAGTTGGCGAACTCGGCGGTTTGTGAATTTTGTGCTAAGTTTTTAGAGGCGTAGTCCGAGGCGGGGACTCATTCACGTTTCCAACAGGTACGACATTTAATTTAGTTATAGCCCACATCTACAAAACACTAACATAGGTATTTTCTCATTAGATTGTGAAAAACAGTACATTACTTTTTTCCTTCTCATCTGCATTGGTCAATGAGAA